>VXBU01018423.1:274735-340112 GCA_013400315.1 Bombycilla garrulus | reverse complement strand
GCAGCATAGGGCCGCGCCGGGCGGACACTCGCGATTGCCGCGTCCCGCCCGCTCCTGCCGCGGCGGCCCCACCCGAGCCAGCGCCCGGCCCCACCCGAGCCAGCGCCCGGCCCCACCCGAGCCAACGCTCCGCCCATTGCCTGCTCTGTGAACGCGGCGTGTTACAGCTGCTGGCCACGGAGCTGGCAGGGTACCGTCCAACTTCACCAACCGGAGTTACACAAAGGAGAGGAAGTTGGGGGTTTAGTGAAACTCCAAAATTTCGTTCCAGTTTCAATCGTTTCCAGTTTTTAGAACTAACACCACTAACAAAACCCCCTTTTGTTTTGTGCTGTTCAGCATCTCAGCATGAGGCACTGGACATCACCTGACATCTCTTTGAAACTCATAATGCCTTTCCAGTAAGTGCTAAATTTGAGGTGGTATTTGATGGATCAGGAGAACTGTATGTCCGTTCTCTGACAGAACAGCATGGTTCTTCGCACATCAGTGAAAAGATGGTCTCTCTCAGTAGGAACCAATCTCATGTAGTTGAAAAATTACACAGGTTACAAAGTTGAAAAATTTTGAGTAGGTTGAAAAGCTTTTGAGCTTTAAGCTAGAAAGAAATGCAAGAAAAATATTGCTGTTGAGAGAACCTTAATGGAAACTGTTCCAGTTAGGATTGCAGGCCTAGCTGCACAAAAGTGTAACTCAGGCTCTTACTTGTGTGTTAGTATTGCTGGTTTAAAAATTATTTACAAAAATAACTCTTCAGTCATGTTCTGATGGCATTTTCATTAATAAACTACTGCAGTCCTCATTTTACAGTGATAACATCTCCTTTAATATTAAGGCTAAAGAGCATGTCAAGCACTGGTGTTCAAAACATGGAGTCTTGATAAGGACATTTTTGGGTTTTAGAATAATATTTTTTTTAGCTAGACTCTTTAAGTCTTTGTGCTTTGAGTTTAGAATTAGCAGTACAAGACTTCTGCAAAGAGTAAAAATCTGTAAAATCACATGCTTTTGTACTCAAAACTGTCTTTTATATAATTTCTTTTAGGAAGTCATCTCTGAATTTGGCAGCTGCAGTTTGTTTTGCTGTATCTGATATGAATTGATTCTTGAGTCCAAAAGGTCCACAAATAAAATTATTGAGGAAAGGATTTTGATCCTGACAGGGCTTGAAGAGAGTCAGTGCCATTTACTGCTCGGTGCTCAGCTGGGGTCATTAGCTGCAGGTGTGTCTGGATAATTTTGACAACAGCCATTAAATGTGCTGCTCTGCTCTCAATGGGTACCATGTATGAATTTTACTGCCCTCTCCAAACAGCACTGAGCATACTGTGTGTATGTGAACAGCATGTGGCCAGACTGCCCTTGTGCCTCTAGATGTCCACTGTGACTACTGCTGTGTGTGATGTGCTTCATTTCCATTGTGTATCCTGCAGGGAGCTGCTTGGGAGGGTTTGATGCCTTTTTATTCTTACTCCCATCAAACATTTTTCATTCTGGCCACTGCTCAGGAGAGTGTGTAACTGTTGCTCAAGGGGAAAAAGTCCTTAGAACAATATTCAAGCACCCCCTCCTCCCACTTCTGCATTTCTGTATTTTGAATCTAACTCCCACTAATGTAATCTAAAGACTTGGCTGCTTTTGTAGTGCGAGACAAAGTTCCTCAGAGCTGGTGGGATGTCCCCTGTTGAATGTGGGCCTGAATAGAGGCTTGGCCTGAGCAGCTTCTCTCCGGCAGGGGAGGTGTTTCTGCAGGGCCACCACAGCTCTCAGTGTCCCACTGCTCTGCACAACCCCTGCTCAGGACACATCTGTTGTGCCCACTCTTTGTGAATCTTTGAAACAGCCACAGGCATCAAAAATCATGTCAGCTTTAATAACATGAGTATATCTTTTGTTCAGGGCCTCTTATTTAAGTATGTGTGCATTTATTTTGTAAGAGAGTAAAAATAGGAAATTGGCAAATCTGCTGCTGCAGAAAGCTGATGGGAGGGTAACAGGCCAGTAAGATGCAAAGTGTGATTTAAGACAGTGCAAGAGATGGTGGCTAACAATTATCTGAGTAATATTTCATAGTTTAGGTTGTTTTGGTGTTTTTTTTTTTTTTTTAATTTTCCACCATTTCTCCATGAGAAAAGTGAGATTTTAGCATTTAAATATGTTATTTTTATCTGTAGCTTTTCTTAGTGATGATGCTGGTTGTGAATGGTCTGCTCATTTTTCATAGCTGAGCTGTCACAGGCTACTTGCACTTCTTGAGTGCCATGTTTTTTAATTGCCACCCGAGTTGCACTGATTGGTAAAAGTGGTGCTGCTGAGATAATTGGGGGGGGCAAATCAAGATGTAACTACTTCAACAACCTCAACAGAACTATTGAAGCCAAAATGCAGTTAAAATTAGAGTGCACATGGACAATGTGTATTTTACAAATTACAGGGTAGGACCCAAGTGTTTTTGAGGAGCGTGAGGGGAAAAGAAGACAAGCATATTCTGATATTCAAAACCAGTTAGCACTTCTCAGCTAATTTAAATTGAATCTAAAATTTTAAATGTCCTGTTCCAGTAGAGTCTGGTATCAGTAGATTCTCAGTAATGTCAGACAGAACAGGAACTCATTGTCAAATATGGTTCTGCAGCAAAAGGATAATTTCCATCAACCTAATTGTACTCTATTTGAATCTGTTATATTTGGTAGTTGAAACTAATGATGCATTAATTTTGAAAATAATGATTGACAGTGGCAAATAACCTAGCTAGGATTAAATATTCATTCTTTCAGATTTCCTTGCACTTGTTCCTTCTTGTCTTTACTGACAAGTCCATTCCATTAATTGTAAATAGAGTAATTGTACAAAGATCAACAAATCTAAACTCTGGGTAAATGGTTCATAAATTATCACATGTTGTGCAGCCCTGAAATAGTGACCCTTTATTTTCTGGCTATAAACATTAGACTTTCCCATAGAGATTTGAGGGGCTTCCAGAGTTCACAGTCATAACATTTTTATTTCTGCTGTTTGTTTTGATGAGTTGCAAAATGGTTTAGCGTTGACTCTCATTGTGCAGGACATGTAATGTGAATGTTTGCCCAGCCAAGGACATTGTATTTTGTAAAGATGACTCCTCTATTGATAAATTTTAGTCTACTCTAGATTAAAGGCATCTTTATGAATGTGTCTTCCAGCTTGGTTTAATAAAGTCTTTTTGCTAGAATTATTTTGGGTGGATGAAAGTCCATTTCAAATTTGCACATCTTGGTTACTCAAATATAAGAAATTGCTTACTTGGAACACAGGTCATCTTTCTCTCTGGATATGCTACATTAGAAAAGTTTTCATCACTTAATACAAATATAAAATAAAATTGAATGTAGCTTTTATTGGCTGATATTGGATTTTAATACCTACTACTTACAGAGTCTGTGCACGGACAACCACATGTGTTCCAGTAATTTGTGAAATTTAATGGCTAAGTGATGTATGGAGTTGTCTGCCCAATATTTTATTCATATTTTCAGTAAGGATTAAACTGAGGTCTGTTGAACAGAGTCCTATGAGAGACACACTGCCCAAAAAGATGGAAAATGTCACAGTGTTAAAGTATCCTGAATAGCTCATTCTAATAAGCACAGAGGGCCAATTATATCTTTGGGTTTGGAATTATTTCTGGAGGTAAAGTGAATCAGATATTTTTGTGAAATACATTGTTTTCAACTTTATTTTCTTTGCACTATTAGGTCCGAGTGCTGGCGGATTTGTGTAACAGCACAAAAGGGATATGCTTAACAGGTATGTTTGTTGCCTTAAACATTATACCTATGGTACCTTCTGGAACACAGAAACAGCATTTTCAAAGAACCCGAGGTTAATCACTGTGTCAAAAACTGCTATTTATCAGAATTTTAGAAAATATCAATATGTACCACTTTGGGACAGATCTGTACCTTCCTAATAGAAATGCTGGAATTTAAGGAGCTCAGCTGATGCTACTTGGAGCCATTTCTCTTTCATGTAATTTTCATAAGCAAGTCTTTTAGACTTGAGTGCTTAAAATACCAGCTGAAGTTTATAAGTCATAATATTTTTGTGTGTGTCACACTTCAGGCCTACCACGGGAGGAATATGCAGGGGGGTGGGAACTTGCTCCCATTGTTGCAACTGCAGTGGAGCAGTGGCGCTCAGTGAGCTCATGTTCCTCAGCTGCAGGATCTCTCACGTGTCACCAGTGAGGACCTGGAGCTGCTGGGCTGAGTCATGAGAAGGTGTGAAAAGTTTTGTGGGGTTTGGTGAAGAGTGTCTGCTAGTAGCCAATTTAAGAGTGACAGTCCAACTTTGAGGTCTGCCACAGAATGAGTTGTGCTCCTTTTGGAAATGAGAAGATTAAAAAGAAGCCAGCTTTTATGAGTTAAAGAAAATGCTTCACTTGCTGTATGGTTTGAATTTTCAAATGGCAATAAGGTCCATTGGACTCAACTGATTAAACATAAATGGGAATTACCATTGCACACACAGATGTTAAATATTTTTGAAGCTGTACATCAGCTCTGATTGCAACAGTGGCAGAACCAAAAACAATCTAAGTTTTGGTTTTTTGGGCTTCAGACTTGTGAATTTATACTACTTGGGGCCTTTTGCACCTTTTTCTCTTTTAACACCATTAAATGAGTGGCTTTCTCTGCTGTAGGCTCGATGACATTTGTTGCTTTTCAAGCACCTTTCTTATGTATCTTACACTTGTACAAGGAGCCTCAGCTTTAGGGGTGAGGAAGTAATTCAGTGCACTAATGGATGTAACAGAGTGGAGAAGAAATGGGCATTTAACTGGAAAACTGGCAGAAAGATGTAACTGATGTTACTGCCTGTACTGATTAAAAGAGAAGATTCCTACATGTGTATTGTATAATGGTTTTCACTTTACACATAATGCTTTGTAATTAATGCTGAAATTTTTCATCTTCAGGGAAATCTAGTAATAACTGTTATTTTTTGTTTTAAAAAGTTTGGTTGAAACAAGACAGTACTTCAGATAAAAATGCTCAGAGAATTAATTTGATTCTTTAGTTGCCACTATCACCTTTGTATTCTCCAAGTGGTTTTCCTTTTTAAATTTTTTTAATGTGTATTTAGGATCACAGATGATAAATCACAAACATGTTCTGGTTAATCTTTCTTTACTCTTGCCTGCTATGCTTGCTTTTCTTTAGGGCTCTACATCTGAGCTATGTAAGAAAGTGAAACAGTTTTTTCTGTATTACAAGTTGCTGAATGACTGAAGCAAGTCCAGTTTCTAAATGTACCAACCAGTTTCTGTGGGAAGCTCAATTCAGACTGGAGAACTATCCCATGTGAACTATCACATGTGAAAAGCCTGACTCTTGATAGGAATGACAAGATTTTTTTTTTTCTGTTTAAATGGTCTGTGTCCTGAACTGCAATGAAATATCTGTAAAACGCAGAGTGTTTTACACTGAACAGAAATATCAGTAAACCAGATTTTTTTTACAGAAATATCTGCAAAACAGAGTGTTTTACATGACAGAAGTGTGGCATATATTTTTAATGTGTATTTCCAACAGGATTTTTAATTGTGACATTCATCAGTATTGCAAAGCCATTATTCTTCCACTAGAACAGGTTTTTGGAGAATACTTTGCTAAAGGAAATATGACAGCAAGGTATCCTGCATCCATGGCTTTGTGAAGGCACCAAAGCCCCTGACAATGAGGTTACACTGCAGAGGTTGTTGCCTTTTTAAAAAGAAACCTTTATCAATTGAAATTCAAAAAAAAGCAAAACATGTATATGTGAATGTGTTACTGTTTTGGTAAGTCTGAGTTATTGCTAATGCTCAGATAGTTATTTATAATACAAAGAGTTAAACAGATAGGTGTTCATTTTGAAATTTGAGGGATTCTCTTACCTTTTTACTGTTCTGATCTAGTGCTAATCAAATCAGTTCAGTGTTCAATTCCACACTGAATTGCTACATTTTCTTACTAGGTTACACTCACCATTTACTCTTTTTTTTTTCTTTTCCCTCTTGTTATAGGCCCCCCAGGACCCCCAGGTGAGACACTTGGACAGTTGCAGTAACATTTGGGAGTAATTGAAACAGTTGCTAGTAGAAAATATTGAAGTGTCTTTCACAAAATTGTGTTCCTTTGCTAATTAGATTGAGGGTGGAATCGCTGCCTGTCTTCATAATGCTTGTATTTAAATCAGTTCATGCCTCTTCTGAGATAAGGGAGGTTTTAGACAGTTCAATTTTCTAGTGGAGGGAGTGGAACATTTGATCAAAACCAAATTAAGATGTTTAAGTAGCATCTAGGTGAATAGGTTAATTTATATATTAGCCTCCCAAGGAAATGGATGCTATAATTTAACACTAAAACCATATTTTTAAAAAAATTATTTTTTTTTATGACACCCTCCCACCTCCCCCATAACTTTTCCTCCTTTCTTATGTAATTCTGTCTCAGTTCTAACTCAGGTGGTTGCAAGGCTGTATTATGAATGGTTACTTATTTTCTTTCTGTGCTGCTTACCCTGTGGATCTGCTTGGAGTAGTTCTCTGCATCAGAAAAGTATGAGTTATGTTTTGCTGGGATTTAAATATACATCAACATGCTGCATGTAAATACAGTAGATTTCAGGGCAACTTGCATTCAGCAGTGAAAATTGGGTTATGCTGTTTGGTTTGATCAGGGCCTCCTGGGCTTGATGGACTGCCTGGCTACAATGGATCAGATGGAATCCCAGGAACTCCGGGACAAAAGGGAGAACCAGGCATAAATGGAAAAAGAGGAAAAATAGGTACAGTTTCCATTCATATTAGATTACAATGCTGCTTTGACATTGAAAGAAATTATAGCTATCCAGCTAAATACAGGTGAAAAATATAACTAGAGTGAATATGGTTTGCAGTAAAAATATGTATTAATTGGTGCTTAATATTAGACCAATGCTCTTGATACTGAAATGGTTTTTATTTCTAGGTTTGCCAGGACCAAAAGGTGATCCAGGACAGAAAGGAGAACCGGGAGAAATGGGTTTACCTGGCAAGGACGGTATGCCAGGAGGAAAAGGTGCAAGAGGAGCCAAGGGAGAAAAGGGGGATGCAAACAATGATGTGATATTAGAAGGTATGGAAAAGTGCTTTTGGGAGTTCTCTTGCACGAGTGTGCTTGACAGAAAAAGATATGCTCTGCTTCTGAAGCATGGATGTGATCTGCAAGGCAGGATCAACCTGTTTAAATATGATTTATACACACAGAGAAATCTGAATATTGCTGTGCCCAGGTTGTTCTCTTTGCAAGGCAAGTCTCCACAAAAACCTTTCTGCTTGGCCTTTGGGTTGAGCTGTATCTGAATTTCACCCTTTCCAGAATGCTTTCATACAGTTGATTTCTTCCTGCTCTTTATTTCATTGTAGCTTTATTTTTCTGTTAGAAAATGAGGGGCAGATTTCCACTCATGAATGCTTGAAGCAGCCAAATATGAGCTGTGTGAAATTACAGTAGTGTAGCATCTGAAATTGTAACTCTCTAATGGGCCTGTAATCCAGACAGATAAAATGCATTGATGTCCTACTCCTTGTAAAGCTCTGTCTGGTTCACCTTCTAACAATCAGCATTGCAGAGAGTTTATTGCACCATGATCTGTATGCCAGTCTCCTAAGAAAGAGAGAGGCTGTTCTGTGGCTGTCCTGTGGACACGTACAGCTCTCTGCAGGTTTCCTGCTGCCTGGGGAAGGCTGTGTCCTGACGCTGTGTTTTGTATCCAGGTGCAAAAGGTGAGCCTGGAGCACCTGGGCCCCCTGGACCTCCAGGACCCCCAGGGCCTCCAGGTAAACGTAAAGGTAAAGCCAAAGTGGAGCTTCAGGAGAACATCTACAGCAGCAAATGCACAGGTCAGTGCTTTCCAGTGTTCTTTTCCATATTAAGAACAGGTTCAAGATTAAATCATTGCTTCGAGGCTCACAAAACAGCAAACATGAGCTTAGTTTTGCTGGCATCGTGAAAACTGCACAAGCTTGAAGCTGAGCGTGTGCTCAGGTGCTTTGCTGAAATATGGTTTGATAAGGCAGCAGGTTACCTTCATGTTAGCCTTTTAATGGTGTTTTGCTGATGCTCAGGCAAAGTATTTAAAAATGGTGGTTTCTATTAGCTGGGGTAAATCTGGAAAGTATGAGAAATGCAGCTGAAATTTTTGGCTTTTAGATAATGAATTTTTAATTTTAGATGTAAAATAAACCCCTGATTCTGGACATTGAAGTGTCAGAACAGAGCCCAGGGAGCCTCATTAAAATGAGCAGGAGACAGCTGGAACAGAAATCTCATCCTATTTGAAACTCAGAAATGCATGAATTGTTGTATGAGATAATTGGGCCATTTGCTCAGGTGATCTCTTTTCAAGTGTTGAAACAAACTGAAGTGCTTTGGAGGATAAGCTCTCTGATGGATTTTAAATTGCAGTGTGAAAATGGGAGTTACACTCTTGAGCTTTTATGTTTTATGGCTCAGGAAACCATGAGATCTTATTACCAAAATTAAATGAATAATCCAGATTTTGTCATTAAATATTCATCTCTCTTTCAAAGAAAGAGAATACATATGCTGAATTACAACCGTAATTAACTTATTGCATGAGAATACAAGCCTGGCTTTTTCAAATTAAATTCTGAATCTGGTAAAACTTAATTTCTTCAGGAGAAGAGAATAATTAGTTGGAAGTGCAGGTATATTTTTTCTCTCTGGTACTGTTAGTGAAGTCTGAAAGAAACAAAACATCCCTGCTCCATCCTTCCCACCTTCCCCCAACAGACCAAATGAATAGTTTTAATGACTTTTAAACTCCATTAACTCTCAACCAGAATATTTTATGATAGGAATCAGCAGGATATTTATCATAGTTTTTGATGGAAAGGAAGTAGTGAAAAATTCCCATAAGAATCTCTGGTTGAGAACTGTCTCTTTAATTTTAGTTGCTTTCTGATCCATGCAGCTGGAAGAATTGCAAATATTCTCAAAGGCAAATTGTGCACTCAGCTCTGCTACAAACGCTGACCTGGCTCCTGGCTGTCCTAAAGTTTTAGATAAACTGCTGTACATGGAACTGCTCTTTCAGTCAACTGCATCTATTAGACTCGGCCCAAGAAAAATCAACTTGTGTGTTGCAATTTGTAATTTCTGCTGAGTGATTTTGTTTTTTGAAATATTCTGGAAGTATTTTGGGATCAGAAGCTGGAAGGGGATCTCGAGGGCTTGGTAAATTCTAGCTGTAGGCATTCAGCTTACCACGGCTGGGTGGACTGTTTGTGCCTTACTTGGAGACACACTGTGATCACTTCTGAACTTTCAATGTCATCTCACCAAATGCCCTAGATAATGGATGGGAGAAATACATGCTGTTCTTGCTCCACCTTGGAGTAGTTTTCTTCTGCATGAACAAAAGGAGGATATGACCTAAAGGAGAAAACGACAATGCAGTATTATCTGTCCTTTCTTTCCTGAATGTCATGGTACCCTTTTGGCATTACTTTATTTTCTTCCCTATTTTTAACTATCTTTGTCACTTAAACTTCATCACACACCTGTAAATACTAGAAATATACTAGAAGGCAACAGTGAAAATGCAGGTCTAAAAAATTTGCAGCATGTATGTCAAGCAGTGCAAAATCCTGGAGATAAAAGTTAAGAATGGAATTAGAAAATAAGGCTACAGTGAAACCAGCAAAAAAGATGAGAACTGTTCTCTGTGGTTACTCATTCTAAGCAAACTGAAATGTGTCCCATTGTTTTAAGGTTTGATAGATAGAGACACCTAGCTTTAAAGAAAAGGGTCCATAAATAATTCAATTCAGGCATTGTTTTAACAGTGAATGCTAAGAGAAAATCCATCCAGTTGCTCCTTAAATTGTTGTGGGGTGGGAAAAATATTTCCAGGTTTTTGATTCTAATGTGAACCACTTCTGTGTGTGTAAATAATATAATGTGTCATTTCCCTTAGTGTTTCATCCTGCTTCTTCAGTGGCATGGATGCCAACCTCAGGCACGTTAGTGTCAGTGCTGTCTCGGGCATTAACAGCATGAGCAAAACTGTCTGTGTTGCCTGCAGGATCCACCCTCTCTGCTGGTCTGTGGGGACTTGTGCATGAAGGTTTTGAGTTTAACAACTACTCGTTCCCAAGAAAATGTTTTTTGTCTTACACTAAATCAGCCATTTTTCAGCTACCTCAGCTGTCTGAAGTTATCTCATGAAAAGGCCAACTCACTCCTCCTAAGTGGCTACTGAGAAATTCACAGCTAAGGAACTAAATCTGTTGATTTAATTAGTTATTTCTCAAAGTCAGCCTGAACACTTAATTTCCTTGGCAGAAGTGAGAACAAGTCTTTTCTTATCTCATTTCTTGACCACACCAACCTAAGCATTTTTTTTTCCAGATGAAGCAAAATCCCACTTGTCATTTCTTTATTTTAGTGGAGCCACTGATGTGCCCATCTGTCATGTCAAATAGGGTAACACATGTCATTTTTCTCCTTCTCTCTCCACCCTAGGTGAGACATGTGCTGTACCAAATGATGATACCCTTGCTGGAAAGGTGGAAGACAAAGCCCCAGGTCCTTCAAAAAAACCTGGTAATCTTCTGCAAAGTGTGACTCAAGTGCTGCTTTCTCTCTTAGTGTCACAGATCATGGACATGTGCTTTTTTTCCTCTAGAATATGTCATAACGTCTGTAGGAAGCCCTGATCACTTTGCCAGTGTACAGCAAACGTTTGGAACTTGGATGAGGGAACCTGCAAACATAAGTGATGAAAGGATTTGGCTCACCATGCATTTTTCAGGTATTTTTAGTAGTAGTCACTGACCAAAAATATGTTGTTATCCTACATTGCTTCCTTAATCCCTTCAACCTAAACTCATAAGAATGATGGGTTCTTACCCACATCTTTTTCAGAACATTTTCCATATTACCTGTTTAATACTTGGCTATGCATATGGTTGTAGCCATTTGTAGTATCTTTAGACATTTTCAGAGTCAGCATCAGATTTTGAAAATGGCTTAATGTTTGGGGTTGTTTAAACCAAATCCTAGTTTAAATGTCAATTGTTTGTGGGTTTTTATCCTTTTCTTTCAAGAGTTTCTGTTTCCTATGGCTTTACTTCCCTAAATTATAGCTTGCAGTTTTGCCTTTTCATTTAGCTAGGCATGAAAATGAGTCAAAAGCTGTATAAGCTACATTTAGAGCAGGAAAATGTCCAGGACCTAAGTGGGAAAAGGAAATATTTCTGCATATACATCAACTGTGTTCAGAATGAGGGCCTATTAGGTCTGTGGGAAGCAGGTTCTTGATCATCTTTTCTATAGATTTTTTTTTTGTGTCTCTGGATTCTTTTTCCACATTCCAGCAAGTTGAATCACTGTGGAAAACACAAATACAATTGTTTGTCAGATAGTTGATTGAGATGGACTTTCGGTAGAGACTGAACTTTAGGATAGAGATCTCAAAATTAGGTGAACCAAATGATAGTCCTTTCTTTCAACATGTTTTCCCCTTTGTTTAGGAAACTCTATAAAAGAATATGAAAATTCCGATGCCTTGCTGAATGACAGCTACAGGACCATTAACATCACAGGAGTCTTCTATGGATGCGGTCATGCAGTACAAAACAATCATCTCTACTACCAGAAGGGAGGAACCAATGCCATTCTTAAGTAAGTCAAAGACAGTGGGCCTAAGACAAATGAAGTCGTGGAAGGAGGAGCGATGGGTTAGAGTGCCAGAGCTGAAACTCAGAAAAGCAGACAATTCTCCTTGTAGCATTTGGTGTTTCTTTTTGTCCTACCTAAACAGGAAGAATGGAAGAATTGTTCAGAAGAGAACAACTCATTCTTTCCACTCTGTAGCTAGAATATGGGCCACCAGCCTTCCACTTCATGTGTGTGGATGTTGTGGGAAGAGGAAAGCTGGGAGAGTAGCTCAGTACTCTGCTGCGAGAATCCTTTAGGGATTGTCTGAGGGGTTCATCTCTGCAGTTACCATGTCATAGAGCAACAGGTCCCCAGGATGAGCAAGATGCCATGTGCAGAGAGGACAACAGATTCTCCTCTTGCCTATTCTGGGATCCAACAGGTTCTATTGAATAGAACCTATTGCTGTAGGTGTTTTCCAATTTGGAGTCTTTGCTGTGCTCATAATCATGAGAAAGAAAAGAGAACTGACAAAGGAATTTGGGTACAGAAGAAAGGATTAGATTCAGAAGAATAAGCTGTGCATCTACCTGCATCTGAGTCAGAAGTGGTTCAGCTGCAGTGTGGGAGGCACAGGCGAGTAGTTTTGTGACCGTGGCCCACTCAGGAAACTTGGCTCTGCAGAGCCCTTGCTGTGCTCTGCTCTGGCTGGCGGCAGCAGGGAATGACTGAGGCACCTGCTGAGGACAGGGCGACCTGGAAAATTGCATATTCTACTGGGGAGGAGTGGCTCCAGTGTCCAATTTTCTCATAATAAGAAGTTCCTACTACTTTTGTGATATATCTCCCTAAACTGGAATTGGGAATTACATCTCTTGTTTTAATTTCTACTGAGGACAGAGACAAACCATACAAATCAACCCCAAAAATCTCACCTTGTGGGAAGAGCCAAAGACAGTCCAAGGGCAAGTGAAAGATTGCTTGTACTTTCAAGTTCTTTCACGACTCTGATGTCTGAGCCAAGAACATTTACTATACTTTGATGTCTGCTCCCAAGCAGGTGTGAGTGCTGCCTTCCTATATTCATGTGGATGCCAAGGAATGTGAGCTAGCTGCAAAGATTCTATAATATTTATTCTGCCAAGCACAAGCTCACTTTTTGGCAGCCTCCTTTAAATATCTTTTGGCATTTTATCTGGTGGTCTGTAAAAGACCATCACTGTCCAAGCAATACACAGTGATAGGGCAGAGATTCCTCACCTTTGCTTGCATACTGTTAATCAGGAAATGCCTTCATGTACACATGAAACTCTTTGTGGAATTTTCAAATCCTCTCAGGCTGCTGAGAAATGGCTTTTCTGTTCTGTTCTTCACTCTGAGATTATTTACCCTCAGCACAGACAGAATGAGGCACTATGGATTCTGTGACACTGAAGTCCTTGAATTTGGGCTCCATAAATCTTCTGGGAGTTGTTGTGTTGTTTAAATGGAAAGTATAGGTGAGGATCTGGTTAGTACATTTTGCAAATGTTGAAAAAAAAACATTCAGAAGGAGTTTCTCATCATATTTAAAAGATGGTAAAACTAGGTTTGTCTAGCCCTTGGCAGGTTTTCTCACGATGATCAGACTCCCAACATTGTGATAGTTTCATTCTTTTTACTTTGTTTCATAACATGCTTAACTATCTCTGTTATTTTTGATTGACTTCATTGATATTAGTGATCTGAAAAGTGTTTGTAGCTTGAGTTCTGGTGGTTGATGAAACTATTACACTATATCTTGTCATTTACCCCAAGATGTCAGAAAACTGAAGAATTTTGGAACCATTTAGGATTCCAGGCTGGACAGTCCCTGACTGGGGGAGCCCAAGAGAACCTGGGAATGAAACCTCACTTTTTTGCTCCCTTCAGGATTTTCACATACAACGGGAAAAGACAGGGTGTGGTGTGCTGCAGTATTTGGGTACTTCTAATGAATCTTGAGATGCTTTCTACCTTGTTGCATTTTTACAGAAAAGAATCCTGAAAAAAATCTGCATTTCTGAGCAATTAGGGCTGTTAAGGGCTGTCCTTCTAGCCCTTGCATGAGGATATTTACAGACGTGAAGCAGTTAACAAGATTAACAGCGTTGACACATGTATTTCCCAAATCCCCTCCAGCCTTTAACTGTTTTTTTAATTGCACATACATGCTGCTGCAATATAGAATTGCTCCAGATGTGAGTTTTCCAAAAGCTGAGGGGAATGATCTAAGTTGGTTATTCCTGACTTTTCTTAGGATGATTTTTCTAATATATGCTATCAATACTGCTTAAACAGAAAAATTATTCTCCGAGTATTTTATGTTCCTGGATCTGAACTGTTCCATTTATTAAGCCTGTTTTTTCAGAAAAAACACATGCAAGAGTAGCAGATTCCTTTATTGAGCAGTGTTTTTCCTTCCTCTATTTAAAGCATGGAGCTATACAGTGAGGGAGAAGTCAGACAGTGAAGTGTGCTTCTTTGCAGAGGACATTATTTAAAAAGATAAAGCCACGGTCTCCCTGCCTTTGCTGAAGCCCAGTGTTATTGCTGACAGCAGATGTGTCTTGGGAGGAGCTGATTACCCTCCTAAACCAGTAGAGGAACACAATTTAGCTGCTCACTGCTCCTGCCCTCTGACTATCAACCTATTATGGAATTTTGTGGAATAAAAACAATTTTATACATCAGAGATGGAAGTATTCAGGCTGTCCCACTGAGGCCAGCATAAGGTCACAAGTTTGGCTCTGCAAAAGTAGAATTTTTATTCCTTTGATGTCTACTTGAGTAAATTACTGCATTATCTGAACTGTTTTCTTCAGAGGAACTCTAAGAGTAGGTGAAGCTGCCCAGAATTCCTGCTGCTTTGGTCAATCACATTTTCTCCTTTTAGCTCCCGCTTAGTCCAAAGCAAACTTTTGCATAAATTCCATTTCCTGATTTTGGGCCTTCATCTGGTATCAAATTCTTTTTCATACCCATTCCTTTCAGTTGCTTCTTTCACCCTAGTGATAATAAAGCTCACAGACTAAATAAAGTAAAACCTACCAAAGCAAATACATGCTCTTGTGCACCTTTCAGATTGGTCATTACTTTGTAATTTTCTCCTGGTATTTTGGAACGTTCTTGGAGAACTCCAGCTTGAAAGCCATCAGAATGTCCTTGAACAAGTATTTTCAACACCAGCTCGAGCAGTGATTCAGCAGCCTGTGTGTGTGATGAGCTCTGATCTCCCGTACTGAATCCCTGCTGTACCTCATTTCAGATTCGGGCTCGATAAAGCCTCGCTGGGCACCCTGGTCATTGAAAATGCCTTACACTACGGCCGGAACTACCTCTTCTCTAATGCCAAGACCTATTTCAACATAGCAGTGGATGAGAAGGGTCTTTGGATTATATATGCCTCAAGCACCGACGAAAACATAATGGTGGCACAGGTTGATGAGGAAGCGTTCTCAGTCATTCGGCACATCAACACCACCTATCCTAAGTCCAAGGCTGGTAATGCATTCATAGCATATGGCATTCTCTATGTTACTGACACTAAGGACACGACAGTAAGTTTTGCTTTCGATTTACTGAAAGGGAAGCAGGTTGACGCAAGGTTTGAGTTACGGTCTTCACAGTCTCTTCTCGCTATGCTTTCGTACAGCCTGCGAGACAAGAAATTGTACACGTGGGAGAATGGGAGCTTAATGAAATACCACGTCCATTTTGGCAGATGAATATATTTTCACATGCCTTTCACATTCCTTTGACTAAAGGATCTATGTAAAGCTCTGAGACATACACATGGGGGTCTCTTCACTTGGTATCATTTTCTGCTTGCCGATGGTGGCTTGTGAGTGTGTACAAAAGTGAAATCAGGAGTTTGTATAAATGCAATTCAATTACATAGGCCATCCTCATCTTTTTAAAAAATGTTGTCTGCTATTACAGCTGGCACAGAGCATAGACATACTTTTGTTTTTCCCCTATTATTCAGCTTATAATTGTGTCTAATGTACATTGATTATTCCATGGTCACGTGCTCAGCAGAGGCTATTTGTAACTTTTATTTACAATCATCTTCGCTGCAATCATTTCTAGTCAGTGATGATGGTCTAATATAAACATCGAAATAGTGAACTGTTGTGTACAAATACCTCTGTCACTTTCATTTAATTTCGATGGATTCTCTGTTACCACTTCTTCTAGACAAAGTTTTAAAGCTGTTAAAAATACTGGGAATGGAAATATTTGTTTAAATATGAAAAAAAGCAAAAAGCTTAAAATTTTACAAGTCAAATCAAGTGTTAATAATCAAAAGCAAAATCCAGCTAAAGTACAAGGAAAATGGGAATAATGACATTAAATACTGAATACACAGGAATTGTGTTTCTTAAATGGACAGTTGGATGAAAAGTAGCAAGTTTAAAATTAAAGACATAACCTTTGATTACATTAAATAATGATTAAAATTATTTGAGTTTCTTGTGTTGTAAAAAGTATTTGAATTTCTTGTGTTGCTACAGACTCTTCCTTGGCTCTCACAGCCATGCAAACTATACCAGTAAAACTTGCTTATAAATATTTAATTCCAGTAAGGCATATTTCTAAAATAAAATGTCCCCACATTCATCCATACAAGTGACATCATAAAATGAAGGGTATAATTTTTTGCTGCTATTTTTAGAATCATCACACTGCTTAGTGGCTTAATCTGTGTTAACTCTGAGACTGCCAATTTACATTCAAATTTTTGAGAGTTAGAGGTGAGAAATAATAGGAACTTTCTGATTTTAATTTCATTCTGGTATTTCAGATTTCTAAATTTTACATTGGAAAAAAATCTCTACTGTTGTTTTATGTATCTAGATTCAAAACCATGCTCTTGGAAAACCCCTACCTGAGTTTCTAAGCTGCCTGTGCATATTGCTAAAGTTCATGGAGTGCACTCAAATATTTAGAAGCAAAGTGTTAATTAAATCCTGAATTGCACTGAGCTATTTAATACCTGTGTGAGCCAGGCCCTGTCAAAGGCATTAATTAATTTGGGGATGTCTGTGTCTGCAGAACCTTGTCTAGCAAATGTGCTGGAAGAATTCCTCTGCTGCAGCTAAGCTCCAGTGTGTGACACAGGGATTGCTGGCTCTTCTCAGGACACTTGCTGTTATCACTAAGGCCTTGCATGCTAGGGAGAGAGATGCAGAAGGGAACAAAAAATCATAATTAATACTTTGAACTAATATATACATCAAAACTCACAGACTAACAGTTCTATCTATACCTGTAAAAAGAGTGTGACAATTCACACTCCAGAGCCACAGTTCTGTGCGCTGCTTGTGATTTTGTGGGGGGTGTGGGAGTTTTGGTTGGTAGTTTCTCATGTTTGTTTGATTGTGGTGTTGTTTCAAAAACTAAATTGTGGTACTAATAAAATGAACATTTTCAGCTAAAATACCCCCAAAGTTAACAATATACTTGGGCAAACACAGTTCAAGTCAGATGTGATATTTTCTAGATGATATATTTATCTCAAAGCATGGTAAACTTCTGCATTACATTGTTGAAACACTTGAATCAACCTCTTGGAGAAGGAAGGCCAGGAAATTCTGCCTCTTTTCTTCTTGCAGCTGTGGAACTTAATTCCATTAGCCTTGTACTTCTCAAGAACAGCTGAAAATAAAATGTAAACAGCTAATCTTTTTTACTTCAGTGCAGTCTGAGGTCAAGTTAAAGCTAACTCAGGAAGTATCCAGTCAGTGTACTGGAGATTTAGATAAATCTGTTTAAATATAAGGAAGAGTTCTAGAATGGACCGTTCCATGAAATAAAAGTAATTTATTTAACTTACAAAGGGAAAACTAAATAGTGACATTTACCCTTCCTTCTTTTCATACTTCTCCTACTTCACAGGCTGCAATTTAAAATCACCTTTGGAGAAAGGTGCTTTTTATTCTAGTGTATCTTACAATACAGCACAGACATCAAAATTTCATTGGAGGAATAAGACAGTTTGTTAACATTTAAATACACAGACATCCATTCCAGTCCTTGAAGAACATGTTTTTTGTTTACAACAGAAAAATACATCTGACAACAGTAGCTAGTTATATTACAAGCAAACAATATTGAACTCTGCATAGTTTATACAATATACTCTGGTAATAATTTAATTACCAGTTTTATCCACTATTTACTAGCTGGCCACATAAAGCCTGACATTCATCTGAAATGTGGCATTATATGTTCCATTGGTATTCTCTTAACAGCTTCATTTAATAATGAAGTATTTTTTCGACAAATGATTTTTGAAACTAAAAGCTGACTAGAATGCTGGATGTCTTCACTACAAACATTTAGTGCTTACAATACATTCCTAAAGTAAAGGCAGGTGTCCAATAGAAAACATAGCTCAGAAAGAAAGGAAAATACTGTGCAAATTAAACCCCATTGCATTTAAAAATGTATTGATGTGCAAGTTACAGTATCGACTGTGCAATAATACTAACTGGGAAAAAAATCTCAGCATAAAATGATACATCTCTCACAGTACGTCCTTGATTGCACATGTTCCACGGCATTTGCATCCATCACACTTTCTGCAGAAATCAAATACATTGAGTACCCTTAATTAAAACTAAACTATTTTACAATGAGAACTTGTATACATGCTTCATTTAGTGGGAAAAACTGGAATAAAAGTAATCAGAATCACGTCAGAAATGCTTACTGACTTGTAGAGCCACAGTGCTTGTGAAGTGACTGACAGCTGTCAGGATCTTTACAACACTCACAAAATGCAGCTTGTGGGTTACTGAGCAATAACCCCCCCCGACCAACAACACTGGGTTGAATTCCTTGCTTTTACAATCCAGTACATGCATTTCCACCCCAGTGACCCTTATGGGCATATTCAAAATATACTTCTGTAAAAGTGTTGGTTTTCTCCCGATAATACTTAATGCTGCAGTAACTGCTTTGAAAGGAAACACAATGTTTTCTTTCCACAGTGCACATCACTGTGTTTTTAGCTACTTATAGGGACATTATAGAAACCAGGATTAAATCACAGAACGCTACAGAATGTCAAAAATGCCTGAAGGTACATTGAAAGCATTGGGAAGAACCCTCATTTTCAGTGTGCCATCTGCTCCACAGGAGAAGATACGATTGCCTTGCACAGTCTCAATCTGGGTGACACCAGCACCAATATTTCTGAAAAGGGATTGCTTAGCATGTTCGTTTTTAAATGAATGAATTAAATTGTAGCCAGTCAGTCTCCACACCTGTATCAAAAGAATGACAAAAGGTGATGAATATTCAAGGATTTGTATTTTCCCCTCTAATATTTCAGATTCCTGTTCTAAACGCTGTTCAGCAAAGATAAAGGATATTTTTTTTTGCCTCATTGCAACAATTACTACAAGTCCAAGAGTCTTGAAAGGCTCCTGATGCAGAGTAAGGCTGCCTTACTGTGGACCAGCTGGGTATTGGGCAGGGTGAAGCTTCCCTGTGTTACCCGATCAGAATCCTCCTCCCAGTTTCCCCCCGTGAAAGCTGCAGAAATGGTTGCATTTTCATCCAAGATTACTACTGTCAGCTTTCCAGCAGCTGGAAACACTTTCCTGCTAAGGAATGCTGCAAAGAATAAGCTGCACAATTAATAAACGTGCAGAGTGGTAGGAAGCACTCTGTGGGAGGAAGCCTGTTGTGTCCTAAGTAGCAGGAGCCTCATCAAGGCCAGGCCATGAAAGTCCCTGTTAAGCAGTCCTCCAGCTAAAAGGAAAGAAACTGCATTCACCTTCTCTTTGCCATGTTGTATTTCCTTCCTTTAGTATTCAGGTAAAATGCCCCTTAAAACAGAGACTGTATTTCTGGTGTGTTTTTTTTTTTTTTTTTTTGTTTGTTTTGTTTTGTTTGTTTTCATGTTGGTGTTTGTTTCTTGCTACTCTGACCTCTCAGTAGCTGTCTAGGGCTACAGCATCAGGAGAAAAAAAAAGAACTTAGTGATACAGAAACTTTACAGAATGTTGAAGTTGCTGAGCGCCCCCTGTGTTACAAAGCAATCTCCAACGGCAAAGCCAGAACATTTTTAAGTGGGAGAAAAACAAAGGTAAGGTTTCAGAATTGTGCATTTTGCTTTATTCACTTAAAATCAGTCTCACAACTTAAAAAGACTACTCTTTACTGGAGGACGAAGTCTAACAGTATATTTCAGTTTACATTATAAATATAAAGCAAGTAGCTGTTGAAATGAAGGTTTGGGGTTTGTTTTTGTTTTGTTACTGCATTTATCTGACTATTTACATATGAAAATACACTACTTCAGCCAAACACCCTCCTCCAGAACCCAGCTCCTCCATCCCTTACCTTCATGTTGCCCTCGGCCGAGCCTGTAACAAAATAGTCCTCGGAAGGATCCAGCGCAAGGGCCTTAACAGCTGACTCGTGTGCTTGGAAGGTGAAAAGGGTTTGCCTCTGTCTGATGTCAAAGATGCAGATGTATCCCTTCCTACCTCCAGAAATGAGCAGTTGATGCTTGGGTGCATACTGAAGTACTGTGGCACCGTGGTCATGACAAGTGAAGGCTGAAGAAAGATGTCAGAATTTAAGAGATTTGAAACTGTAAGTAGCTCTCAATCTTAAAATGCGTATCTTGTATAAGTTGCTACTTAAATATTTTCTAACTTTGCAGACACATTTGTTCATATGGGTGATGTCTTATCACTGACAGCTTATTGCTCTCAAAAGAGATACCTAGATCAAATGCACAAGAAAGCAAGATATGCAGGTCTAAGTTACTTCAGAATACAGGATCATACCTGAATTTAAAATATGAGAAAAAAAATAAAATTCACCCTATGAAATTCAGGTAAATTCCTGATTTAAAAGAAGTATAGCTGATTTTCAGCAACCTGGTCTAGTGAAAGGTGTCCCTGCCTATGGCAAGGGGAGTGGAAAGAGATGATTTTTAAGGTCCCTTCCAACCCAAGCCATTCTGTTATGTTCTTTCCTCATACTTTTCCATATAGAGCAGATTAACATCATGGTAGAGAACATGCAGAACCAGTCTGGTGCACGTACTAGTGTGCAACACAGACTTAGATCTGCTCCCCAGGATAAGGTTTTCCCCTTGCCCCAAATGCACACACAAGCTGTATTTCCTTAGTCAGTAAGAAGAAGTTTAATTTTCACCACAGCACTTACCATGTATAAGACTGTTACCAGATGAAACCAAGGTGTCCCAGAGGCACACATTCCTGAGGGAGAAAAAAACCAAAATCATTATGGTCTAATTTCAAGTGATTCAGGGAGTGACATGACTCCAAAAGGGTTCACATTTTATGTCAGTCTAGAAGGCAGATTTGAACACTCTGTAGTCATCAGAGAGCATTTACAAAGAATGAAGAGTTTTAATTTTCCTCTTTCCTCTTTTTTGCTTCTTAGTGAAACTCTACCTTTTACCCTTAAAATGTGTACTGATCAAAGGCTGTGTCAAATAATTATAGAAGTTATTCTTTCCAGGGAAAAAGGATTATCCCACTTTGCTGAACAGATTTCTACCCTGAGCAACAGCATCACATCAAAGTAGTTGCATTTGGAATACACTTGAAAAACTGGTTAACTATTGACCACTCCTCACACAAATTAAACTTGGAAACAAGCAACTGAAGAAGTGATATTCAAAGAAATTATCCAGCAAGTTCAAGCTGTAACCAAACTTAGAACAATGAGCCTTGAAATGTCAGCCACACATTAATGCCCAAGAGCTTAGCAAATTAAGGGAGATGAATAGTAGTTTTGAAATTCTGCATTGTTTCTTTAAACACACCTGTTATCATTGGATTGTCCCGACGTAGCAACTAGACTTGAAGAGGTTATAAATGCAAAATCACTTGTGGTTTTACTGTGGCACTGCCAACTCTGTTAAAAACAAAACAAACAGAAAAGTGCAATCTCACCAGTTGTTATTTGCATCAAAAGTAAATCCTGTCAGTCTGATGTCAGTGACAGCAAAACACAAAGAGTCTTTGAAATCAAGCTTAAAAACTGACAGTTTGAAACAGAATGGAACAAGGGATTAAAATCCAGTATAAAATGAAAAGATGTAACAATAAGTGACAAAGAACAAATCCACAGTATAGTGTATGACAACAGCCTGAGTTTTAAATCAAGCATGGTCTTCATGTTAAGAAGCAGTAAAATGTATTGAAGAGCGTATTTTTACTTAGTTTTGGGATTACAAATTCATTAGTTGTGGCTCTGATTTTTAATTTAAACAAGGGTAATATTGAAGGAGTATTTGTAATTACACTATAGCTTTTGGTTATTGTGCAATTGGTTTTCCAAAGGTGCATCAGTGAAACTCTGCAGTTGTTTTGATTACGTGTGCTGATCAAAACGCAGCAAAATCAAATGTCTCATTAAAATCGTATGCTCTGGGCCTGTCTCAAGTTTCAAAGACTTTGCTTTCCTCTACAATAATAATAATAACAATAAAAAAATTCTGCTTACTTACCAGGTAGGGCTTAGGATTTGAGGTGGTTTGGTTTACTTGCCAAATACTTAGAAAACCTTCACCATCAGCAACACCACACTGCAAGGAACAAACTGCATTGATTGGCATGACATGGTGGTTACTGGATGTTTCATGACAGTAAACTGCTGACTTAGGGAAAAACACCCCTGAACCATGAAACCTTTGCCTGCAAATTGAATGTCAGTAACAATTTCAGTCAAGTAAAAAAAAAATAGTTTAAAGTGCTGATTGTTTAACGATTATTTAATGATTGATGCTCTCCTGTACACTCAGTGCTTTCCTGGAAATGGAGAAAGCGTGGAAGCTTATCTTTCAAATCCTAATGTTAGATGCTAAAGCTAATAAAGGCATCATTACTCCATGACTGTACTTGAAAACGCTTAAAAAGTAAGATGCATGACAGCATTCCATAAAAGCATGGTAAGAACAATTGCGGAAAGATTTTAGTCGTGAATGGTAAAATGACTGAGCTATATTTATTAACCAAAATGAATAACATTTGATACTGTATATTCTATGCAGCATGTTCTTTAAGTATTTTAAAAAATAATTTTAGAAATATTTAAAAAATTTTTTTATTATTTCTCTTTTTAGTTGAGTTCCACAAATCCTGCCTGAATGACCCTCATGTGAAGCACAGCAACAAGTACATCTTAATTTCTGACTTAAGATTGATTCCCACGTAATGGTAAGATTGCAATATCTCAAAGCACAATCAAAACACATTTTTAGAATAAGCTTAAATGACATTCAGTGCCACCTGAAAATATATATACTGAGAGATACTTTGTTAAGTATATTATGTTAAAATAATAGAATGGGCACCATGAAAAACTGAAGAGGTGGGTATTCCTCCCAGTTTATTTCTTTCTCCGCTCTTCTTTCTGCATCTCATAGCCCTCAATGAGTCACTTCTGGCCAAAGCTTGTCTTTTTGTACTCTTTCTGCTCTCCACTTCAGTGGATTACGCTCACAGCCTTCAACTCATGGGCTGAATTATCCCTGTCTTCCAGGTTCTTCTAGGTAATGCATTCTGTGAAAACTTCACCTGGGCCAGAATGCAAAGTGGGAGGCAAGTCCTGCAGACCTGTGCTTATACTGATTGATGATCTTTTTCAGCCTTAATGATTCTATTATTGATACAAGTGTGCACCTATAAAATAAGGAATCTCCATAGTTTTTTTTTTAAATAATTTATGTACCACATGGGAGCACAGATTTCTGAAGAGGGAGAACAAATAGTCTGAAAATGTGGCAAATAGGATATGGGATAGCAGTGTGGAGCTGAGAGAAGAGAAAGGAGAGTAAGGGTCAGGGTTTATTACAAAGCTCTCACATGCAGCCAAAATGCATGACACAATATCATTGTTCTAGAGCAACCCAACAATTCTGCATGACAGCAGTTAAAACTGCTTTAGAGGCCACAGCGCAACCAAATGTTTCCTTATGAACAAAAACTCCAACCCCCCAAAACCCTACGTGTTGTACTTACCTTATTTCCCTGGGCATTGAAATACATCCTGGTCACCCTGGCGTTCCCAGCCTGCTGGAAGCACACCACCTGCTGTGGCCTTGTCCACTCAAACATTCGGACACTTCCATCTTGTGCTCCTGTAAGATCTAAGATTAAAACATGACCATTAATAGTACAGTATTTTGTAGAAAATTATCAATTCCATACTAGTGATTCACTTACAATACTGATGGACTGGATGTGAAGCCATTCTCTTGACATTATTCAGATTTCTTTTAATCAGCTTTATATGAAACAAAGAAAAAATAATTTTAAAAAAGTCATAAACACACTATTCAATTTTTCTTATACTATTACACGATGAGTGTCCTCTAGTTCAAAAAAAAATCTATTAAGCTAACATTATTTGAATGGTCCTACATCAAAGTTCCCATAAGAAAGAAACCCCCCCGGATTGTCCCATTGTTTTCTATATCACAATAATTCTGTGCCACATTTTATGAGGAAATGCTTAGTTTGGCCTTCTTTTTGGCCAGATCTTGGTTGCTGTTGGTCTTTTATGTCAATCCTGGATTGACAGGATGATGACTAACGCACACTAAGTCTCTCTGCTAAAAAACAGAAGATAAAAGCCCTCTCTCCTGAGCTGCACACACAGAAGTACTCACCACACCAGCTCCAGTGCTGGTTTGCCCAGTGCCTAGCCAGGGCATGGATGGAGATGGCTGGATCTGGCTCACTCCAAAGGACGGTGCTGTTGAAGGAGCCAGCGTTGTGGTAGAACCACGGAAGTCAACGTCATCGGAACTGTAAAAGAGCAGTCCTGCTTTAAACAAATGCTTCTTTGCTCCTAATGATCTTTGCTTATTTGTCAAGAGCCTAGTGGCAGTGGGAAGAGGAAGTGACTACAATGAGACTATAAATTGATAATTCCTGCACTTATGCAGTAAAAATTCTTTCCATGTGCCCCAAATCAATCTATGTTTAATCTCCAGAGATGCCCCAAATATAAGAATGTGAGCTCCCTTGAGAAGAATATTGTTGGGCTCTTCCTGACGTGTGTGCAGGGAGCTGGTACAGGGCAGTGCTCACTGCAGCTGATGCATTCACAGTTCTCAGTACAGGAATGGAGGGAACAGAACAACCAGCACCAGCTCCCACAGCTGCCCTCGACACTGCACTGACGCAAAGGAACTGCAGGGTGTCCAAGGCAGCACTTCCTTCATTATCTTATGCCCCACATGGGATTTTACTTCACTGTGCAGTGCACACATGCCTAAAGACAGTAAATATTCTCTTGCTTTCCCTCACTTGCAAAGTAATCTGAATCCTGCTGAAGAAGAGTAATTAACATATTTGGTATGCTCCATTTGTGCTTACACAGGTAATATAGATGCACCCTCACAGAAAATCAATACTCTAATTAATATAACCACAAAGAAACAATCCTACCTTTTAGACTCTCTGTCATATTCTTCCCCAATCCATATAAATGACTGAGCAGCCAGTAGAGCTGAAATATCAAGTTCTTGAACATCATGTGTAGATGCCAAAACAATTTCGTTGCTGTTTGCCTATGCAGCACAAATACAAAATTTATACTAGCTATAATTAAGATCTTTTATTACATTTCTTGTAGTATTTGAGGCTTACCTTGTTAACTGCAAATGCCATTATCATATCTGATTCTTTGTGAATGATTTTTGCTTTTCCTCCAGGGTATCCAAGATCTGCCTCAACCTACAAAACATTTATAAAAAACATCAATTAGCCTGAAAATCCATTTTGTAGTGGTACATTCAGAGTGCAAAAATCTATAAAAAATTCATGCAAGAAAAGTTCAGTGGCCTTAGCATTGTTTCAGTAGCTAAACTTTAGACTTCTCATACTCTTTGGTGTTCTAGAAGCCAAAAGTGATATTTGAGTGTAAGAAACACGAAGTTGTGTGTGCAACACTATTTACAAGGTGTTCACTCATCCCAATTATCAGGACATCCGAAGTTAGTTCATGGATTAAAAGCCTGTCACACAGACTACACAGAACACACAGCTTCTGTTAATCACATTAGAAAAGAAAAGCCAGTTCCACAGAACTTTTAAGAATGTGCTAGAGGTTTGGGAGAAGGGATACTACCTTGTTTTTGTGATCTTCTGCTACGCAGTTTTGTTTGACCTGCTCCACACGATCTTCTACAGACTACATAACATCACACAGTCACAAACACAAAACACATGCACAAACAAATATAAAAAAAGAATGAAACATTCCAAACTAGATTTTAAAGGCCACTCTGTCAGTAAATGATGACAAATGTATTTTTAACTTTTTATAAAAGGCACAGAAACTAAGACAGGAATCTAAACAAACTCACTTAAAATGTAATGCCTCCTAGATGAACACAAAATGTATGATATAGTAAATAAATGGAGGAGTAATACACACACAAACTCCATACTTACAGGAATTCTAAAAGATATTAAATCATATATTATTTCCCATTATATTTATGTGTTGGCTTAAATTTTCAGTTAGAACACAGCAGTTGTAAATGGTACAATTTGCAAAGCCCCATATTATATATTACTATATAATATTACTTTTATATGTATATATTACTCATGCATATATACATATACACAAATGAATAGCACATTAAAATTTATTTTTCAGTATAACACACCAAAACAAAATTCAAATTTCTTTGCTTATTACTGTTATTGTAAATGTTCTTTTTATTAAGATAGCATTCAAATACATAAAGGTGAGATATGTCTTGTTTAAGAATATTAGGTTCAGTTGATAGCCCAATCAACAACATGACAATCATGTTGATTTTGAAAAAATCCGAACATTGTTAAATGAGAGAAACTGAAATGTTAATGAAAAATGGGAAGAAAAACTAAATATTGAGGAGACTGAGGAACAGTTACAATTGAACTTTGTTTTTTTAAAAAAGTTACATCCTTTGTTTACCTCACTCTGCTTTCTTTTCTTTGTGAATATATATCTTATGAAAGTCTCCTGAAGAAGTTCTTGCTTCACAAGAAAATGCCAGAGCCTTTTTGCTGGAAGAGCTGAGAAATCCTTTGATCTGGTTAAAGGAGAAGAAGGAAAGAAACACAGAGTATCCTGAGTTGGAAGGGACCCACAAGGATCATTGAAGTGTAACTCAAGAATTCCACCGTGTGCCTGATAGCGTTCACCAGACACTTCTGGAACTTTGCTGGTGGTGCTGTGCCCACTTCCCCAGGGAGGCTGTTCCAGTGCCCAACCACGTCCTGGGTGAAGAACCTTTTTCTAATTATACACCTAAACCTCCACAGATACAGCTTCAGGCCATCCCCTTATGTCCTGTCACTGTCACCACAGGGCAGAGAGCAGTGCCTGCTGCTCCTCATCCCTCACAAGGAAGCTGTGCCTGCAGTGAGGTCTCCCCTCAGTCTCCTCAGGCTGAACAGACCCAGTGCCCTCAGCTGCTCCTCACACGGCTTCACCTCCACATCTTTCACCATCCTCACTGCCCTCCTTTGGCTGCTCTCTAATAGCTTTATATCCTTATTATCCTGTGCACCCAGAACTGCCCCAGCACTCAAGGTGAGGCTGCCCCAGCTCAGAGCTCAGGGGACAATCCCCTCCCTTGCCTGGCTGGTGATGCAGTCCCTGATGCCCCCAGGACACTCTTGCCCCTCCTGGCTGCCCAGGCACTGCTGAGTCATTCTGCACTGTTGACTCAGTTGTGGTTTAATATACTGAGAAAAGCAAGCTATTTTTGAGTCGAAAACACAGTTCACTATCTGCATCTATAGACACCTCCAGGCGTGACACTGTCTAAACACAAGAGGATTAGCCTTAAAAGGACCTTAGTACAACTGTCTTTCTCCTCCCCCAGACATCTGCATGTATTACATAACTCTTCTGTTGCTGGGATAGGGTGAGAGACAACTGCTACTGAAGGAATAGTAAAACAGGTTGAATAGGGTGTTCCCAGCAGCAGCCCCTGCCCTGGATTCCTACACCCTCTGCTCTTTCCTCATTTTCCTTTCTTGTTGCAGCTGTGAAAGGTGCAGCAGAGTAAGTAAAGGCTGCTGCAGGAGACAAGCAGCTGCATAAGAATGAACAAAGGGATGTGGGAAAAAGGTTTCTGTAGAATATTGGCTACTAGACCTAAGAGCTAAACAACCTTTGTTTGGTTGTTTAACCTGAGGAGGGAATGCTCTTTAGAATTTCTGTGATCTAAGAATGTGGTTTTGATAGGAGAAAAAAAATACTTACTTGAATGGTGTGTTTTCAGGTTCAATCATTGCTTTATTGCGGAGAATGGCTGGTCCTGCCCCTGCACCAAGGTCACTGGGGTAAGCATTGATGTAGTTTGGAGGTGGGCCTTCAAACTGGTCCATTCTATCTTGAAGAATCTGTTCCCAGTGTTCTAAATTTTTTATTACAGCAATGCCCAGTGGAGATGTTACAGGCAGATCTAAACATAATTATTAATATTAATACACATTAATAAAGTAAGGCTCAGAGAAAAAAAAAAGTTACAGTCACTACAAGACCCTAAAACCTGATAACTAACCTAATAACTAAAAAAAAAATCTTGAAAGGAAATGTACAATAAATAAGGTATTTAATATTTGAATTTTAAAGTTAGAACTAAAACATGAAAGCCACACATATAGAAAAATAAAATGTAAAGCAGGATTTAGCATACCGGTGAATTCCAGACCAGCAATGGGAAAGAAGTTCTTAATGTTGTGCAGAACTAATTTTACCATTGTCAGATGTAGAAGAGCCCAGCTGTATAAAAAGAATAGATTTGGTTGTATTAAGAGTTATCTACAGAGTATTCTTCAAGCAAATACACAGGTTAGAAAAAGAAAGGTTCTATTTAACCACTGTAGAAAGGTTCTATTTAACCCACACCTCATTCAAAAACTACATGCTTGAATCAGCAGTCTAAACCATTATTCTAGAGCTGTGTGCCTTAAGTTGAGTCTTAAAAATGCAAATCACACAACTTCCTAATTCCTTTTTTCTGGCAAGTAAATGGGGAACTATTATTGTGATGAGAATTTGTAATTTCCATAATCTCACTGCCACAGACAAGTCTGCCCACAGCACTAAAATTGCTTGATTTACATTGGCTGGTGCAGAAGATCCATTTTTTCTTTTTTTTTTTTAGTTTGGAAGCAAAGGTAAACACATAACATTACTATTCTAAAATAGTGACAATTTCTGCTGACCTGTAAGAATTGGCATCTGTGTGTTCCTGGATCTGCACATCGGAGAGGAAAGCGTCATCCTCCTCCTCATCACTGTGAATGCTTTCATCAGAATCGTATATAACGCCACTGTCTGATAAAGGGAGAAAGGGCTGCAATGCAAAGCAAAAGTCTGTATAAAAACAATATTCTCATCTCTTCTCTGACTTCACTTATGACTCTCATAGAACTTAAATGACAGCAATTTGACCTCTAAGTCAATGTCCCTAAAAATATAAGTAATTAGTGAGGGGGAAAAGTGTTACTCACTATTATTGACAAGAGGCATGTTTTGAAAGTGAAGTAATAGACTTGTAGGCTCTTTATCTTTTATTATGTGGATAATACTCTACGTCTTACTACCTACTATTAAGAGTGCTCAAAATTTTCACTTTATTTTTCCTTTATAACTTAATGGAGTTTTCAATTACCTTTGCCATAAAATAGTCCCACATGCTGAGTTCTGGAGGAATAAACTTTTCTTTGTAAGAAGGTCTTTCTGCAGGTACAGGGGGTGGTACATTGCTGTCTTTTACTGGTCTTCCTGGCACAAGCATTCTCATGTTAAACCGACGGCGGTGTTTATCCATTTCTTCTGATGGAAGAGGAGGAGCTAAATTCAGGTAATTAAAAAAGCTGGGATTAGTAATGCATCTTTAAAATGTCTGTATTTAATAACTGAAGCAACTAACACCACTGTTACTGGTACTAATTTCTACTGATTTAGGATCAAAGCCAGCCTAAATAAAGTAAGTGTAATCATACAGTTTCATTATTATAAATTCAATAATTGTGGCATTTAGGCATTGGATATATTATGAAAAATACATTTTAATTTATATTTACATACTGGATTAAGTTCTTAGGCGATGTAGCTTTTAAAAAGTCTTTTAGCTGAAAAATTTCTCAGGAAAGAAATAGAGAAACTCAGAAACTTTGTTGAGAAATAAAGTAATATGTAAAATATCACTAACCAGTATGCTGCACAATTAGCATTTACTCAAATATAAACCAAGGAATTCTTTGGGTAGCAAAGAAAATTTGAATAGAAAGGCTTTTTGATAACTGAAGTCTACTTTAAAGTGTTATGATTTAAAACATCTTAATGGTAACCAAAATATTAATGTGGAATTTTTTTTCCAATGTGTTACTGGCCAGGCAACATTGAAGATTACACTTACTTTATTACAAAGGAGCTAGGTATTTAAAAACTATTCTGTTTGTCCAAAAAAGCCACTACCAACACTCATCTACACTGCAAGTCTTTACAAACCTTCGTTACCATCCTCTGAAACATCAGAAGCTGTAGCAGCTTGAAGGTTAAAGGAAAACAGAATACATCTCAAATGAACACGACTTAGAGAGTTATTCATACAATCACCTTATGAAAATAATTGCCCTAAATGAGTTTAACTTATTCCATGAATGACAAATACCTGTTGTGCATACTTGTAATAGTGCAATGCTTTATTACAGTTTGGTTTTATATTCTGGAGAGAGAATGTCTAATTTTTGCATAAGTTTCAAGCCTATTGGTGATTTAAAAGTCTGTGTGATGTGATTTTAGGTATTACTCAAGTTTATCACAAATGGTTCTATCTGTCTTTGTCTTCAGAGTCTGAATTCAATCTCCACTTCTGCTTTTCCTCATGCAGCATATTAACACTTGCTCATCTGTCTTTGTAAAAATGCTGGGTTTAGTTGGAGCTTACATATGCATGAGCTGTTTTTCTGCCAGATTAAGTTGGTATTCTCTGTGGTCTTGTGCTAGGTTAAATCCTACCTTGCAATAGAAACTGATTTCAGAAATACCGTTTCCTAGTTACTGCAGTCATTAAATAACAACACTCATGTCCCATACAAAAACCCATAGGTATTAACACTGATTTATATCACATAGGTTTTCTCCCCCTAAAAATAATGGCTGAAAGTCCTGTCAAGTGTTATAAGTAAGCACCCGATAGTACTATTATTACTATAATAACTGTACAGTGTTTATGGCAAATTCAAAATGTGCTGGATGCCATTACAGAGGACAACTGCACGGCTATTATTTGTTTCAGCTTTTTAGTTCACGTAACTGTTTTCTTGCCAGTGGTTTCTTAAATTCTGCTTTGGTCTTTAAAAGGAAAGAAGGTGCTCCTAGCAGGTTAGTAAAAGGTCTAAAATGCCCCCCACTGGCACGGCCTCTGGAGAGCAGTGTACCTGGGATGTTCTCGGACTGCCTGCGGGGTTTCACGAGCAGCTTGACTCCCCCGCCGAAGACAGCAGCCCACATGCGGCTGTTGAGCGGGTGCGCAGCCAGCCGGAACAGCTCATTGCACGAGTTGGTGGCCAGGGCATGGATCAGGAGACTCAGGTACACGGCCACTACAGCTTCACACAGCAGGATGTTCAGCTTTGGCTGGTCTTCATCCTGAGCTGAGCTTAAGAGGTTGATAAGTGAACTCACACCTGTAAAGAGGGAAAATTCTGGGATTAAATGAGTAGGAGGACAAATGGACAAAAAGAAAATGTTTTACGTCTACCCTTTATGGTAATCACTAGTAGCCACGTGATGCTTTTATTCAGATGATAACATGCTATTAACAGTTTTCTTAAAATCATAAAGATCAAAATTATAAAAAGCCTTCTTGGGTCCGGGATTTTTGCATTGCACTTCTCTGCAAATACTATGGGCAGTTCAGCGTGCCCATGGAATTTTGCACCATTTCCACAGTTTATGCTTGTACACCAGGATTAGCTGCTTTGATAGCTATACCAAGTGCAGCACATGTATGCTGTATGAAGGACAGCACTGTGGAGACAATAGAGATAGCATTGCTATGGGGTTAGGCTGACTGGAGGAAAACACTTTGAAGGGATGAATTGTCATTAGGTTTATCCTAAAGATCATGGTCTCTGCTTCAAGCAAGATACTTGCCTTATACAAAGTTTATTTTTATTTATTTTGATACATGAAAAAGTGAAATGCTGTTACTACTTTGAGAACTAAGTTAGAAACATCTGTGGTTGATTATCCACTATATTATCCCTCATACAGGACAGTGAAATAATTCTGGCTCATGGAGCTGGTCCAGTGGAGTTAAAGTAACCTTATTTCAGTCTCACCAGGCCACTGAGCAGGAGATGAGTTTGGAGTTGCGTGCTCTTCAATGCTTTCTGTCCTCAGTCTGCGTCGATCACTCAAAAGCAGTCCTTGATAAACCATCCCAGTAAACTGATTTGCTTCTGTTTGACTGCTACATACAAATAAATTTTTTTTCTGATGAGAAAGTGAGTGTCCCAAGTGAGAGTGACATTATATTTTCCTACTGTTTATTGAAAAAGCCCTGAATGGTTGGTGTTATTTTATATGTGTAAAATTGATCAGGCATTTCAAAGTTAGCAATGTTGAATGTGTACAAGTATCTTTACCCATACACACACATTTAACCCCTTTTTAAGTCACATGCAGGAAGATCTTCCATTTAGGATGCACAAAGTATACTGCAAATGTAGGACTGTATGAAAACTTCACTCTTTACCTGTAGCTGTGGCTGTCACACAATGCTTGATAAATGGATGCAGAAAGTGAAGCTGCTAAAGAATGAAGAGTGTACACCTAAAAGAGAACCAACAAGCTATATGTTTTATATAGAAGGTGAGTAAAATACATTTCATTCTAAATGCTATTGGAAATGTGTTCTGCAGGACTGTCCTAGTTTTAAACCAAGTGCAAGAAATAGTAACTGAATGTTACTTTAAGTTTACCGTACAATGCTTAGAAAATCACAACAGTTCAAGATAATTTGATGGCAGTCAACACCTTCTCATATCATGTCAAGATAATTAACTTGATTGTAATACAGAACAGCCACAGTAAATGAGCATACTGAGGCAGTGATTAAGCATGTCCTGTTATGACAATGAATTTGATGGAATGGTTCCTGGAAGCTGTACTATATAACACTGCAGTTCAGTGTGGTAATAGCTACTCAATATATATAAAATACAAAAAGTTTGTGTAGTCATGATATAATAGTTTTATCTAAAATCTCTTTTATTACCTCACTTATGTGCTTATTAATTCTATTAATCTCCAAGACTAAAAAAATAACTGGTTCTGCCTCACAATGCAAAAAAAACAGTCCAGCTCTTCAAAAGAGGAAATGGAAGGATTTCTTGGAAAGTTCAATGAAATACGCAGTGTGACGAAAATATTACTGTCCAACTGTTAAAAAAGCAAACTTTCCTAAACTCACCCTGTGCTCATTCCTATCCTTTCCTACTATCTTTCCATTTCATCAAACATTAGGCCTTAGATTAAAGCTATGAATTACCTTGACATCTTCAATATTGGGATGTGGTGGCGATTTCATCTGCACTATAGTATAAAGTATATCATGGATGTGGTTGTTTAAGTACAACACAGGATTAGCTATCACAGTTTTTGTGGATGCTATGCTTGCAGAAAGCAGTGGTAGTGTTGTGGGTAGTGGAAGCGGAGACTGAAGTTGCTTTACAGTAGTTTCCTGTTTAAAAAAAAAAGTTTGTACTTAAAATCATTGCTTTGAAAAAAAATTTAAAAATAGAGCTAATTTTAAATCTTAAATATACTTCCCAGGTTATTTATCCTCTTCTACTGCTGTCTACACATTACAGACAAGATTTTACTGTCAAAAGCAAGGTATTATTTACTATAATAACAATGTTCAGACCTGATAGCCAAGTTTGCTGGAGCACATTTTGATATGCAGGAAAAGTATTTTCACGTAGTTCATTAGGAAATGTGGAGATTATCTGTTAAGAAACACTAACTAAAAAGGTACTTGCAGTAGCACAAGTTGATATAATAATTACTGGTCTGAGTTCAGTAACAAAGCCAAATCTGTACTCATCTGAGTTTCTTAAGGGGAAACAAACAGAACTTAGAAAAATTCTTTAATGAACATTCTAAGGCAAGTACCAGCAAAACCTATTTGAAACAGGAGAAATCTAGGACTAGAGCATGTTAAAACACCTGTCCATTATCAGATAACCTGCTGTAGCTCAGTGTAGTAATTAACATTTGCTGTAAAATAACTCTTTTTGTATGAAATGTAGAAAATGCCATAACGGAGTAAAGAGAACAATGCCCTGTCTGGCTTTATAGTATTTGTTGAGCCTTGAAGCTAAGACTGCATTCCTTATATCTCCTTTGCATGAACTGCAGAAGCCTAGGAATAAGACTTTATTTCAGTAACTGTGAATTTAATTTATTATATAGGTACCTAGAAATTGTGACCAAAATGATATCATAGTAACACATACAACACTGCAGCTACAATATATATATACCAGCAGCATTGATATTCCATAATCATAACTAGCCTGATCCTCAGTGTCACATAACAGATTCTTCAAAACAAATAATCCGTATTGGGAAAAGCAGCGGACTTAAATAGCAAGTTCTTTCTCCAAGAACATTAAAATTATCATGACCATTAGACTTGCAGAACATTAGCAGCATCTACCTAGGCACAAACTCATGCATTTGACATAACTGACAGTCTAGAACTGTTCACATTCATCAGTGGAAATGAGTTGAATTTGCTTTACCTGCTGTGACTCCTGCAGCAAGAACTTCAGCTCCATCCTTACGGATGCTAAACCTCCACCTTGTGCCCCATGAAGACTACAGTAACTGAGAAAAACTCTGAGAAGAGCTTGGTTCTTCTGTAGCCACCACTTGCGTCTCTCAGCGTGTTCCCGCTTTGCCTGTAACCGCCGCCTTTCAATCTGGTGCCGTTCGTAGGAGCCAATGTCTGGCTTGTCCATAATATCATCGGAGTCAAGCAGATCCCCATCTACTTTGGTATATGTTTTACAGTAGTCTTTGTCCCCTGCGTCGTGGTTGCATATTTCATGCATAGCAGCAATCTCTTTTTCCAGCCAGTTGTACAGCTGAAATCTGAGCTTTCCTCCATCCACCTCATAACCTGTAGCCAAAGTCCTCAGTTCAGTCATAAGGATTTTCAAACAGGCTCTGAACTTCAGTTGCTCAGCAATAACATCAACCTCAGTGTCTCCTGCCTCAGAAACCTCCCCACGTGGTGTTTGAGCCATGCTGGTGTCTGAGGTCCTCTCATCTTCACTCTTAGAATCGGACTTTTTCATCATTATCCCAACATCCTTGTCTTCTTCATCTGACCCACTTTTGTCTTCACCCCAATCAAGAGTAAGTGGCTCATCCTCAAATTTTACTGCTGGTTGACTCCAGTCAAATTGTGCTGAAGATTCAACAGTGCTCTCCAAAGCAAAGGAAGTTGAAATGGGTTTTGACCAGTCTATATCACCACTTCCAGCACCATCCTGTAGGGCTTTGGAATCGGAAACATCAGCCTGGATTGAAGGACTGGATGAATCTTTTTCTCCAGCTACAGTAGACTTTTTTCTTATTTTTGGAATTTTGGAAAGGACTTCAAGGGCTAGTACAGGGCAGCCCACTTTAAAATGAGCATTTGCAGTAGTGAAGAATAATTTTCTTTCTATAAGATTAATTTTATCAACAAAACTTTTCTCAGTTTTTAGACCTAAGGTGGCCAGAGTTCCTTCTGGTGAGCTGAAGTATCTTCGGATGAGTAAAGGGTGGGTTCGAAGATAGTTGTAAAAGCTGAACACCACAGGATTGCAGGATTTGACGATAACTGAGGAATTAAACAGACATTACATCTATTGAAAATGCCTTTTAGATGGTATTATTCTGTTTTGCAGATATTTCCTGCACTAGAGTTTTACCAAAACACACAAACAAAGACAATTTTGGGTCTCGTTACCAAAATAAAATGAAATAATTACTTATTCTCCACAAAAGGAACAAAGGTATGAGCTGAATGAGTAGAAAGATACAAATTCTATAATTTGCCTCAGCTAAGCTAAGCTAAAAGGCAGTTGAGATGATCATCCAGGTAGAGATTTCCCCAAGGAAATTGTTATAGGGAACATCAAATCTATGTGGCCACCTGTGACTTAACATTAATCTTGAAGTGAGGGGATAGGAAATCCCACTACAACATACTAATTCCTAGAAGTAAGAATAAGAATTTAAATCTCCTGGAAAAAAGACCAACCAGCATTCATTACTAGAGAAGTATTGTATGGAAGTGCCAAGCAAAGACAGCTCTCCTGAGCTTAGCTGACACAAGGAACTAAGTTTGGTGTTAGAGGGTTGAAGACGACCCTTGGAAAGAATTGAAAGCAATTTTTATTGTTTTAAAGCATTTATCCTACACTTCTTTTTCTTAATATGTTTGCCATATAAGACTAATATTTTTTTCCCTCACCTGGGTTTTCATCATCATCTTTGGGTGTTTGTTCCAATAATGTATCCAGTGCTCGTGTGTAATCTTTCATTATCCAGTATGCAATGCTTCTCAGAAATGGATCAGAATGCAACTTAGTGCAGCTGAATCCAGTTCCATCCTTCTGGCAACCCAAAATCTTTTCATAGAGAATGGAGGTGTACGTGACAGAGGTTTCAAACTCTGATTCGTACAAACGAGCAATGACCATGGCCAACTGGATGTCTTCCATTTTCTCAAGGCACACCTATGACAACCAGTGGGAAAAAGGCTGTTTTAGGAGGGAAAGGAAGTTCTATACAAGAAAGTGAGTAGCAATATATGTTTACAAAACAGATGTTTTTCTTCTCTTGTCTTTGATGTATAAATTAATCTTCAGGTCAAAAATGTGGTAAGTGGGATTTTAATATATGCATAGCCGTACATAGCATTAAAAATGTATATGGCAGAAGATAAAGATGTCTGTTTTTATTCTATCTAGTAGAATAGTTGTACCCTCCAACTTTCATGTTATTACATCACTGTTAAGATATTTTTCACATCATCTCGTGCAGAATTACATCTCTGAGGAAAATACATTCTCAAGCAAAGACAAACATACTGTAAATAAATAGGCAGGTATTCTAAAGGTTCTCTAACTCCCATCCTCTCCTGAGAGATGCTTAGTTTATGATCCTTCTCAGTGCTCCCACCTCCCTTGTGGCAAGCAGCATCATAGCTCCACTAAAAGGGATGCCAGAACTGCTTCAGAAGAGAACTCTTGACTTTTTTTTTTCACTTAATGTTATACCAATAGGTCGTGCAGAATAGCTGGAGGCTGAACAGAGTGCTACAACTTAACTGTGCAGTTCAAAGTTTTGCCAGAAGGGTCACAGCTGGTACTCCCCAGAGCGCTTCCACTGAGGAGTGGTGTATCTGAACAATTATTCTGGCCTTCAAATCAGCTTCCCAGCTGCTTTTCACAGTAGTGTGGAGGTGAATGGTATGTCTGCAGGGCACAAGGGGGTCCTGTGTGGACATACCATCCCATTTGTGCTGCCACAATTTATGAAAACTTCATCAGAGAACAGCTTGTAAGGATACAGTAACATAGGTCAAATTAGAAACTGAAACTTAATTTCTCAAAAGCAGATACCTCTATAGCATCTTTTAGTGAACCTGCTAGCAAGAAAAATGCAGCTGACTGCTCAAAACGTTGTTTTCCCAACAAAGCAAAAGCATTTTTTAAAGCAGCTTTACGCCATCGGTCTTCATTGAAGTTGTGGCTGAAAAAGGCAGTCATCTTTTCATCATGCTGGGACCTGTATAAAGAAATGCAATGTACAGAGCTATTTATTATGTACCTCAGCATACTATCACTTGAATAACATTAATTGAAATTAAACTCTGCTCTTGAATGAGTTCTGCTTTGCATTCCTGGTTCAATTAAGATTTAATCAAACTTCAAGTTAGCAGAACTCACCTAAACAGACCCCACACCACTGCCTTTTTCTTCATAGCAAGGTAAAAAAGTGCAGCATCTAAGGCATCATTGTTCCTCTGGAACGAAGCTTTTGCAACCTGTAGTGAACAAAGCCTACTATTATCAATGAAAATATAAAAGCTGCTTTTAGCTAAATAACCTGTGTTCTTTGTCACAGAGGATGGCCAGGTAGACTGTATTATCTCTACAAAGCAGCAAAGTAATTTCTGTGAGAATGCTATAATCCTATGTAACAGAGCTCTACACTGTAAAAGCTTTAAAGAGTCAGAAAAACAGCACTAGTGCAGATAGCAACCCCTCTCAAGCAGTGGAACATTAGAAATGCACAAATAAAAATATTTTCTTTAAATCTGTTACAGTAACTCATGCTATTAGGTGAAAGTCCTCTGGCAATACATTACCTAAAAATACTCAAGCTAATAACAGTATTTCTTGAATGAACACTGTTTGGGTTTTATATAGGACTCTCATGTAATTGGATCTGATGTGGAGTACTAGGATAATTGTTTTGATCCTGGATTCTTTGATTAAACTGTAACATTTAAAAATGTATTTTAACATTACATGACTTGGAAATTTAGTACAGTTGGCACATCTAAGAGCATGGAGCCAGAATCTGTAACCAGTAAAAAGTACCTTCTCAATGCACCTGCGGAGAGTGTTGATATTCCTGACCCACCAACCAATGCCCATAGCTCTCAGTTCAGACCACTGTGGGTCCCCCTTCTGGATAGCAGGAATCATATTGATCAACTCCTCCTCAGCCTCAGAATGGAAAGCCCATGCAAAGTGGCAAGTTGACAGGCCTAAACAACAACATAAACCAGCACAATTCAGAAGACTAAGAGTTGCTAAAAAGCAAATGGAATATGTCAGGGATGTAGAGTGGGGTCTCCAACCCAAGAGCTGGGTACATCTGAGACACTGATTCCCTTAAAAGGAAGTAGAGCTCTTATAGGAACAGCTAGAATATCTTTTTGCTTGTTAGGGCTGTCCTCTCCTCTGTGCTTCTTTCATCCTTTTCCAGTACCCCATTCATAAATATAGAAGAATTATATGTTCAAGGACTGAGGGAAAAATATTCTGTTATCACAGAAGCAGACCCATTTTGGGCCAGAAACCTTTCTTGTGAGGATCCCCTCAGCCCCGGGAGACATCAGAATGTACAGAAAAGTCCAGGTTTCCAGCCCGTGCTGCTGAAGGAGCAGTCTGGAGTCGTTTGTTCGTGTTCTCAAGGCAGTTTATCAGTTCCTTATCAAAAGCAGATTTCTCTGCCCTGCCAGGGTTGACACAGAAAGCGTCCAGAGACACACTGTGCCCACCCCAGGTTAGCTCTAATCTTTGATACTAAAAACTACATATTTAATGTTTATAATTAATTACCAATCCGTGCCCCTCACACCACACTGTCCAGATCTGTGTCAAACCAATCCAAAAGTTCCAGCATCACCAAGAAGATGGAGGTTATGAAGAAGAACAAAAGATAACATGCCACGTGTAAAAAATCTCCATCTTGTGCCTCAGACCCCCCCGTACATACACTCAAATTATTTTCTTTTTACTTATAACTACTACTATTTTTTCTATCTAAGCTTTTGTGACTTTAAATTCTTTATACAAAGTTGACAACCTGTTCCATGGATTAGAATCAGAGCCACAGGCATTTTCAGTATCATTCCAGGGTCTCTGACACCTCTGGCAAGGCCGGAAAGCCTCCTGACCAGGTTTTGGGTTGGCCAAAGGCATCATAGGAACCTCCTGGTTCCAACACTTTCTCTCTGTTCTTCAGGTGGTAACTTCTTTTCAGTATTTCACAACAGCATTTACTCAGATTGAGCAAAAAAATGTGCTGTGATGAAAATAATAAAATATTCTTTATGATAAACCCATGCTCCTGTAAGGAAATGTCTTAATTCTTCCAGCAGAAACAATGAACTACATATACAATCTGTGTTTTAATCTGGTTGGGGAATTTATTCATGCCTCAAACTGGATAGAATCTTCTAGTCTAGAGCTATACTTCTTTTGCTATTTACAGTGCATGTAGGGAAGCCTACACCAAGCCTTTGCAGGATAATGGCCTTAACAAAATAGAAAATGAATATGCAGATAATCGAAATATGACATTATAACTCAAAGGTATCGGGATCCTGTGAGGGAAGCCATGCTCCCCCGTGAGGGTTACCTTGGTGGAGCAGCTGGACACGGTACAGGGGAGGCAGGGAGGTCAGCAGGCAGGTGTGCAAGCGCATGGCCAGCAGGTACCGGAGGCCACATTCATCTAAGGTGTCTCTTCCTGTGCCATAGAAAACACACTTCTGAACATGCAGCTGACTACAGCAGACATATCTACAAGTTATCATAACAGTGTGTGAGGAATTTCTGTTTCTAAGGCTGCTGAGATCCTGAACTACAAGTTATTTATTACATATGAACTGAAAGTAGATACTTACATAGTTTTTCTTTCCTACTTTATCTAACCTGATTAAGTGATGCTAGCTTTCAGCATTGTTATCCCAAATACCCAAGGACTAAGCTTACCTTTGCTGAGAAGAACAAGAGTGTCAATTCAATAATATGTCAGTTACTAACCTGAGTAATTCTTATCTCTGTTCTCATCTAGTTCAGTGCTTGTTGTGGCCACAGTGTCTGCCAAAGCTACAAGGAACATCTGCTCCAGTCGAGTGAGGCCCGGCAGACTTGAGTGCATCAGGTGGCTTGAAAGGACACTGGCGTGTTCTCGGCCAAAGTAAGTTGGCCCATACTGTGACAGATTAATAACTTTGGATTTACTCTCTCTCTTTTCAGGCTCAAAATCTATGAAGTCTTCTGTTGTAACAGGTTGAATCTGGAACAGATCCGAGTACTGATCCTCTGTTTTTCTCTTCGCATGGTCTTCAGAACCCTGAGGTATTTTAGAAGTTTCTTCAGCAACATAGGTGGCATCCTGATCTGCAGCAAGCAGTGCGTACAGTGGCAGCGGGGGAATTGAGTCGATCTCTGTGTAGTCTCGGGTACCATCTTTCCCAGCAGTAATGGTGTCCTTGGCAGTACTGCCACTCACACTGATGGTGCGAGAAAGATGGCGTTTAGGACCAGTGCCTTCTCCAGCCTCTGTGTCTTTGACTATTGCAACTTCCCCTGCAATGCATTTAACTAAATGCGACAGAATGGCTTTGGCTCGGCGAACTTTGCCCAGGTCCATCAGTTCCAATAACTGGGTTGGATGATACTGGGGTAGAGTAGGTGAAAGAACATGAGCAGCTTCAAAGAGGCCCCCATCCTGAATTACAGTGGGAGTGCCAAAAACATCATCCACAACACCTGCCCCATCAATTACACTGGTCTTCTTCACTACTGCGCTTGTTTTGAATGGATCTTGTGTTGTCAAGTCTTCAGAAGTAAAAATATCACCTTCTCCATTACCAAACTTGACCGCGTGTTTCCACTGGGCGTAAACGTGCATTTCACAGTCCATTCCCACCACCAGTATTCCATCTCTGACCCAGGACAGAGACACAGGCAGGGAAGGAGTGCCATCCACAGATGAAACCAAATCAATGGATCTCAGCAACACCCACTTTGACTTCACACCTTGTTTTATGCTCCCTCCTAGTGGCAGGGTGATGACAGCTACTCCCTCTTTGCTGCTGGTTTGGTCTGTTACAATCCCTGAAAGCCTTCCGTACATGAAGATGTTGGCCCCCACTCCCACTGTCAGTATATGTGAACCATCTTCTTTTGAAACCCAGTCCAAATGCACCAAGTGCTTGATACTGGGCACCAGGTATTTGTCTTTATTCAAAAAAGCATCTGACTTACTGTAAACAAATAAATTGCTATCCACGCTGACCCTTGAGTCAAGTACACTTCCGACCTTAACTAAATCATCCAGATGAATTGTCTGTTCCAAAACCCACTCTGATCCTCCAGTAGATTCACATTCAAGTATACAAACATGCATGGAGAATTCTTTGGAAACAAACCCATTATGTTGTACGGGTTGTTTGTATGCTACTGCAAGGCGTCCTGTGTAAGAACAGCTAACGGCAACCGGCCTTCCTACTATGCTCACTGTACTGCTGTTGTCTTCCCCTTCATCGTTCATCAAGGGCCATTTTCTCCAGTGGTAGGTCTCCTTCTCTTCAGTTCTGCTGTTCAGGTCTGTCTCTACAGTGCACCTCCAGAACCGCACTCTGTTGTCCGAACAGGACGTCACTATCAAGTAAGGTGCGAGGCACACGGGGTATATTGATGAGGAGCTCAAGTGACCTGAAGTCAGAACAAACATATTTACTTTGAGTAATAGATAGCAGAATGCCTGTATGATTAAGGCAGACATAAGAAGTCTGTTTACTGCTAGAGAACTTTGCAACCTGGTGTTTATTTTTTATAAATTTGGATTTGGATAAGAGCAAATAATATCAGAACTGGTAACAGTCTTGCAGCTTGAACACTACCTATCATCTGCATTTCTGGGCACTACTTGAAGAAGATAAACTGAAACTGAACTAATTCAGAGAAAGGCTCTTAGAACCATGAGAGGAATACAAAACCTTAATGAGATGAGATTAAGGAAGTTAAGATTAGGCTCATATAGCCTACCAAAAGGAAACCTAAGAGGGAAAGGGAAAAAAAATAATAGCAGGAGAGACAGAAAGACAAACAGAAGAAGGTGTAAGTGCATCAGGTAAAAACCCCAGTATATACCAAACACAGGAATGCTGAAAAATGAGCAAGTGGGTATAAATTGTTCATTAATAGATTAAGACTAAAAGTTACATTTCCAACTATTAGAGCAGTAACTTTCAGGAATATCTTTCCTGTGGGGACTTGATATATTTACAGAAGAGTAATAAGACATGGGCATGATGATTTGAAAGCACCTTTTCAGCCCTGTGTTTCCTGTTTCAGTAAATCAGAATCTTATAGGCTGGGAGATACAATTCTATAAACTAGGAGATAAATCAGTGACCCAAACGTACAGAAAAAAATTGTTGAAGTTACCTGCTGAAGGAGTCGCTCTTACTACTTCCACACCAACGGGAAGATCCAGGGGTTGGCTATACACAAGTCTGGAGCTCAGAATGAGTTTACTAGCAGTCTGAAGGTTAGCAATTGATGAAGATCGTGGTATGGGACTTATGCCAGGTGATACATCTGGAGAGGAATCCACAGTCTTCTGCCCAGGTACACTAAGCTTATTATCTGTTGAAGATGCTTCAGTTGGTTTTGCTATATAAAAAAAATGCCAGCAGTGTTAAAAAACTGTTTGTAAGGACAAGGCATGAATATCTGAAAATCAAATTTATTTGTTTTTACAAGAGCTCAACTTGCACACAAAATAATTATGTGATGTGTGCAGGCTGTGTCATTCTTATTGCATGCTGTGACTATTTATTTAAGACATCCATAATATTCTGAAGTACTGACAGCTTGAAATAAAGAAGACACTGTTTAAGTATATTACTCACCCCATCAACGCATTTTTATATTGTTATTACTACAGAATGCAAGCAAGGTTTGCAAGGAATTTTACAGCTTCTATTACATTGATATGTTATTTTGAAGATTCTTCATTTTTAGACTTCTGCTTGGCAAAGGTGACACAATTTATTTTATAATACATCACCAAGTTTTGTTTTATCTTAAGTAATACGATAGAAAAGTCTCTCTTTAAGAAAATTACAACCACTCACTCACCTAAACAGGCTTGCACAGATTTGAGATGAAGATGCCACATTTGAAGAACAGAATAGCCACTACTGTCTTTTTCAATTACTACCAGGTAGAACTTCTCTGAGAAAGGTGGTGGACGATACCCTGTAAATTACATATTATATATAATACATAAGCATACATACTCACATAGTGTCATGAAATTTATAGTCAACCTAAATAATTTTTCCATAGCAGAAGATTCTCTAAAACTCTTATTAAAAACCCTGTTCTCATCTTTGAAATAAATTATTAGATTATAAAACAAAATATTGAAACAGCATCATTAGTAGCATGCTTTAATTGACATTTTGATTGCTCATGACAACAGAAGAATTACCAAATAGATACTGACTTACAGACAATCTGAGTATTAATCGCAAATCTAATTAGATATTTGCCTTCCCATTCAGTTTGAACTATTTTGCCAGATTATAAAGACTATTCTACCTGCCTGCTTTCTTCCTTTTTTTGAAGTTTTAAGTCTACTACCAAACTCCTCAGTGGCTTTGCATTGTATTAACATGAAAGCCAGATACATTGACATCATCACCTGCAACTACCTATTCATGTAGAAAACGTGCTTCTGTTCTGTTCACATTTTTATATACAACAAAAAGCACTTTGAAAAATGTACTACTTTGTCTTACAAGTTGTTTCACTCTAAGAAATTAGAATGTCTTTGTTTAACACCATTTAGCAACAATTCATATGAGCAATACATAACAACCATTTTACTGAATTTTACAGATTCTCATTTAAAAGGAAATTACTACATGCCAACTAGATTTCAGTATTCCTGAAGAACATTATTAGTACCAATTTAATTCATATTAGTTATACTTTATGCTATACCTTGTGATGGCTGGAAAAATATCTCAGTTTCCTTCCCTTCCACATCTTCCTTGTGTGGTTTGTATCCCAAAATGAAGTCTTCTTGGAAGACATGAAGTAATTGTGTGTTTGAGCCACACTGAAATGGTGAGCAATTGTTATGCTTCCACAACAGTACAGCAAAATTTGTTATTAATGCAGTTATTTCTTCTGTGCAATCTAACTACCAATGAGGAACACTTTCTTCTATAAAGTTTAAAATTACCATCAGAAAACCCAAGTATTTTCCTTACATATTAAGAACAGCATGTTCTAGAACTCTTCACTTGTATATTGAAATAATTTCACCGAGCTCTGCCAAGATAGACAAATTCTGTAGTAACACTTTTGCTGCAGTTATTGACAGATGAATTAGTATCTGATTAATTTTTATTTCTTTGGTGTTAAATAAATAACAGCAGCAAAAAGTCTCAGACTTTTACCCCACTTCAGTGGGAAGACATGTCTGCAGCAAATTGCTTGGGAAATCTGGAAAAGGGAACAAATTGCAGCTTTTCCTTCTCTCAGATATCTTAGCATCTGTCTTTTCTGAAGCAACATATTTCTTTGCAGTAACTCTACCTCACTACAGAGAAGGCTGCTCATGGTGAAATCTTTCCCTGCTGGTAAGGAAAAATACATCCCCAAAATTCAGTGATGGCAAAGTTATGCTGCAAAACACCTTTTTTTTTTTCCAGAGAAACAAGATGTTATTCCCTGTACTCATTTATAAAAGTTCTAGGAAAATGTTTTGTAAATCTGAACTTAAATTTTAATATTCTATGCTATTTATACATAAAAGACATAGAGATTTATTGACAATAAAGAAATACTGATTTATACATGTCAAAATCCCCCCAGTTTTCAAATTTAAATTGGTAAAACTCACTGTTTTCACAGGCTGTAAACAGGAAACAGCACTGGAGCATATATCATCAAAATAACTGAGTAAGAAGGTTTAATTATCCTATTTGCTCAGTGATTGAGAAGTATAGCTGTACTAATTAATAAATTGATTTTACAATACAAACACAAAAAGCTTGAAGTCATACCTGGCTATCATTCTTACATTTTGGATAGTTAAATCTTGTTTTTAGGTTTGGGCTTTTAAGAGTTGTTTTTGTTTGAGGGGACTGTAATTATTTCCTTTAAATTATACCATGGAAACCATTCTTTAGTAAAGTTTTGTTTTCTTCAATAATTATGCTTAGAAAATATAACTTTACTCTAAAAATGAGCTTTGAACTCTTAGCAACTAACAGAAAGTTGGCTTAGTAAAATGCTCAATGTATCTCAATATTCACAAAAATTCAAGGCAGTCATTGTCACCATGGAGAAATGTAATCTCTTTTATGTCTTTTCAACAGATTAAGCTAATTAACAAACAAAGTTATTAAACATCCTTATGTGATACCCTTAAAGTGTCAACCATTTATTTACTTTGCTAGTTATTGCATCGAGCTCAATGATACATCCTGGTCGAGCAGTAGATTGTTGGCTCACAATATTAAACACCTCCCCAATGAGTTTCTGAAACAGAGAAAAATGAGTACAATTAGTACATTTTTCCTTCAGACAGAAGAAAATTGCAGCTGCTTATGATAAAATGATGCTTCAATTTTTCTTGTGGGCACAAACCATAACAGAGCTCTCGCAGTTGTCACTTTGACACTCCTGAATAATGAGTTTAACAAAGCATGTGCACTGTTGTGAATCAGTAGTTCTTCACGGGGATGAAACACCAGTTTTTATGGAAGCTAAATATTGCTAATTTAGAGATTTATCCTTGTGTAACACCCCATAATGTATCTGTGCAATGAGAAACAATAAGAAGGTTCAAGCAATTTTTTCAAGTTTCAGGTTTTCTCACAACATGTAGAAAAGACCATCAGTACAGCTTAGATATAAGCTGAAAGCTCTGTTCATTTTTGCTGGAATGTTCATAGTCATTGCTCCTAGAACAGATTCTTCAGACTGATCTCAATACTGATAGGCCCTGTCTTGCAGAATGGTTTATAAAATAACAGAAGAATGAGAAAAAATTAAAGATGTGTTTCTTTATACAACAACAGTACAAGGTCAGGCTTTACTTTTCCTAAAGGCACAGAAATTAAAGATAGAATGAAAAAATTGGTTATCGGAAAAAATCAAAGCTAATATGACCCTTAGCTGATTCCCTTATATCCCACCATCTCTGCCCTTCCTCATTTACAGCTGTAACTCAGGTGGATACATCTCAGTCTTGCTCTTCTCTTTTCACCTTCCCTCTTGCTCTTGACTCCCATTTTCTGAGAGGACAAACTAAGAAATCCTATTATTTCCTTTTCCCACTTTCCACAGGTTGGGCAAACTTGTATGGGAAATTTTGGTTCAGTGCAGACACTTCTAGTAGTAATAGCTGCATTTTTTTCTTCTAGTGTTTACAGACAACTGCAAAACATGCAACTGTGCAAGATGTAATGCATAAGATCCTAAACACGGAATGGCACAAAAATCACACAGAACTAAAGGAAGACAAACCACTGGAAGGGGGAAAAAGTGAGTCCTGTTAGTTGCATTTTAACAGTTTCAAACCAAACCATTGCTACGTAAAACTTACAGATGATTCAGGGTCAGATAATTCATCCAGAAGTTTTCGTGCATCTACAACAGCTTGATAGAGCCTCAGGTTTTTGCCATCTGATGCAACAAAGCAAGCACTAGCAGAGTTGCAATAGGTACCTAATAGAAGACACAAAAAAATTAATGGAGAAAAAAATGGCAGCCAATGGCATCTGGTAATCTATTAGAATCCTCAGTATATGGACATGCTTCAAACGTAATTTTCATAAAGCATTGAAGCAAAAAACTAAGCAAAAGTGTGCATTAGTACATCATCTTTTGAACTTTGAAATAATTCCTTTTGTGTTTATGAATGTAACTGGATCTCCTCAAAAAGGTTCAATAATCTAAGCTGAACTCATGTACGTTTACAAACACTATTCACACAAGCCCCAGTCTCTAGTACACTTAAGGGAACCATTCCTTACTCTGGGGATGTTTGATTCACTGTCACCTCCAGGGCTTTGCTTGGAAGAGCCAACTCCAGATTCCCAAGGTTGCCACAGACAATCCAGGGCAGGAGTCTAAGGAGAAACTATTCAGCCACAGCTTTCTTCCTTGTTTACTGACTCTAGGCTCTTTGCATAAAATTAACCTCTTGAATGTTCCCTGCTGCCCTGCAGCTGAAAGGGCAGATATAAAAGTGAAGAGAGAAATAGATCTACAGTTCTGGATAAAATATGAAAAACTGTAAGAGTGTCTTTTTTTTTTTGCTTCTCAACAGTATATACAACAGGCTTAACACGAGATGTTCTTTTCTGATATACATTTTCCTCTAAACTACAAGAATGCAGCTCATTATTTGCGTTTAGAACACTTTGTGGAATACAGACAGCCCAGAATGTTACTATGTAAGCTGAGAAATTGATTGTTTTAAATTTTAAATCAAATATATGATGTATTTATAAACTGGCATTAGTATAAAATTCTATGTTACACCCATAGCACTAATGGCTTTTAGTACTGTATACAAAGATTACAACTACTGTAACAACATCTTTATGATAACTAGAAAATAAGTATATGTGAGGCTGGAGTAACATTTGTATAAGTAATTTTCTTAATTGCATAGAAAGCCCTAAAATTAAAAAATTGGCCAAGGGCATCACACATCAGATGTACAGTCTGACCTCTGAAAAATTGTTGTTTGCAGCTCTGTAAAGTTAATGTAGTCTATTTATTCATAAATATCCTGGGTTCCAACTGCGCTTTTGTGGTGTGAAGAATTTCAGTATTATTTCAGGACCTCCCTAAGCAGATTTTAGCCAGCATGTTAAAGGAATTTGGTAATCCTGATTTCGACTGGAAATCTTCCCCAACAGTTCTGATGGTAGGTAGTCCAAACACCGGTCCTGTTCAATCCACTGCCTCTGCAGCTGCACGTGGCCAGCACCCTAAGCCACCAGCACACCTGCATTTGCAAACCACATCAGTGCAGAGAGCACTCAAGGGAGCCTGAAGTGCTGGGGAAAGGCAGCATCTTGTTCTCTGTGGGAGCAAGGAGTGCTTCCTCACACAAAGGAGCTCCTGAGTGTCAGCTGATCCACTGGGACTGCACACACTCAGACCACAGCAAGTGTTTTGAAGCAGCTTAGCCACATTTAATGGAGTAAAAATGCTTAATTTGCATAGTAAAAGGAAATTTTTGAAAAGTTAATGTAAATATACTCCAAATAAAACAGTAATTTATTTTAACAAATTAATTCTACAACTCACAGTGTTAACTCCGTACAGAAACATGCCAGGTGTACTCACCAAGGCAGTAGCTGGGAATTAGTGTTGGGAGCCAGGCTACGTTAGAGAAAGCGGAGGTGTGAAGAGAGTTAATCCGAGCCAACTCCGACACTCCTCCAGTGTAGGACAAAGGTCCTATGGGGTCCACTCGCCACAGAATCAGCTCACTGTAGATTGCATTTGGGTCATGGAATGTACGGGTTGCTGCATTTTTAAGTTGCTGCTTAGAAGAACCTCTCTTATGTTTAATAGGATCCATCATCCTGTTTATCCTGTCAGAGTCCCAGGAAGTGTCTGACTCAGGAGTTAACAGAGCGTTGTGATGAGAAGATGTCAGCAGCAATGGTAAAACGGAATGGCAGGCCAGATCATTGAGGTGAAAGCGGTGTCCACAGTACCTAAACTTATGGGATACAGTTAGCACAGTAGTGAAAGCTGATTTATCAGCAAAAGTAACTGCCCACTGGTTTAGAGAGCCATCTATATGTTTGGAAATCATCATTACCACAGGAGAAATTATATTCACATTTGCACTGTCCTGGACAAAGCTTGTTCCTTTACTTGCTAGAGTATTATCTGGAAAGTCCATTGTTTTCTGTGCAGCACTGCTGCTGTCTTTTACAAAGACAGGGCAGGCATACATCATAATATTTTTGCTGAGGGAGCTAGCATCTCCAGATGGAAATGCAACAGGAATCCTGGAAGAAAATGAAACCTATAAAAAAAAAAAAGGGAAAAATTAGAATATATGAACTCAGCTTCAGCCTGAATAAATGCTATCTGTTTTACAGAAGTACTTAAAATGAAATTCCTACTGATGTTCAGCTCAAAAGCAAAGGACAATGTTTGTTAACCTAAAAAAGAAAAACCATTTCAAATATACCATACCTGAACTTGTCGAAAGATGCCTGGAGTGTATTCATCTAAATACTTCACATGCCACACCAGAAAGGTGCCATCAACAGGATGGATGGTAAAAAGCATATCTGGATTCCTGTTCCATTCCGTTAGGAGCAGGTCGATTTTCCGGTCTAACAAAACTGTCGGAAGAGGCAGGCGTGGGCCCGCCAGCAGAGATGTTTTGGGGCTTCCCTCTCTTTCTCCTTCTTCATGTTCTGAAGAGCCAGTACCAGTCCCTGTCTCTGATTCTCTGTCTATAGACAAATCTGCAACAGAAATATGCCACTTTACGCAAAGATTTCCCTGTCAGTTTCCATTCAAAACAGTATTTTTTAATCTGCTAGTAGTACTAGCTGATCAAAACTAACCAGATTACTAACCATGATCTAACTTCATATGTAAGCCTTTCTCTTTTTCTTCTGTTTCTTCTTCTTCTTCAGCTTCAATATCAAAATTTTGTTCTAGTTGCTGTTCCGAAATTTGTCTTAGATGCTGCATGAATACTTCAATAGAGGATGTAAAATGAAATTCTTTATTATTTAGCCAGTGGACAACGAAGCCTCCACTTCCTTCATCTATATTAAAAGCAGTTCCAGCCAACACTGAAGGAATATCTGTGGATATTTTTAAACAAATAAAAAAGGTATGTATTAAACTATATAAAAGTATGTAAAGCTATATATTAAGCTATATATTAACCATTCATCATTTTATTCATATATCTGTGTACACACACACATTTCACTTATTTCAGGTATAACATAATTTGTGCCCATAAGATTTAAAAAAGGTGAGGAACAAGATTTTACATCAAGTTGTAATGAAAACAGTAAAGATATTTAAAGGTCAACAAATTTACATGAAAATTTATTCTTATGTGAATGGTAAATGATATTTAGTGGTTCTAAATGCTCAGTTTCATATGTTGCAGTGTTGACTTGTGTACAGATTTTAGGTAAAGCATGTCATTGCTCTTTAATATTTTCCTTCTTTAAAAATATTCTGCATTATTCTATAAAAAGCAGCTGGTTTCCAACCAAAAGACTCTGATATAGCTCTTTTTCAATCACTACATTCTGTAAGATGCAATTACTCTATTCATCATATACCATGGCCCCCAAAACCCAAGAATCAAGCACCAATCAGACTTTTGCCTTCTGATCTGCAAAGATTAATTTAATTTGCTCATATAGGTGCTGAATCTACTCAGAATAAATTCAGCTTCATTTGTCTTAAAAAACTCTATGCAAAATAACAAGTTCCCTCTATTAGATGAGTCAAAGCAAAGAATGTGCATTTCAGGTCCTTTTATTTTTTTCATGTTGGGCAAATACATTATTGCAGCCTCAGAAATGGTTGTATTTCACCTGTATTAGGGTTGATGCTTGCTGCTATGTGGAAGTGACCAAGTGCATTTGCTTGGTGGGAAATGTGACGCTGAACTTCATGGGTACCCTGCTGATCCGGCAGCACATCTGTGTGAGTAACAAGAACTGAAGATCTCCTCTGTCCTTTTCTCATATTTTTCAAATGATGAATTGTCTGTTGTAGTTATAAAAAAATAAATTAATAAACATCAAAAACACTAAGGTAAAAAGTTACACACTTATATCAAGCCTATAGCTTCTTTCTACCAAAGAAATGAAGAGTAATTTCAAAAGGATTATTTTAAATAGATTTCAACACAGATTAGTAACACTTATGTACATCAGATCTACCTAAAAGTTTTCTTTTAACAGTCTTCTAAAAGTTCCTTTAATAACACTACCACAAAAATACAAAGGATTTCGCCCAACATTCATGAACAAGATTAAAAATATCTAAAAGCAGCAACTTTTGTGACATAATTGTATAATGAATTATTTTTGTAGGACTGAAAATTTCTGAGAGCATGTTGAAGTGCACAACTAATTTACCAGCCCAAAGTGTAATTGGTCCCAAGATTTATTGATGGCCATGATATTTGAGAAGTAAAAACTTGGTCTGATTGTAATAGTCTACAAATGAGTGGTGAGGTGTTTTTGGTTTTCTTATCTTTCCTTGATATTATACTGACAGTGTAGCAATTTAGGATAACAGCTCACCACTTTGTCATCTAGCAGGATTGTCTTAAATATGCTTGAGCTTTTATATGTTTCTTCTGTGTACAAGAAGGATCAACTAGGCAGCCAGTGAGTGATTAGGAGACCAACCAATCACACAGCTCAATGGCAGAACAGATGTTTCTTCTCTTTTATCTCGGACACTCACACATCCCACACAGCTTAACCGAAACATTCTCACACAGGTATTTATGGCTGCAGATGGCTGCTATGCTCTTTCTCACAGGAAAAAAGGTGCTTGCTAAGGTCGACAAGGAGCAGCTGCTTCTACAGATAAGTTTTCTCTTACTGTAAACATAATAGACTTAATAAAAATATAGGACTGTCACTGAAACAAAATTATCAAATGAAATAGCAAAAAAATTAAAAGCATTTATTTACTCTTTTCATTTTTTCTATAACTGCAGACTTTCAGACTCAATCAGAATGAAGCCATCACTACTGTTCTAAACATTGTCTCTTCCCATCACTGTTAGTTAACTACAGAAAAAGTAAATTGAGTTTTAAAAACATGGTGCTTGGATGCAGAGTTGCAGTCTCTGACTTTTTCACTGTTTAGAAGTAGACTTCAAAATCTGATACGAAACAATTCAAGCTATTCTGTTATACATATAGGGACTACATAATATACATTCTTATAGCTTTATAGCCTTAAATATTTAAAGTTTTAAGAATCGTGAAATAAAAATTCAACAAATTAAGTATTTAGATGTACCTCTAGTGCATGTTGTATAGTGTCCTTTTGCTTTCCAGACTGAGAGATGGTGCTGCTGATGCTGGAAGTGGTGGTTTCACAGATCTGCTCCCCCAGGAGGGTATCTTCAGGTAACAGCGTCTCTGCCCACAGCCGGCATATGCCATCGAGGCATGATGTGAGTAACACATTACAGACCAGCCCCCTGATGGCACAGACAGCAAAATTACTGCCTGGCTAACTCGATTAGCTACATTGACACAGCAGAAATTAGAGGAGCATACAAGAATTTACTAGTTACTGTTTTATCTCAATTCCTGCTTCTCCCCTAACTGATGGTTAATTTGACTATCGTTATTAAACTTGGTGATTCAGAAGTTTACGGGAAGATGTTGGTATGCTTTGTTTCTTGAAAGTATAAGAAGAGAAATCTCATGCTCTTGATGACAAAATATTAAGCAGAATGTGAAAAAAACACTTGATCAAAGGCTTGCTTCCTTTGTGAAAAAAGCAGCTTTCAAACCTGGGCATGTACTTGCTGATGTTCCGCCAGGAAAATCCTGTCACTGCTCGGGGATGCGCCAAGTAAACAAAGGAAAACTGCACCTCCTCTGAGCACTTTTTCTTTTCTTCATTCTCTTGGGGCAGGAGAGATGACTTCCAACCAGTCGTAGGATACCAAACCTTTAAGAGGCAGTCATCCTAGGTAAAGCAGTAAAAACCAGGGAGTTAAGTAGCTATAATTAAAAATGTAACAAAAAGAAAATCTCTAGTAATAAGCACACTGCTGTTCTGGTATTGTTGATGAAAACTTGCCTCAGAACTAAAATTCATCTCACTGTTTAACTAACAGTAAGTGCGAGCAAAAAATGCTCAGCTATTGAGACCTGTAAACCAAAAGGAATCAATCAAATGAGAGGGTGACATTAAAGAGAATTATTAATTGAAAACTTAGCTTGAGTAGTAATTTGACAAAAAGTATTGCAAACTGAAATAGAATTGATAACTGAACCCAGAATTTACTAAATAAAAACCTTTTCTAATTTATCCAGACATGTGGATATTATACCAGTTTAAATGTGTATGTGTTCTATCATGACAATCTCACTACTTTCAACAGAAGTTGAAAAAATTGTTTACATATATCTGAAGATTCACCTAAGTATACGACATCTAAAAAAATCAAATATATGTATTTGTTTGTAACACATACAAACATACAAGCCTGTATCACTGTCATTCATGTATTCCTTAAGAGTACATAGATAAATCCAATTTCTTGTTGCTGAATTACACAAAAATACAGCATTACATGAGGTCATAATTTACTTTTGCTAAGACTACAATAGAGTGTATGGTCCAGGACTATTCATATTACTTACTTTTGTCAAACAAATGAAAAATACTGCAATAACTCAATTATTCCTTTTTGTTCTTACCTTCCCAGCTGTTGCGAAATATTCACCATCAGGAGACCATGACATCAAATGTACTGATGTTGCAGTCCTACAGAACACAAGAGCAAGTTAAGTGAGGTCTATTTATTCTAAAATATTATTCCATAGGTATTCACTTGATTCAGTGTTACTGTTCTTTATTTAAATTTAGTATTAAATTAAGTAAAAATTAGATTAAGTATTTTATAGTTGTTTCTTTAAGCATACTTTCTGAATATCAGGAACATAAAAGTATTTTCATACTGTATTGAAAAGACAGCTCAAAAATTGGTTTAAGTACAGCAAGCCTAGGTTTAGATCCAACAGCAGTAAGGATTTTTTATTTGAAATACTAATATTGTTTGAATTTTAGGGTATTTAAAAGCACATTTTAAAATATAGGTGAGGTAGCATTGCAAGTTGTCTTAAAACAAAAATTATCTCACTTGCACTGCCAGACACATTTCCAGTCATTTAGAACTGGGAGAACTTTATCATCCTTCATCTGACTGTTGGCATCATCATCTTCATCTTCCTCTAGAATGTCATCAGACGGAGGGGCCCACAATTGCAAAAAGTCCGTTGCTGTCAATAGCCTGTTACCTGAAAGGGAGTGATACCAAAGATATGGAAACAGCATGATGAAGGTATGTTGAAAGGTTAAGCTTCTCATAATATTTTATTGTGAATTATTCTGAACAGGTTGAAAGCTAAACTTCAGTCCTTTTTAAATATGAGAGGGTATTCCATTATCTCACCCAGCAAAGATCCATGTCTAGGTACATTGTTGACCTTAATTGTGCTAAAATTCTATTTAAATGATTATTAGTGATAATTTAAGTCAGTTAAGAGCTTAACACTGTGATTCTCAAACTAAGATCTTACATAAGAGACTCAAACACTTGGCACAGCATCTTAACAAATGTTAACTGCAGCCTCACATTTTATGCAACACTGCCTGAGAAGAGGTAATTTAAAATCTGCATATTCAACTCTCAGTTTATTACATTAAAACTATTTTGCATTCAAGTCATTCTAACAAATATTGACCAAATTCTTCGCAAATGATGCATTACCTTGAGGATCCCAGGCCAGGTTGTAAGTCATAGAACTGAGGAAGAATTGCCCGGTTTTTAGCCATTGACACTTCAGCTGCTGTAGTATAAAAAACAGACAAGGATTAATTCTCACATCAACAGCAAAAATAAAGATATTGGTATTTCTTTCCATATGAAATTACTATTAAGCCTGTTGCAAAAGTATTCAGAGGTAGATTGCTAAATCTAGTTTTAACATGCTTTTAAATTGTTTTGTAAAATGTAAATGCATCCCAGGGTGCCCTGCAAACCAGATCTGGACCTGTCCCACACACACAAATACATCTGTAGATTGCTTTGAACTACTGTGACCATAGATGTACAGGAACACAAGGGACAGCAGTATCGATGGCACAGAGATTGTGAAACCTGCTTGAGAACGCCCTTAATGCCCGAGTGCTCGGCCATGGCTGTGCTGTTAAAACAAGCCTGGGTGCACCAAACAAGTCTGTGTTGTATTTCTCTACTGCACCTCTGGCAACCTCTTCAAATAAGAAATTCCAGCTTGTCACCATCTCATTCTAGTACAAGACTCAAGAACAAGATGCTGGGAACTCAGGAGAAGTGCAGTCCACAGTTTATTTCATTCAGTGGAAGAGTTTACCCATCCAGTTTTATTCTGAATGGTGGAAAAGGTTTATCCATTATTCTGTTATGTGCTGACATAATATAATAAAAATAATTGGCAGACAGACTTTTGCCTCTTCTAAGAGCCTAAACAGAATTAAAGTTATGAAATACATACTTACACAATTTCTTTTATGAGAATTTATACCAAGAGGTTCAAAAATGCAAACAGCATTTCCATATGACGCTGCAATCTACGGAAAGGAAGAAAAAAATAAAAGTTGAAGACTCAAAATGTAAGGTTGGGAGGCAAGTGGAGTAAGTTCTCCTTAGTATTCCAAAATAGGTAAAGAATTTCCAGTACCTTTTCTATGTGCCAGGGTTCTTGAAAAGCAAAATTAATTATCTGTGTTATAGGTATATTTTCTTAAGAGTTGAGAAAAACACACTCCTGAAAAAGCCCACTTTCAGATTTTAACTCTAAACAGGGCAGATATCTCGTTCAGGGGCACAAGAACAGTCAGATGTGGTATATTCTTCTAGGGCAACTACTCTTAATGCATAAGAGAAAGCTGATGCCTTCACCACTTCTGCCCATGTTCTGTGTACTTCACAGCTAACTAATGCATTAATTATTAGTGTCTGTGTCACTACATTCCATTTTGTATTAGCAAATCACTAAATAGTTACAAGAAGCAGAAAGAAATGCAATTCCATTTTTAACATTCAAATACATTTTGAGAGGAGATAAATGGTAAACAGAAAAATGGAAGTACATATGCCATTGAACCTCCCAGTTTCTTTCACCCACTTATTTCACAGAAATCTCTAAACACAAAGTAGTATTCCTTAGGTATTTATCTGGGCCTATTCCTAACACTCATATCCTCTAAGTACTTTTAACTATTTTTAAAATTCCTCTTTAAAAGACTTTTAAAAGAAAAACTGTTTAAGTCCTTCCCATCCAGGATCTTGTTTCCTCAAAACAGAAATGATGCAAAAGTTTCCCACCATTTATTATGAAATCTTGTTTCTTCCTCAAGGGGAGGGGAAGAGAAGGTTGCAACAACAGAGTCCATCCCAAAGAACAGACTGCGAGTCCAGAGTCCTGAATGCAGAACCACCCAGGGGTTTGTGGTGGTCTTGTAGGGGCAATCTCTGAAGCTGGAATCTCTCTCCCACTCTTACTTGGGACTGCACTGCTGAAGTTCAAGGGCTCTGCCAACTAAATCTGCTCAAATTGTAACCAGGGCTCCCTCAATACTGGTACCAATTTTTACCCAGCCGATTCTAGTCAGCAGACAACTGACAAACAAAATTTGCTCAGTGCACTACTGGAACTCCTTGGAAACTTTTTGCATTTCTCTTTCTAGCCTGTCTCTCTAGCACTGTTTAGGGATTTAAAATGAAACCACATAGCAAATCAAGGGGTCATGCAGTAAGACAGCTCATAATGTAGAACTTCTAAACACACTAAACATGCTGAAGCCTTCCTAAAATGTAGGTATTTCAAATTCATTACTTTGCAGGACACACAGACACATACACACGTGTATATATACGTATAGATAAATGATTTAACCATTTTTCTTTAGTTAGATGGAAGCACACAGAATGGAGACTGTAACCATCCTTCCAGTGCCATTCCAGTTCTGGCACTGTACTGTAACTAATGCCTCTGTCCACATTTTATGACACCTCTTACTGCAGGTCTTGGAAAGGGGAAAAAACGCTTTGTTACAACATTTCTCCTGCTTCCTCTACCCTCTTCCCTCCCCCAAATTACTAATAAATTGAAAGAATAAGACTAACACAAGAGCTGTTACTCAGAAAGTCCCAGATCAGAAATTAACTCTTTCATTCCCTTAATGTATTATGTTGCCATTTAATTATTCAATTTAGAGTTCTCAAATTTTAAAAATTCTACACAGATTTATTAAAATCCTTACCCGGCCTTGTCGCTGGGAGCACTCCACACAACTGACCTGGATGTTTCCATGTTTAGCACCAGGAATAATCTGCACACATTCAAAGTCATTTGCCAGAATAACAATGTCACAACCAGAGCCATATGCCTGAAATAATTTTTAAAAGAAATAAAATTAAGGGTTTATTTTAAAAGCCTACTGAGCATTTGTTACAGGACTGATGTTTCTGGAAGCTGTGAATATCCCAGTTCAACAGGAAGTTACAGTGTAGCGGGTTTGTTCCTCACTAATTCAATGAGCAACAAGTAGAAACAAAGTAGCAAGGGAGACCATAACTCCACCGGGGTTTAAACCACAGCAAACAGAAACAGAAAAGAAGCAACCAAACCCCCAAACTCAAATCGAGAACTGGAGCTCTCTGTTTACTTTTTCTTTTGTTTGTTTTAGTTTTCAGTTGATTTTTTTCCCCTCCTCTCCAATTCTTGTTGCCTCTTAGAGCAAGGCAGTCAAGCCAGGACCATTTCTTAATGAATTTGCATGAGTGTTTCTTCAACAGATGTGTGTTTTACCTCCCATCTGCCTTTTTTATTATTTTTCAATCTTAACAAGATTGTTAAGGGATTCTTTTCCATAAGAGTGTAATTTCTGTGTTTTTCTGAGTTTTAGGAAGTGCACATTACTATAAGACTGTAAAACAGCAAAGATTACTTTTGGATATACTGTTGTGCAATACACTCTATATTCTAAAGATTTGTTTACATAGTAGCTAGAGAACAGTGATAGCTTGCAGCACTTTTTGTTGGCAGGATAAATATATACCTGTCTGCCAACCTTTCACCTGTTCTAAAATGTTTAATCACTCCAGATTATCTGTCCCACTGAGCTCCCACATTCATGCACAGAAATCTCTCCATAGGATCAATCTCCACTAAGCCTTTTACTGTAACCAGCTGGAACTGGAAATCTCTTTCCTTAAAGTTTTCCACTGATTCCAACCGGTAGGCAGAAATTTTATAACAGCTGAGTTAGGCAGAGAATGCAAATCCTCCACAGTGAATTTCAGATGGTACAAAATTACTTATCATTTTAACTCATCTACTGGATTTTTCACAATAATTTCCAAAATACTGAGTCAGCCCTTGCCCTCTCCTTTGAGATGAGTCAGTGTAAAGGCTACTGCGCTGTAAATGTATGAGAGTTGTATTTGTATTGATTTACACGACCAGTATCCCTTGGTGGTCACACTGAGAAAATGGTGCAAGACAACCACTGGAATTAGAACAGACAGTTTAGGTCTTTGACTTTGCATGTCTACTTCTAATTCTCCTGTGAAGGAGCAACAGGTGAGAAAGGATGAAAAAAAGGGCTTAATTTAGTGAAAGTACGTCACTGCATGGAACAGAAATGCAAGCAGCAAAGCAGAAACTCAGTCCCCAGAAAATAACATGCCATACAACTGCACATACGAAAATAAAAATTGCAGATGAGACAGACTGTCTAAAAGATTTCCAAGGTCATCTCAGAAAAATAGAGTGACACAGTGTTGTCTGAGACATAATAACCCACAGTGCTGTTCTGGGAAGCTGTGAGGAACTGATACTGGAGTGATTCACAATGCAAGCAGGATTGCTAAAAGGTTGTTGGAGGTAGATTATCTGTGTAACAGAATATCCCAGCCCCTTGATGACTAGGCTGTGTGATTATTAGACCCAGTCTTAAAAGAAGTAAGTCCTTATTAAAATTGAATAGGGTTATTTCCAGAATGTAAGAGAATGAAAGATGAGATTCTGAAATAAGTTCTGGCATTGAAGAGAAAGTCCTTTTGTTTTGTTGCTTTCCTATTTTATAGTGGGATTCTTTACAAAACAAGCTTCACCAGCAGGGATGAATGCTGGACAAAACAGTAGAGGCTCCTCAGTAGGAAGGAAGAAGAGACCAGGATGTGAATGCCCAGAAGCAGACAGGAAAAGAAAAGCACATCCCTTTGTTACAATTGTTTTTTCAGAATTCTAATATTCACAAGAAATTGATTCTCCTACTTCAACTTCAAAGGGTGAGCAATTTAAACAGAAAATAATTGACTCATCTTCTTTTCAACAGTCTTCCTCATAATTACTAATACAAACCTACTAAAAGACGTGATTTAAATTATCTAAATAAAAAGAGGTGCTGATCCACTAAAAACAGGGACTTAAACCTTTCAAATCCCCTACTCACTGTCGGTATTCATAACTTGAGTTGCAAATTTCAAACTACATTATACATAACTCATCATTAGTGGCAATTTTATTAGCAAGGACATGTATGTGTGTCTCAGAAATTCTAAAAGGAAAAGACTTATCAACTTCAATTCCCTTATGCTTACTGTTCTTAAACATGCCCATTTGTATGTGTGTGTACAGCTCATAATGCATGAAACAGAAAATATTTAATACTTGGCTGTGTCTGTTTATTTTGTGAGGCAAAAGAATTCAGTGTCTTTCTCTTAAAACATTTTAGTTTTTCATCTCTCTTGTCCCCTGCCTGCCCTTATTCCATCAACAATGCATGAAATTTCCAGCTAATTATACTATTTAGCATATTTTTACAAAGTTAAGTGAAAAGGTGGTTCTGAATTAAAAGTGTGGTTTACAGTACATTTTTTTTTTCTTGAAAGAAACATCAAGATACAGAGATCTCTTTCCTTTGGGAAATCTTATTACTGTCACTTGTAGCATCCTAGTCTTTGCCTGTATTTACTGCTGCACCAACAAGTGACTCAGCAGCCTGAGTGTGCTGTGCCAAGAGAGGGGATCCCTCGCTTGGGGGGGCAGGCAGAACCTGTTCCCAGCAGCAGGACACCAGCCTTCAGCTCTAGGTTAGAGCAAGCGCTGCTATCTCTTGGTTCTGGGGTCATTTCCTGAGTGTAGATACTTATTCTGAGAATATGCCTTATTTCTTGAAAGTATTTTAAATCTTAAAATTATTTTATGAAGTCAAGTCATTAGAACACACCTTTGAAAAAGGTCCATATACTTTTATTTACTGAAAGATATTTTCATATTTCGTGTTATATGCCTAAATACAAGCTTTTAATTTGATTCCTTATATGCAGCTTTTCTGATGTCTTCATCATATTAACATGTTTATACTTGAAGAGAACACTTTCCTGTTAAATCCTCTTTTCTTTTGTCCTTAAGTTGGTAATGAAGCAGAAACACCCCACAGTGACAAAGAACAGGGAAGTGTCATAATATTTAACACCACTAGTTCCTTCTTAAGAATTCAGCTGACAACATCTTCATGAGGTCATTTATGCCACCACAGGTCTCTACCGCCAGAGAAACAGTGGCCACAATATTTGTGGTAGCAGACTGACAATCTGCATGCCCTGATAAAAGGAATGGAAAATTGGTAAGCCATACAGACAGGAAAGATGAAAAATAAGGCACTGAGATATTGTAATGGATGAGAGCAGCACAGAGCTCTTAAATAAACAGAATTATGAGCAGTGGCTGAACAAAACAAGTGCAGTAAGAACCACCCACATGGAGTATCTGCCAGCCTCCATTTCTAATGTCACTGATAACTTCAAGGAGAAAATTAAATGGAGTTGCAAAACTGCCAGAATGCAAGGATGACTTGCAGGATCCATAAGCAACTAATAAGCTGTAGTTTGCCAATGTCTGCTTTATCTGTCAAGATCTGGGACCACTGAAATGAACAATTACAAAGCTTTAATTGAATGCAGGAGCACCACACAGAAGTAGGACACTGTGTCCTAGTGTAAGAGTTTATGCTATATCCTCAGTTTTCAGATAATATGACAGCAGCATAAGCTTCTGTCTTTTGCAGCTGTGCATGTTTTCCAGTTTGCTTCTGGAACTAATAGACAGAGAAACAATTACTCCTTCACATTCTCATCTTGGTTTTTCTTTATACAAATATTTTTCTCTGTATAAAAACAACCAATAAAATTCTCTCTATAACCTGCAACTCTTTACAAATTTGGGATAAGTGTAATAAAACACAAGTCCTCAAGCTCCTGTGCACACTATCAGGGATGCAGAAGCATTTCAAGACGATAAATGATGTGGACGAAAAAGAATGAGCCCACAGTGGTATTAAAAAAATAAATTCATAAACAATCTAAATTACATACATTAAAACATCTATGGAAACCTGAAAGTCTGTATTGGACTTACAGGACTCCTCTAGTAAAACAACACTCATCTTTAAGTTTCTGGCTATGGATAGTAAATTCCTCCACCTTCCACTTAGTGATGCAGACACCTGAATTCTGAACTGTTTCCAAACTCCCATCAATGGACACAACACTCACACTTCCTCCCCCTCCTCCTGCCAAGTACTGCTAGAATTACATACACTTTGTGCAAACTAGCAAAATAACTGAGAAACAACTCCTAACCTACTACCAGCCTATGGCTTTCCTAAACTGACATTTCAGACTAATTCATTATTAAATACTTTACAACAAGCTTAAACATATAGAGACAAAAGAACTTAGTAAGGATTGAGATATTAAGCATCTCTAATCCAGTTTACATAAAAACAGTGCAGATATATAGATATATGTAAATGGTAATAAATAACTGAGAGGGACTTGAAAATAAGTGTTTTAAGAAGGATGAAGAAGTGAAAAAGTAGGAGAACCCTACATAGCAGAGAAAACCTATTTTCAGTTGCTGTATCTTGTGGACATCTGTGTGAATGTAAATCTTGCTGGTTTAAATGAGCCAAAAAATTTACACAGGTGTGAGAGACTCAACTGCAACAGCTTCTGAAATTCACGACACGCAGCTCCAGGCCGAGCGTCAATACTAGCATGAAATATGTTAAGAAACTTGTCCTTTTCAAAAATGAAAAATAATTTTTTTTTCACTTTTTATCAGTAAAGCTCTTAGATACCCCTAAAATTTGACCTTCTGATTTTTCATTAAGAATGTTCATAGTTTTGTATTTTGTGTAATTAGTGCAGAAGTAAATATTATTTCTTGTTTGTCTGACATTTGAAATTTTTATACTTGCAGAATCCAGCCTCTAGGTAAATGACATAGCTATTTTTATCTATTTATTTTTAAACCCAGACTAACCTTAGAAACATTACATTCTGTTGTAGCTGCTTAACCAGCTGCTTAACCAGAACAAAAGCTAGGTGAAATCAGCTGTGGTTTCAAAAATGCATTTTACTGCCTTCAAAAGCTCATTATCTGCCAGTTATACTGTGAGGTACAATTAGCTCTTCTGTCAAGGCAGAGTCTGTGCTGTAAGACCTTCTGTAGAGCCACTTGTGGAACACAGTTAACAATATTTGCTGAAATGAGAACATGAACTAACAGCAAGGGGAAAAGTGCACAGAATTCTTCCCAGAACTTCTGTCATCCAGTACTTCAACCCTTTGCTTAAGCAGTGTCTTTTCTGGAGCTCAGATGGAGGAGGAGGCTGAGGAGACTGTCTGGTACAAGACAGAATTATGGAGGTATTTTGCTTCTAATCACCCTTCCAACAGCTTTTCCTGTGTATCACCCGCTCTACCAGAGTGGGCACAACACAGCTACAGCACCCAGCAGGCATTCCACACATCTCTGTGCCTCACCCCTTCCTTGGGAAAGGCTGGATGTGTGTCAGGATCGCTGCAGGCAGATGTGGAGCTGAGGGAGGAAAGGACCCTGCACATTTCAAAATAAGCACTGACAAAACCTTTGTAGCCAACCTACAGACACCTGTCTCTATTTCTTTGGATCTCTATAGTTTTTGTGGAGTTGCTAATAGTTGTTTTAGCAGGCAGAGAAAAAAATTAGTGGAAGAATTATTTTCCCCGTCTTATTCTCAGAATAACTAGATGACTTTTACCAAAGCTTTAAAAAGGTTGAGGCAGATTGTGTTATCATCCTACCTCTAGCTACACTAACTTGGAAATGAAAAGCTTACCTTTGTCCCCAGCAAGGAGTCAGGTAAACTGACCAAGGACAAACCACAGAAAAAAGGAAGAATGAAGAACCTGAGAATTGCAATGTCCCTAATAAGGTTAGAAGAAAATATGCTTCTTCTCTCAGAATCCTAAGGCTGCTGGACTTAGGCATCTAAAGCACATTCATATTAAGAGGAAGTTTCTTCTCCTACTCCTCCTCAAAAAAAAAGGGAAATATTTCCAAAACTATTAACTAGTGGGCACATATATATATATGTACCCAAGCCATTATTCTGCTGTTAAGCAGAGTATTTTTAACAGGAATGATTCATTTCTGCACACAAAAAAGCTGTATTTTCAAGTGCCTGTGATGAATCAGTTGTAGCAATTTTGAACCATTCTCACGCATTTTCAACGCCCAAACATCAACCAAAACGTGAGTGGGCACATGTGCACACAAACAGCAGGTCCTGCTACAGCCCTACACGTTCCCACAGACACCTACGGTGTCACATTTCCTCTGCCCTCTTGCCCTCTCCCTGCTCTGCTGGTGCTGAGTGCCAGGCCCTGGCAGGTGCTGGGGCTTCAGAGCAGGCCTGCAGAGTCAGGCTCTGTCACCTGAACTGCAAAACCTGCCTCAGATCTAGCTGAAGTTATGGCTCCAAACAGCTCCGTGGTTTTGGGGTACAAAGCTCTGTCCATACAGGTGATGTCGACTGACAGAATTTGAGGTTAAGCACTAATGCACTGCCTGCAGAGAACGGTAGATTACGATTCTCCTGTAACACATGTAACTAACTTCCTAAGAATCTGGATATAAGACTCCAAACTGTTTGCAGGCAGTTTTTAACTGTATAGTTTACTTTAGGATCAAGGCCTAAAAGAGCAGGAAATAATACCATGAATACAGAGAATGAAGAAAAAGCAAAGAAGAATGTTACAGCTATGAAAGTCCAGAAGATACACTTATTCAAACATACTTATCTCTTTAGTTCCTTGTTTACTGTATTATAAAAATTGGATACAGCAGCCAGAGAAGACAGTGTGGTCTGTTATATGTAGTTCCATAATTAACATCTTACCAAGCAATCCTGCATCGTTTTGGAAGATGCTACTTTTGCTCTTGGAAAATTCTTGTATAAACCACAATACACATTATGGTTCATTAGTGATGTTATCAAAACTATGAATAGAATTAGCATAAAGTTGTGTTGCATAATACCATTTGATTGACTTTTCAAATTGTCATAGTAAAAGAAGCACATTAGAATCTGAATATGAGTAAATGACTTCTTATATAAATATCAAAAGTAACAGAGGTCCCTTTAATAGCAGTATGGCTGCATAGCAGCAGAACCAAGAAAATAAAGACAAACATGGCATCTTTTATTTCTTAAGACTCTCCAGCATTCATTACTGAAATAAAACATCTGTGATAATCCATTGTAAGCTTTAAATGTTTCACGAGTCTGCTGACATTTATCTTACACCAAAAAGGATGCTCTGCAGCATTTTGCTTGGAATTGGTTTGTGCCTGGGATATAATCTTGTTAATATAAAATGCGGTGAGACAATTAATTCCCAAAGAATAAGATACTGATTAGATGGCAGCAGGAGAACCCTGCAGAAGCTGATCACTCACTAAAATCAAAGCATACCAAGCATACATAACCTAACGGAGTGAAATTGACATGAGAAATTGACAATAAACAAATATAGCCTGGGAATGAGAAACAGAATGTTTTATAAACTACGGGGCTCTTGATATTCACTTAGTGTATCTCTTTATCATCTGTTTCTTTTCCAGTTTGAGAGGATCATTTGACAAATTTGTGTTTTATCAACCTCAGTAATGGAAGGCAGACGCTCATCAATAGCGGGTCAGAACCCCAGTGCAACTGACTGTGTGCGCTTTGCAGATGAGATATAAACACACACACGAATACATTTTTAAAAAATTAAAATGAAGAAAGACAGAGAGAAGCACCCAGCGAAACCCGAGGACACCCACCCGGGGGTGTCCCCGGCTGACGCAGAGGACG
>VXBU01018423.1:66621-274340 GCA_013400315.1 Bombycilla garrulus | reverse complement strand
GAGCGCGGCGGGCGGGGCGCTGAGAGAGAGCGGTGTCCCCAGCCCGGCAGGTGCGGGAGCGCTGCCGCCCGGCTCGCGCGTCTGCCTTTCGGTAGTCAGACATACGTATAAATATATATACATGTATGTGGGTGTGTGTATGTATGTGTGTATAGCGCTTGTGAGGGAGGATGGGTTTGTTTCCGTTAAGGATCCTCGTTTGGTCAAACCTCAGAGAGCTTGGGGATGCTCTCCGGAATGCACCGCCGTCGTTCCAGCAGTGCCCGCAGCGGGGACAGGGACCTGCCCGCAGTGGGGGGACTTCGGTCAAGGTGCTCAGTTGAATTTCGTGCACAATAAGTGACCTCACAGAAAATACTGCCAGGCTTTTGCTGCTTTTTTGTAATAACGGCCAAACACTCTTGAAAACTAAAGCCTTTAAGTATGCCTATACTTCTCTGTCTCGGAGGTGTGGAGAAGACTGGATCCTGAAATTGTTTTGGAAGAGATTCTAAACTCTGAGTGGGAAAATAAAAATACTCTGTGTACTGTGTGTCATCAGATAAGGAAAATTCTCTGTTTTCCTGTCCTATGTCAATAGAGTAGTCTCACTGTTGCTAATAATTGAAGCTGCAAAGCTCCTGCTCCTTTCAAGTCTATGGCAGTATTGCCTGAGTCAAGAGTACAAGATTAATCTTACCTTGTACTACTTCTTAAAAGTGTACATCCCTTACTGCATAAGTGAAGTGCTACTCAAAGTGTAGAGGTAAATAAACTCAAAGTCAAATTATATCAAAGTGGAAAAAACATTATCATGAAAACACTTCGGATTTCGTCTACTCCCATGCTTATTAGATGCAATCCCTTTATAAAGGCAACAGTGTCTCTAGCTGGGGCAAAAGGGAAAAAGGAAGAAAGATTTAGATCTTTAGTTGAACATGAAGCACATGAACTATGTAATGTTCATGTGCTTCAACTCACTATTCCATAACTTTTCTGATTGAAGGCTCTTCCGCATAAGATGTGTAATAACTTACAACTGATTTTTGAGTAAGATTTTTTTTTAAATGCCTGCAATGGGACTTAAATGCAAAAAGAGCTCTGTGGGGCTTTTTTTGTTTTGATTGGGATATATGTTTGTTTGTTTGTTTGTTTTAATGAGTGGAACGAAGTCCAATTTATGTCTGAAAAGGGCAGCTGGCTTTTGGATTGGCAGCTGCAATGAGAATGTGCCACCACAACCAGGAAAACCCTTTCCTTTAGCTCATGCAGTTCAAAGTCCTCAGAGTAAGCCAGGTGCCTGCAGGATTGGTTCAGTCTTGCTGGGGACAGATGTAATGAGGGAGAGTTTTGGTTTTCAGCTCAGTGTTCTGTCACCTGATGAGAGTTAGACTGACTGCAGCTCTTCTGGCTGTGGAAACTATAGACGTGGCTACCTCTGTGCACAGACCTTTGAGCGAGAGTCATTCTGCAAGTATCTGCAGATAAGGTCTCCACATTCTTCCTGAAAGCAAATTATTTTCACCTGAGTTTTGCTGACAGATTGTTTTACCCACCTGAAATCATTCTTCCTTATTAGTGACTTACGTGCCTCACATTCAAGTAATTTCTAGTCCGTGTGACTGTGATTTCTATACCTGAGACCATNTTCAGTCTTTTAATTTTCCCTTTAATTCTTGACCATCTTGTTGCTTTATTTTCTTTTTAATTCTAAACAAAAATTCTGGACTCTGCTGGAGTCTGTTTGCCCAGGAATTCCCTGTTTTGGCTTGACTTGAGAGAACTTCCAGCACCTCAGGACAGTGTCAGCTGCATATAATCAAAAGCTCTGTTTAATTTCTGCTAATCAGCTACAGCTGGAGTTGCCTTAGTGGTGCTTTAACAAGGTGCTGGGAGTCCTTTGTTCCTGGCTTGGGCTCGGAGGCGGGGTTAGGTGATCTCTCAAGGCTCTTTGTGACTGGTGTAAAGGTGACTGTACAGCTTTGCCTTCTGCTTCTCCAGGTACAGGTCCAGAGTTATTTAAGGGCTGGGACTTCAGTCATTTTTTTCTGCTGCTTCTAGGGAGAGAGGGAGCCAGAGGGAAGGGGTCCAAATTTAGAGAACAAACACTGGATTACATAGATGCTGTGGAGAATTAACTGCTTCCATTTGCTATAGGAGGTAGAATTTTCACTTAGCTAAGGAAAAGGGGTATTATACAAAATAATCAGAAGTAAATATGATGTTTCTATATATAAACCATCATTATGTGAAAAAAAAAATCTAACTATTTTTTCCAGTTTTGCTTAGGGGTATGAGATAGGAAAAATGTTTTACTTTTGGAAAAAGGTGGAGTGTTTAATGGGAAGGCAGAAAATTCAAAAGGTTTTGCAGTGTGATCAGCCTAGAGAAAGAAACACTCATATGAGACATTATACCAAATAAATATGTATGCTGGGCTGCCTTTTATTTCAAAGGTGAAACGTTGCCTTGGTACCTTGAAACTTGAACACCATCCCCTGTTTCAGCCACTTAGTTGGGTTTCTGCTTCTGAAAGCCTTTACTATCCCATGAGAAAAAGAGCTTCCGAGGACCGTGTTTTTATGATGCTGTGAATATTTTACTTGTGGTTCTTTATGGTTGTCTTAAGTCTTCACTGGCTATGCTTAAACAAAGTGTGTTTTTTTTTTCCTCTGGCAAAGCTACTTGTCTGTTTTTCTCTACACCTCAAATTCAGGGATAAACCTGGAGAAAATCTCATTCTTCAATCTGTAAGATGCATCAGTTCTTGGCTATTAGTTTTTGAACTATAAAGTGTTTTTTCCTCTACCTTTGTTATTACTGTTTCAACAAGACTGTGTCCAAAATGATCTTAATTTGTAAACTGTTGTTCATTTGTATTGTTCATTCCCTGTGTGCTTCTCTGGAAGGCCTTAAAGGTGTTAATTTACCTGTGAGGGATGGTCACTTCTACTGTACTCCTGGAAAGACCTTGCTGCAACACAGCTTTTGCTTGTTCTTTTTTTAAAAGTTCACGGCACCTGATAGTCTTGCTTCCCTAGGGGTATCTGAATGCTGAACACTTTTGGCAGTGCATAGGTGTGTAAATATTTCCCTGTCTGATCCCTTCTTGTTCTCAACTCCCACAGTCACCCACAAATCCAATTTTAATAAAAAACACAAAAAAATAGGATTGAGTTGTTTGGCAATTGTTTAGCTATAACTAAGGAAATGTTAAGGAAACAGAGTCAGAGTAAATGTAAATTACTTCTATTACTGATATGTGGCATGACATTGGACTTTAATGACAGGATTAAATGTTAACTAGTTTTGTTGGTTGAATTTATTCGTGTGCTCTCTGCTAAATGCTTATCCTATAGAGATATTTAATGAACCTTTTACTGAACAAATATGCTCATAATAATTTTCAGAGCATTTGGATCCTAATATATAATAGGAGGCACTATTATTTTAGTGAAATATTTTTCTTCAGGTAGAATAATTAGTGCTGTGTACCCTTTCAGTTCTGATCATTTGTGTATCTGGCCTTTCTGTATGTTTTCCAAACAAGCGGAAAACAGAATTCATCCAATGAAGTCACAAATGACCACATGCAATTCATTCAAGTACATTACTTCATGCACTATGTTCTTTAGCCTCCACTCTAAAACATGACCTAATAGAATGACAAATTTTATTGTCAATTACACATTGATAACTTTCCTAATATATAGCCAAGCATTCAGAGGGAGCTTTCTGATAGTACTTGGTGTATATGAAAGATGCTTGGGAAATTTTCCCTGGCCCTTTCATCAGGGAAAAACAAACCCAAAAACCCCAAACCAAGTCCCAGATGCATTCTGAGTTATATTCTAGTCAGGATTTCAATTCTTCTTTTCTGAGGCAGATATTTCTGTCCTTAAGGAGGTAATGAAACGTGCTGTGTGAATTTACCGAGCAAATTCCTATCCAGGAGCTGGAGGATCCCAGAGGAAGATTCCAGTTATAAACTTCTCATGACTGTTTTCTAGCACAGCCAGGTCTTCAACCCCCACGGTTTTACAAGCACCACAGGAACAGTGCTACAATGAAGGCTGAGAAAGACTTGAATTTAAAACCCCTTCTCAGAAACTTTAGCCAAAATATTTTGGACTGGCATTTGAAATGTCTTCTGAGACCCTTATGAGTTTAGGTTTGTGTTTCTTGATAGCTCTGGTACTGGGTATTTCTTCAAGGTGCCCTGTTGCTAATACCTTCTCACTTTGTATGTGTTATTAAGGATCTGTAAGGGAGGAATTTTTCTCTTGTGCTATTTTCTTTTAGCTTTTCATATGGTACCATTCTTGATTTTTCCTGGCACCTATGTAGGCTTTTTTTGAAACAATATGTAGATCTGCATTTATATGGTGTGGGATTTTTGCCTAACTTTTTTCTGCAGGTACCTAAATGCATCCTAATCCAACATTTTCAATACTCACTTGCTTTTTCTAAGACCTTTGTAATGCTATCCATGCTTCCAAAGATTGCAGTATGGGTTTTTAAGTTGGAAGTAAAACCAACCAAGCTTGTAACACTATAGCTGTCAGTTTTGCTTCCTTTGAACTACCAATGCAAATAATGTGTGCAATCATGTGCATTTAGCTGCTGGAAGTCCCTGTCAACCTCTTATATTCTTCTGTTTGCAATATTAAAACCTAGTAAATGCTGTCTTTTGATCTCAAGGTATGTTTGCATTTGGTGAGGAAGAAGAGCAGAAAAAGTGTCCACACTGTTTATTTGTTTTGTTCTTTAGATGCTCAGCAGAGGCTTTGGAAAGCAGCACTTTGTTTAGAATTCTTAGCTAGGCTATCCAAAGTGCCCCCAGAACATCTCACCCTTTTCTTGTCTGTACAGGGAATGCATCCTGAAAAGAAGTGGACAAAATAAGACTGAATTTGCCCCCTGTGCAACATGTCACATTTAGGTGTAACTGAAGCACTATGTGCCAGTTGCTGGGGTTTAGTTTGGTGTTTTGAGGATCTAATCATTAACTCTTAAGTATTCCTGTCCCTTGCATAAACACTCAAGCTGAACCACTGCTAATTAACCCAATGGCATTTTTATGTGCTGAGCTCAACAGTGCAATTTATCCCTATGGGCTGTGGCTTGGGCAGTGTCATTGATACTGTTTGCTGTGGGTAATTTGGAGACCACAAGTATTTTATTTTCTTTATGCATTTCCAGGCAGTCTGTCAGGACAGATATGAATCACTTGAAGTGAAGTAAAGTAGTTATCAATATTCCATCTCACTATCATAACTCTGAGGCATCTCCTCAACTCTGCTTAGTGTGGAAATTTATTCTGAGATGTTGAGGGAGTTTCTTATGTCTAATTGACTTTTAAAAAGCTGAGGATATAAACCAGACCACATAGTTAATAATAACTGGGGCTGTATGAAAGTCTGATATTCTCCTCCACATCCTCTGCCTCCCAATCAGAGTAAAAAGTTGAAAATACAAAATCTTCTGGAAAATGGAATGTTAAAATAAAAAACTTTTTGTAATTCTATACACCCCCACTTCCATTTGGCTGCCTTGCAGCAGATCTTGGTTTAACACCTGCTCATAATTTTTGTCCATATAAAGGCCTTTGAAAGCTTCTTGCAATAATACATAAAGAGCATTAATATTTCAGGTATATGCAGTGTTCTAAAAGTGGCATCTATGGAGGGTATCTCAAGAACAAAGTGCTATCTATGTATTCAGTTGCTAAAATAAATAATGAGTCATGTAAGATTTCTAAGAGGTAGCGGTAAGTTTGACAGGTGATATGCAAAGCTCTATGAACTTCATAGTTTCGAAGTGGTGACTGAATTATTTGGTATTTGTATTACTTGTAATAAATAATGAAAAGCAAGTAACTGTTGACAGTAAATATTTTCTGAAGAGGGTTTTATGTGCAACAACTCAGTTCTCTGTACCTTCTCTCCAGGGAACGCGAGAAGTCTGTAGAGTTTTCTAACTGGAGCTTCTCAATGCAGAGACAATTGAGAATTGCTGGTTCCTTTGTCAACACATTGGTGAGTAACATGTGGATTTTCTCTGGTCTTCAATCTGATCTGCGGGATGCTGCAGTACATGCAAAAGTGAAATTTGCTTCACTCCTCATATTATATAGTACTGAGAATCTCTGGGGATATTTTGGGATGTGAACTCTGTGTTCTGATCTTGCAGACAATGCTGAAATTGTAATAAAGATGTCCTCTTCATCCTACAGCTGCATACAGGAAATAAGAAAGGAATGTAATGCTGGCCATGATTAATTATGTTCTGCAACAAATACACTGAAAGTGCACTCTGGCTATCCAGTTGTATACCTTAGGGCAGGATGAAGAGTGAAATCTGGGCCTAAATAAACAATTAATTTTGCCAGTGAATTAATTGCTGGGAAGAATGCAGGTTTTTAAAAATTTGTGTATATTTCCTTGAGATTTTGTTGTGCCTCCCTAGTTCATGTCTCACCCTCCCATAGGTTTCTCTTTTCCCCTCTCTGTCTCCCTAAACTCCTGAATTCCTTTACTCAACTTAAACAAAGGCTGCACTCCCTTGTACATATTGTGGAAAATCTGGACAGCATAGAGAAGAGACTTTAATTAGGCCCCCCACTGTTGGAAAAACTGTGGTGAAAGTCTGGCACAGGAGAGAAATGGATGTCAGTACCTTCACTTAGTGGAAGTGATGCTGTTAAAGAGAAGGTTGATGTCACAGGGGCCCTGGCAGGGCAGAAAGAAGGGGACTGAGGAGGTGGCAGCCATGGACAGGCTTTATTCATTGTACTCCTTGGGTAACACCTCATCTCACAGAAGGGGCTCCTCTCATTTTACTAGCCTAAAGCACTGACCAGCTGGTTTTTTTGNCTAAACTAGAATGGCTAAATTCAGGTTATCTGCTTTTGTCTGTAAAGCAGAGGGCAATGTTAATTTTATCATTGAAGGAGTGATGAAAGAAGCTGGCTGCTCATCAGATACAATACAGGGAGAAGCCAGACCTAAGCACTAATTACTCTCGAGTGGTAGGTGCTGAGCACCTCTGACAGGTAGCAATGTGTCCATGTGTTGTGAGGGTGTGTGCAGGAATAAATGAGTTAAATGGTGGTGGTATTTGCCAGCAGCGTGATATGGAAATGCTGCCCACTGCATCACACAAATCTGCTACCATCTGTTCACAAAGGTCTGCTACATTAAGAGGAGCAGAAAATGGTATCATTTTGCTTATGTTAAAACTTGTGGAAAAACTTGCTTTTGTTTTCTCTCTGAATGTTTATTATCTCTGAATTCAGGTCAAGTGCTTTTATTCACAATAGCTCATAATTCTATGGATATTGCAAATTTAGGCAAAGGAGCCTCAGCCAAGTCAATAATATCTCATCAACACTGATTTTTTTTTTCTTAATTCCAGCTAATAAATATTTGCAGTAATTAAGGCAGCAGGACAAGCAGTTTGCTATGTGGATCATAGAGTATTTTTCATGTATTATTGATGAAGTAACCACAAAGGATCATTTCATAATGAACTTGTAGTCATTGTTATCAGAAAGTCTATATTTTGATCTTTACTGTTAAGCAGATTAAATAGAATGATTACAATTGCTGCCATGTTTGTTCTGTTGGGTGTTGGCCATTATTCTTGCCCAAATAACCTATTTAAAGCATTTTTATTTTGAGTACTGGCTGTGCAACCCAAGTAAATCTGTGGGGTGGTCTGTTTGTAGAGGTCTCTGACTACTTAGTGTCAGACAGTCTATTGCAAAGTTTGCAATCGTCTGTTTGGGCGCTGGCTGTGCTGGGCTACTGAGCTGTGCTAAAACATCTCATGCACAGCAGATGATGTCTGTAGGAATTGTATTCTGATATTCAAATGCTCTCTGATTTTCTCTATCCCAGCCCTTCTTTGTGCTTCATTAATTTGTTCTGGAATCATAACCTTTCACTTAGCTAAAAAATCTGTCAGTATTTTGCTGGCAATTGGAAGAATAGTTGCTACATCTTACCTTCTGCCTGTTCTTTCTGGGGATCCATGGAGCAGCAGACATCCAGGATGAACTTCTGTCTGTTCCAACAGTTTTTTACCAGTAGCACCACGGTACAACTTGACTGTTCCTGAAAATAATGGATTACGTCAACCTTGAATTTGGCCTGCTTTGTATCGAAGAGTCAAAGTAATACTCACAAGCTCAAAAGCAGCAAAGTGGTTTCCATTTGGTTCTTGTACTGGGCCCAACACAAAGATTAATTATGTCCATTATGTCTTGGTACTGAGTGAATGCATACAATGTTGAAAAGGAATGATGCTTAGGAGAGCTGGATCAGCACTGTAAATGACAGGATTGTTTGGTGTTGCCATCCCCAAGAAATGTAGTAGATATAAATCATCTACTTTGCAGTCTATTTATTATGGTTTGTACAGCTTAATTTGATGCTTGGGTGCTTAGACCTTCAGCACCAGTGCAAATTCTCCATCTGTGCAGTTGTACTAATGTAAAGAACCCAGATAAATTTACAGACCTGGCTGTTGAGCAGAATCTTTGTTCTGAAGAAAAATGAAACATTTTATTGAAAAATAAACCAGAACAACTATTGAACAGGAATTCAAGAAGTCAAAGAAATGTGAAATAATTTCTTTGTCATTATTCTGAGTCCTAGACACTAAGCTGTTTGAAATGTAGTTTCCTCCCACCCCCAAAAGGGAGTAACTTAGAAAACCTGGGAGCTGATGCTGGAAAAGCAGCAGGAATTCTTTCCACTTCCAACGGCAAAGACTAAAATGAACTCCAATATTTTTTTAAGTTTATGAAAGATGTTTATGGGTTTATTTATTTTGCATTATAGAGCCCAAATGCCTAAGGGAATTATGGCATTATCTGCATTTTTGTTCAGTCCTTTTACAGTCCTTTTCACCTGGCAATACAGTTTGTATTTTTTTGGTGGTAAAAGACATTTCCACTATACGTATAATTTGCAGTGCATTTAAAAAAATCGTGTATGCAATATGAGTCCATTTTAAAACTCTAGTCTCTTGACTGCTCCAACTCCCAAGGAACAGAGTGGCTGAATGTTGCTGGCTTTTTCTCTTCTTCCCAGCTGAGTGAAACTGAACAGATGGGAGTGGGAGAAAAAAATGACGAGCTAGTGCAGACAGTGTGAGTAATTTGTTGGGTTTTGGTGGTTTTGATTTTTTTTTTTTTTTTTATTTGCAAGGACAGTGCATTTACTGCAAAAGGGCAGCAAAAATATGCAGGTGTGTTTGGAGCGTTGTTTTTCCATGCCTCACAAATTTCTTCAGTGGATGCCTTGGTGTAGAGGGAAGTAAATAGTCTTTGCTACTTTATTTAGCAAGGGTTGTATCCACAGGGTAGTACAACCACCAGAGTTTCAGAGCTCTGCCAGATGGCGTTAGCTGTGAGTAATTTCTGTGATTCATTTGGTAAAATACTTGTCATGGCAACTGAGGAGCCTCTGAATCATTGGTCCACTCAGTGGTAGAAACCACCGCTGCTCTCACCAGATGTGAGGCTGAACATAAGAAATATCTCATTATACTTTTCAGACTGGTTACTTTGTCCAGTGAGATGTAATTGAAAGTTCTTTTCACCTGTATTTCTACCTCAGAATTCAGCGGACCTTATGTTTTCTATTTCAGAAACCTAACATGTCTCCTAAAAAAACAATGAAATTCCAAACATTCACTAAATTTTTCTTTATCATGTGTTTACAGTAACTGATCAAAGCAGAATTTAACTTTTGGTAAATCCTCTCCTCTCCATATTTGAATAAGCAGTAGGAAGATTAGCACAGGAATGGAATATCTAGTAGAAGAATCAAAACAAAAGGGTAGGAAACAAAACAGAAGGGTAGGCTGGAAAAATGCTGGATTCTTTTCCCCTACTAAGTCTTAAGGGACAAGATGTGCAACGTGGCATTCTGACAATCTATGCTAGCTAAAACCCCACAGACCAGCTTTTTTGTATGCTTAGTTCTCAGTTATTCTGTTCTCAAACATTTATTCTTTAGTTTCTAAGTTAATGTCTCAAAATTCTTCTCTGTCCTTCTTTGCTAGTAATTAGTAAATAGCAATCTTGCAAAATAGATCAGAATAATTTTGCAAGGAATGCTTTGGTAGCTGCCTTGGAAAAACGACTGAACATCTTCAAGGCAGCCTCACATAACGTGCTGTGTTTCAGGAAGGATTATACTGACAGAATGGATGTCTAGAGAGACACAGTAGAAGCCTTTGAGACATTTTATAAGTTTTTTTAAGTTTAAGGAAATATCTAGGGACATTGATGGCTGCAAACCCTCTCCCCTCCTAGCTCTAAAAGTGAAAGAGTACAAAACCCATGGAAAATACAAGAGTCTTGCAACTTAAATAGTCAGAATCACTGTTTAGGAATAGGGCTTCCTATGTCGAGAACTGATTATTCTCAAGAGTGAGACAAGAACTTCAGCTTTTCCTGTTAGTACCAGTCAGGCTTTTAGCTCTTTTTCTTTCCAGAAGTATGTGGGTTTTGCTCTTTTGGAATGGACTGATGCCAGAGAAGCTTCAGTTATGAAGTCTTTTTTCTGATCCCAGGTCTTTCTTCATAGACTAATGAATTAAAATGTATGTAGAAAGAACCTGTACCAAAGTGATTCTTGGGACATTAGTTGATGTACAGTGGCACCACTTTGTGTTTGATTGCTGTATATCTGCTTACATCATTTTGGAATCATTCCCCTTCTCACAGAAATACCATTCAAATACATATCTCTATTTTCTTTATACGTACATCTGTATCTCTTCCTTTTTGATAGAAACATAACCAACATACTTTAACAGCTAATGAAAAACATAAGTATGGAAAAAATTGCAGGATAACTTTGTTAGCTTATCTGTGCTTTATTTTGACTAGAATGTTTCTGTTTGTGTCATCCTGCAAGGATTTTTGGAGTGAGGGACGTGTGCTGGATGTTCCAGTGGCACGGCGCTTTGGCAGGGGAAGCAGTAACATCAACATAAATGGTTGATGTACGAATACTTTACATTTGTGTTGCTCTGACCCTATTATGTTGCATGTCTGCTTTTAAAATAAAATCACAAAAGAGGAGAGGGAAAGGAAAGAAACATTCTTTCTTCTGTCAGTCAGCATGTAGCTTTCATGTGCTTGGGATTACCTTGGAATGATGTATGAAACCAATGGTGCTGCTGGTGATGGCATGAAACTACACTGAGGTGTAGTGTTGTGAGTGTAGCATTTTTTTTTATTTTTTTAGGCCTAATATATTTTAGAATGATTGTGAAAAAGAAGTAAAAAATTTATTAATTTTAAATGTTAATCAGTTTTCAAGAATCAAGGGAATGGGTGATGCTCTACTTATTACAGACTGAAAAAAAGGAATAAAAATCAGAATTACTAATGAGAAAAGAAAGTGCTTAAATTGCAATGATAAACTTGATCTCAGTAGTTTGATGTTTGAAGTGATGTTTTCACAGCTGATCCTTCCAATACAAAATCAAAGGAGCTATTTAGTATTGCACTTGGAAAACTGAATGTTAAATACAGTTCTACTCTGGCAGAAACTGCATCCTTTTTTATAGCGAAAACACTTTAAAAAGGTTGATTTTTGTCCTGAGTGATTTATCATTTAAGTGATTAGAAAGCTGACAACCTGAAATTTGAAAAAGCTCTTTCCTAAACTTTATCAAAGGAAATCCTTTTAATAAATTTGCTTTATTCAGGCTAAAATAGAGCTTTGCTACTGGAAAGATAATTTACTGGCAGAAAAAAAAAGAGCTAGTTTATAGAACCTCACCTTTAAACCTCACTTACAGATCAACCCCACAGACATACAAAGCACAGTGAATAGTTTTTGTCAGTGCTGAATTTTAGTATTAGTTGATAAAAAATAACAAAAGATCTCTTGATTTTTACCCTAGGAGCAGATTGGCTTTGTTGTTCTATTTGACACCAATTAATTGGCTTGTTGTGTTCACAGAACGACTGCACAGAAACAGTTGCTTTCATGTATTGTTCTGTGCAAGGATTTTGTTGTTTGCTAAATTGAATCCTATTCAGTCAGAGTTGAGGCAGAGACAGTATTGATTCTCAGGAAAACACAGACCTCCTGAGAGTCTGTACTCCCACTTAGTCATCTGTTTAAATTTAATGTTGGTCCTAAATATGTGGGTATTTTATGAAGGCTCGGGGATTGCCAAAACATGTGGCAGTAATTCCACCAGAAAATATGAGGGAAAAGCAATAACGTGCTGCGTGTTTTATAGAGCATTAGTGACACCCAGTGGTTATATTCCGTCATGGACTAATAGACAATAAAAAGTTTATTCTGAACTTATAAAATCTCATGAAAGGAGGTCAGAGAACCCATGGAAAAACTGTTTGAGTCTGTGGGTCTTTGTCTGCTATATATGCTGCTTGTACTTCAGGCTCCGAAGTTTAAGTGTAAATAATGAGAAAGAAGGGGTGAAAATGCACTTCAAACTTCTTATGAAATGGTTCTCATTTTATCATGGACTTAATGGAGAAAACAAAGAGAAAGAAAGGAGGAAAAGGAGAGCATTCCTCACAGCACTTTTTTACTTTCTCCCCTGTTTATCTGACATTATTTTAGATTAGTACACTGTATTAATGTATGCTTTATTCTTCTCTTCTGCTATGGCTTAGGTAGCTCTTTATAGAAAGCTTGTTTGCTGTTTTAGTCTATTTTCATTCCTCTTTTTCATTCCACCCCTTGATTGGTTTGCTAAGACTTGATTAGTTGTTTTGCAAATATATTTGGCAGCTGATTAATTTTTTCAAGGTGTTTTGAAATTATAGGTCATAAATTGTCTTGTGTCAACTCTTGCCTTATTGACAAGCAAATCCTGTTCCTGAAGCCAGTCCTAATAAGTTCCTTAGGATTAATTATCATTTTCAACCTGTAGCAGGAGGTCTGAGGATTTGTACAAAACCGTAGAATTACTCTCCTAAGTACAGGTGATCACAAGGACAGTTACTCCAGCAGAGGATACAGAAGGGCCAGATAGCAGGACTTTGTATCCCAGTGACACAAAGATGACACATTCTTACTAGTACCCTTCTGGGCTTTGCGAAGTTGAATGAAGAAAGGAAAGGATGATTTGGGATGGGGGCGTGAGGTGGAAGATAACCTAATTCATACTGAAATTTAGCTTCTTAGAAGATCTGTGTACAGCTAGAGGATGATGTAAACTTTAGGCTTTATGAGGGAAGTTTGGTTTCAGTTTCTTACTTTTAAATGCAACCTGTATAGTTCTAAATCTGTCTGGTCATGATGTGTAAAATGGTGATATCAGTGTTTCCCAGGACTGAGAATAAATATATTAAAGTCTAGAGACAGTATGGAGCTAGGCTCGTGCAGTGTGCACATGCTTGATTTGGTGGACCTAAACTGTATTTTCTCTCTCACTGAGAAAGGAAAATAAATTTTTTGCTGATGATGGCTGAGAAGTGGCTTTATGGAAGAGAGAGAATATTTTCATTGATTTTCATCAGGATAAAATCCTCCTGTTCTTAGGGAAGACATGTCTAGAAGTGTGCTAATCCCTTTTTAGGAGATGCTAAGGGCAATCTCACAGATCATGGCTGCATTTTTCAGCATCTGTTTCACAAGAGATGATGTTGTTACAAAGGGGCTGATTTTCAGTCTTGGAATGGGCAGCAAAATGAACTAACTGCAAACTAAAGGCCACTCAGATCTCAAAGTTTGTCTCTCAAGCACACAGTATCTTTAGCCCTTGCTGTCCATTTCTATATAATATTGATCAATTTAGAACAAATCATATTTCCATTCAGACAGGCTACTACTCTGCTTTATGATTGCAGAGGAGAATCCATGACATGGAAATGAGACCAGTGGGGGATTGATTTTTCTTATATCTGTCTAGCTTTATCAAGACTTGAACTGAAATATTCAAATATCATGTTTTTTTCAGATTCATACCTTTAAGTACAGAATATATTCATCATGTCTCCCAGAGAAATGAGATACCATGAGGAGCTATTTAATCATGGGCATGGAGATTGCTCTGCAGATTGCAGTGCTCTGACAGCGCCAGTCAACATGGAATAAGAAAAATTATGCTGGGAAACAAGTTGTCAGAGTCACAGTTATTTACAAAGCAGAAAATATAGCCCATACTTTCCAAACAACACAAACAGAGATATGAATAGAGAGAAGCAACGCAATCTGTTATTAATTACTAAATTTAGAAATACAAACTTGAAATTCTAACTTATAGCTTTTTGACATCTGATACATCTCACATATTATCAATACTGGGATCCAGCCTTGTCAGGGAGATGGGAATTAAGAATGTTCTGAAGGTGACAGAGTTATTTAATCCTCTTTCACTTTGAAAGAGCATATCTTCAGTTTGGCTATGAAAGCTGATAGTCACAGTCAGTTGGCTCCAAACCTCTCAATCTTAAAACTGTTCTGTGTTTTAGTTCTAGGTACAGATGCACAATGTGTTTTGTTTGGCTGCCACATAGAATCAAGCTGGTATCGCTGCACTTGTGAAGGTGTGGCACGTGTCTGTGTGTTCCAGAGTGGCAGCACTCTCACAGGTGTGATGGAATCTTTCTTTCACATAGACATGGCCTTAGGCTATCAGCCTGGAGCTTACAAATGTGAGGACTCATATGCACAACAAGAATTTTAGTGAAAAAAAATGGTGCTGTGTGGGAGTTGGTTTACAGACAAAATAAGGGACTGGAAGATCAAGTAACAACATGGTTGTGCACCTCAGCAGGATGAAGCAATGATGCTTTGCACTGACAGCTGCGGGACTTTATCACTCAGTGACTTTTAGTGAGATGTTACAACAGTCAGTGCTCTTGTTGTGTAAAAATTTCATCTGATTGCCAGATCTTTCAAGAAAGATCTTGCTATGAAATAGAAATGAAGTATTTGCCTGCTGTTGATCACTTGACCTCACCAGAAGAGTATGTGGATGTGTGGAGGCCACCAGTTCTGTGGGATTAAATGTTTTTGCCTTATTCAAATGGCTGAGTGCAGGTTTGTGCTGAGAGAGATTAGCTGCAAGACAGAGCTTGGGCAGGAACACAGGTGTCAGTTCAGGTAGCACAGGCGCTCTTCCAGTAATGAAATAACATGAAATAACACACAATCTGACTGATTCTGTGTGCACTTTCTAAGTTTAAATTGGATTTTAATGCCTCTAAATAAGAGCCTTTCTCTTCTCAACTCATGACTCATAAGAAAAAAATTAAATAAACTGACAAGGGAATTTCTTCTCCTTTTGCATGAAAAACCTTCAGCTGAGGAGATGTATTTAAAATTCTTGGCTAGTTTCAGATTTTTGGAAGAATGGAATGTGGGTAAGAGACTTTTGGCGACTGAATTCACACTCACAGAAGCAAGAAGTACAGGAACATGAGTGTGAAGAACAACAACTGTGAGGGGGAGCAGGCATCTTTAACAGCAGCTCTGCAGAAACCACTTTCTATTAAAAACAGAAACACATCTGAGTGGTGTGGTCTGAATAACTTTTTATAAGGAGCCTTGTGGGTTATTTCAAGAATTTTTTGGGCTCTAGCAATATTTTAAATCTTAACTAATGAGCACTCAGAACATCTTTAAGTGTTGTTACTTTTTTTGGAGTCCAAATCAGACATAGGCACCAGCCAGCGGAGATGATGATGTTGGTACTGAGGATCCTGTTGTCAAGCAGTGGTATCTTTCTGTAGGGAAGTGTTTACATTTCTTGGTGCTAGCAGACAGATCAAGAAAATGGCTGAGGCAGTGAGGTGGTTTTTTTTGTTTGTTGGTTTGTTTTTTTTTTTTGGCCAGATTTCATTTTTGGATATAGAGAATATCTGTCTGAAAAATTTCAGCCCCATGCTTAAAAAATATATGCATATAAGAAATGTGGTATGTAAATCAAATGGGTGGAGTTGTTCAGCTGGGTTGGAACCAATGCAACAGAGTTTTTTCAGTTTGAATTCTAAGCAGCTGCTTGGTCTTGCATAGGAGATTTCTATTTGTTATTTCTGCCTTCAGATAGACCAGATTCCAGTCCTTATTGTATGAAAAAGAAACACACACATGCATGGAACGTGGGTTGGTTATCTTTATTTTAAGCTATTTTTCTAACTATCATTCTGAACTCAGAAGAATAAATCTTGCTGTCAAGGGGCAGGTTAAGTAACAATTACACCATGTTAAGGGGAGAAGAATGAAAAGCGCACAATTCTTGATCAATCTTTAGCCTCTCATAAATTCAGTCAAATATTCATTCATTATTCACCATTAATAGTTGCTCAATAATATTCAATGGGAACAATTTAGGAAAAAATGACTTAAACTTAGCAAAATATTTATTACAAATAATAGTAGCCCTAATTTCTGATGTATAGAAACTGTTTCACAATATAAGTCACTGCTAGAGATTTCTGAAGTATTTACTTACATTTAATACTTATTTCTTAAAGTGAATCAGCATGCTAAGTTACAAAATTACAGGTTTAAATATTTTAAAAAGAAATATTAGCATTTATAAAACACAACAGTCATTTCAAACAAAATATGCAGTGATGAAATTAAAAATAAAAATCAACCTCAAGATTTAGATGTGAAGTAGTCCTTAACAAAAAAGAATTCCAAAGCTGTTCATGCATACACAATCTCCTACTGGAGCTAATAATTATGCAATAAGCCCTACTGCTTGTTCAGAATTTCTCCTATGCATGTTATGAAAATAAAATATATGAGATTTAGATAAGTGCAGAGTCACAGATTTACCCAGCCCAGGAGTAGTAGCTGAGTGCACAAGTGCTTTTATGGAGAAAAATGTTTCCAGATTTGAAAATGTAACATAGAAACCAAAATGATGTGACTTACAGTTAAGATAAATTTCATAGATCTGCTGCTATTAAGTAAGATTCAGCAAATAATTTGATCTATTTGTATTATATTTTAAAATATTTACTGAAGTTCTTGAAAAGTCCTTATTGTTAGAACAAAATCCATTAATGTGACATATTTTTACGGCACATTCTATCACATCTTACAATGATATTAGGAAAAAGCTCACCAGGTTTTTTGATATTGAACCTTGATCCAAAGACTATTTAAATAAAAAAGATTGATTAGTCATTTGATGGGACTCTTTCATACTTTAATTTTTGGCATCACTCCAGAATTTTTTAAAAGCTCTAAAAATATTGTTTTACAAAACTGAAATGCACATTTGAATTATTTCTTCTTTGAATTGCAGGGCAGCCACTATAACATTCCCTTGAGAAGAATCATACTCCCAGTGGAGTGCTTATATAGGTTTGCTAAATGGATTCATCTTCTAATAACTGATGGTTGTTTTGTGTCCTCCAAAAAAGAATCATTGGAAAAAAGAGCCCAAGTTGAAGGACCATTCCCTTTTTAATTTGGAAGTCACCTGGCTGTGGTTTAAGGTGTGAAACCCTTTAGAAAAGGGTTGTCTACAGGAAATGTTCAGTTTGCTTGGGGGGACATCTGCTCTATTTATGGAATCTGAAAAAGATTGGTTTGAATGAAAATTTATTTTATTTTTAAAAATGACAAAACTTGGAAGCAATACAGGGGAACAAGCTGAGGAATGACAAAGAAATAAAATCATCAATGTAGGTAATTTGAAGAATTAGCTTCTTGGGCTTTGGTTTCTTCTTGTGCAAACTGTTAGGTCAGTGTAGCTGACAGACCTTGTGTGGTGACTTAGAGGGAAGTGTAGGCAATCTTAGACCAGTCCTGTTTTCCAGATACTGTTTTAAGTACTGTTTTTGTTCCTGGGTTTATTCACATTTTGGTCAAAGATGGGGCAATTTTGTCAAAGCACTTACATTGTTTAATGAGTTTTAGTTCCTGGTCTAATACCTTACCTGTGCAAATCTGAGGTGATTTGGAAAAAAGGAGACTTCCCTGAAGAGCAGCTATGGAAACTTCTTTTGTGATCACATTTTGAAGTGGCAGAAAATATTGTATTTTCTTATATTCTTTAAATTAAATCTCTAAAGTCTTAACCCCCAAACTGCTGCATTTGGGGGGACCTGGCTGGGACTTGCTCTGAAACAGCTCTGCAGAAGTATCTTCTGCTCAGAGGTATCTGTTTTTAACATTGTGCAGCTCTGTGTGAAACTTGCAGGGTAATTTGTTTCCTGTTCCTCTCTGGTCTGGTTTACTTTGCATATTTCTGTTGATGTTATCTCAGTTTTCAGATTTCATTCATTAATTTTTAAGTTACTCTTCCTATTGCTTTGGAATGGAATGGAATGTGTCTTAATACCTTTTCATTTGTTTTTGTTTCCTGTTTCCAGTCTATCATACATCCCAAACTCATCAGTTTGAAACTCGTGCTTAAGAGCCATTGCCTGGGCTGAAAAAGTGCCAGTTGCAAAGGTGCCAATACTGTTGGATGTTCAGGACTTCTACGGTGTTGCCTGGTGTTTGTTCTGGTGGGGCTTGTTTGCCAGTTTTCAGAACCGCTTACTTTGTGTGCCTTGTGAGCATCTTCCACTTGCAAGAGAAAACCAGTGATTCAGACAGGTTTAAAATGCAATTTTTTAGTGTTTAATGGTTACTACTAGATTAGACGCTTTTTTCTTTAAGGCTTCTGGAGCAGAGATGAGATGTTTTACCTGGCTACAGATGAAGAGGATTTCTGCACTAAATATGTTTGTCTTTCCCCGTGGGTCCCGGTGGTCTGCAGTAGAGCTGTTGGCATGAGCCGGCGCTCCCCTTACCCATCCTGTCTGGCTGTGTTCGGTGCCGCGGCCGTGGCAGCTGAGCCCGCCCCGGTCAGGGAGTGGCAGAGCCCGGCAGGATGGGCACGGCTGAGCCGGGGAAGGGCACAGCACCTCCTCCCTGCTGGGTGCTTCATAGACTGAGCAATACTTGGGACACAAGGAGAGTTGGGCCCCTGGGTCAGGCAGTTTTGTCTTATAAATGGTTTTCAAGTTCATCTCCGGACTGGAGATTTGGGATTGTCGCAAGACTTGTGTTGATCCAGATTGAATTTGTGTGTTGAATTTTTTGCTTTTTTGGTGAACAGCAAAAAAATGTTGAGACTAGAGAAAAATGAAAATGTTTGTCTCTTAGGGCTAAAGTCCTCCTGTTCTTTTAACCTCTCAGCAAGAGACCTGGTAGAAGGTGAGCTTTATCTCAGCTGGCTGCATGCCATGACCCATGGCTGCTAACCGAGGGATTTAAAGGACTGGAGAGCTAAAATGATATTTATTTTTTTTTCCCCACAAGAGACAACACAGGAGGGTGTCTGAATCGTGCCTTGCTAATTTAAAGCAATTCTCACAATTTCATGGGGGACTACTCTTCCATTTAATAAGATCTTATATTTTTTGACTTGCAAGTAGACTACTCTTTTATGAAGCTCATTGCAGTTTGTTCTTTTCAGAAAATGGGTTCAATCATGATGCAATTTAGATAACTAAGTTGAAGACTGTCATCCTAAAGTGTGTTATGTAGCTATTAAACAAAATAAGTGCACATTTAAGAAATTGCCTTTTGATGTGTTGCTTTTTCCTTCTCTGATTGCTCTTCTGGTGAGTTGGCTGAAATTTTGCGGTTTTTATTTTTTTTTGGAAGCATTGGAATGGTTGGAAATCTGGATGCATATCCAACTCAAATTCATCAATATCAGAATTTTGTCAGCAGACACTTCCAGCAGCCTAGATGTGTCTTAAAAAATTAATGTATGCATATGCATTTCCTCCATCATTAAGAGGTTTGCTTACACCTGCTTACCCAGAACCTCCGTACTTTAATAAGTTAGGGAAGCATCTTTGCATTGTTTAATAGTAGCATTAGTTATGCTAGTTGTGAAACAAATGAACATCCTTCATCTCAGTTTTCTCCAAATTAGTTTTGTTTCTTGCTGCACTTATTACTTTCTCCAAACATCAGCTGGCACTTAAGCATTAGTTTCAGCATCTATAGTTGTTAAAATTATGAATTTTTTCTAGTATGTGTCTGTGTGTGGAAGTTCTTAGATAGTACTTAGATAGTAATACCAACTCATTTCTTTCACCACAATGAGTAAAAACATGGACTTATAGAATTTTGATGAAATACAGCATTCCTTCCCTTATTTCTGAAAAAAAAATCTGTCTGGAAGGAGACAATTTAACCATGAAAATTCAAGCATGACTTTTTAAAGTTGTTATCAAGTAAGAGTTTGAGTGGTAACAGTTACAATCCCTTGACTTCAGATTGCTGGTCATTCACAAAAAATGAAGCACTTACCCAGATAAATAAATTATTGAGGCAATGCTGCATTCATTGTAAAAACACTGAGCTGTGTTTATATAAAAGTCTTTACCTCTCCCAGCAGGAGGAGTCAGAGAAGTATGTTATAATAATACTTCATTTTTATTCCGTTTTGGATTGTGTAGTGGGATGGATTTTCCAGCAGAGGGAGAAGTATACTGTATTATTGGGAATGGAGCTATAGTTTTGCAACCTCTAGTTTCATGAAAATCCCTAATACTTTGCTTAGCAGACCTACTTATTTGTTCTGACTGCTGTTATTTTGAAATGTCAATATATCTTTATGCTAAATTTGTTATCCACAATTTTTATATAATCATAGTTTTGGTATTTTTTAACACATAATTGAATAGCTATATGCCTGTTTTATAAGAGTTTTTCCTACATCCATAATAGTCTGGTCTAATGAGTTGTACTTCTCACTGATGGCAGTGATAGCTGTTTCGTAATTCTTAATTAAACCATGTTAAAATATGCATTGAGGGACATATGTGTGATAACATTGTCTAGTCATTATCAGAGTAATCTATGGATAAAAGCTGTAAAAAACCCGAACCACCAAAACCCAGAGCTGTGTTAGAAAAGTGTGTTATAGGAAGAGAAGTGTGGATGAAGAGTGCAGCATGTTCCAGATGAAGAGCAGGTCCCTGGATGTGCCAGACTTGGTGTATATGTTTTGTTATCACTGCTTCCTTTAGTGGCCTCAGATCTGCTCTTTTCCATGCTCCTTCCTCAGTGAAGCACTTCAGCCAAGTGCTCTTACTGGTGCTTGGTGATTTGTTGCCAGTGTGGTTTAAAGGATGTGGTTTTGTCTGTGGAGCAACTGTGTGAAGCATTTTAGGTGCTATTTTATGAGAGAGTAGTGTCATCCCCAAAGACTTTACAGCAACAGAACATTCTTTTGCAGAACATGATAAATTTTGATCGCTGCTGTCTCAGCAGCTTCAGCCTTGTTTTAAGAGAGTGTCAGACAGAGAGGGGCTGATGGAGCCTATTTAAACTTCAGTGAGGCCACTTTTACTCTCTGTAACAAAATTAACCAATATGGAAATAATTATTCTGCAATAACTACATGCTCTGTCCTTCTTGTGAAAGTGGCCATGTTCAGCAGTGAAACTAACGGCATTGGGAATATTACTGGATAACTTGTCCTCCGAGAGCAATTCATGTAACACTGTCAAATTACACAATGTCAGTGCAAGGTATTGAAGAACACATTACAATGACAAATTAGAAGTGCAAGGTCCTTTGAATAATGTAGTTCCTGTGAAGGTGGAAACTCATTTCAGAGTAGCTCTTGGGATTCATAGGCTACCTGGGATTTATGAATATGGCAGGTATTTTACTTTCCGAGTCTGGGAGGGGGCTGTAGCTCTGTAGTAAGGCTCTTGTTTATGTAAGATGAACCTGCCTGTTCATACAAAAGGGCAATATATCCCACTGCTTCCCTTCTACAGGGAATTTGCATAAAACAACTGTTTAGGTAATTCCAGGCCATTTTGGGCATATAGCCTGCTTTGGCAGATGCTGAGTATAGTGTAGCACTGAGCAGGTATTACATCTCTGTTAGAGGACACTGAAAAAATTCCTAAAATCATATTGGGGGCTGGGATTGAGCAAAATAAGATAAAAATCTGGATACATGAAAGGATTTAGGAGTCCAGTCCTAAACTGCAGTTCTTAAAAAGAAAATAAAATCTCATTTTCTTCCCAAGCTCATAACATTCTGCTTCAAACCTAGACAAAAACCATTTTCATCAGTAATGTTTCTCAGGCATCCTTGGTCATGTTTTAGTTCAGTGTTCTTGATAAAGCAAAACAGGCTGGTGCCCACTTCTAGTGGCATGCTGTCATTTGAGCCCTTTGAGGCTTATTTCAAGATATTTTCTCAGATTAGACCTAACATTTCATGCTTTTCAGTGTTTCAGAAATATTTTCCTGGATAATAATTTCCCTAGTGAGTAAGCATTTGCTACACACATACACACCAAACTGGGAAGAAACTGTAATGCAACACTTCAACAATGATCTTGATTTTCAGAAGGTCCTACTGAGCACAGCTTCCTATGCTCAAGGCCTCTTTATATTGTCTTGTCATCCATGGATTACTGTTGTAACTATTTGTCCAGGAAAGCTGCTGTGACACCCTTTGGCAAATGGGAGAGATGCTCAGAGTAAATGTAGGTATAAGTAGAGGCTTTTAATTCTTTGGGCTGCATTTATTTTCACTTCAAATAGTTAGGTACGAGCTTGAAGATTCTCTTGGCCACATCATGATCTTCAGAAATTAAAGAAAAATGTCCATGTAGATGTTATTGAGGTGTAATTGTAGGAACTATTAGAGTTTCTTTGAGATTAATAACTATTTAGGTAGAAACAATAGGAAAATCAAACTTGTAATAAGACGAGGAAAAGGTAGGGAAACATAAGAGTTTATTTTAGTGTAGCACCAGACCAGCAATATCTAAAGTTCAATTGGAGGATGTGTACAGTACCAAAATCCCTTTCTCTTCGAATTCTTGCTAGTATTTGCCAACTTATCTCAAAAAACCCTGTATTGTTTTATGTAATGAAACAGCTGAGTGAATTCTAATGACAACATCACCCTCAGTTTGTGGGCAGCTCATATGATTGATAAAAGAAGTTGTACAGCTTTTTTGGGTTTTGTGTTCTATATTCCTACAGTGACTTGCAATGTTCACTTGTGCAAAGTGGAGGTTTTTGTTAGTGGATGAGTTTAAAACGGAAAGATTTAAAATTGCTTTAGTCAAAAAAGTGTTTTGGTTTATTTGATTAAACTTTGGAACCTTGTTTAAAATACCAGATCAGTTTAAATACTTGATGTACTATTTTCATTCTTAGATGTTTTTCTTTGGCCAAAAATATTTGCTCTATTCATGAATACTTTTGATTGACTTGAAACTGGCTTTACCAGTGATTCTCTTTCTTTGGAGAATACTCTTGAGTATTTTTTTCTGATTTTCATCTTATCAAGAGGATGGACTCATGCCGAGTCAAGCTTGGCCTATGTGCTCCTTGGCAAGGCAGTTCCCTTTAGAACCAGTCTGCACTACTGTAAATTTAAAGGGGACATAAAACAAAAGGTGAAAAGAGTGAAATAGCAATTGTTCGAGGGAAAACAGGAGGAGTGGAAGGAAGTAAAGGGGAGATGTACTTTTAGCATCCTTCGTGCTTCCTTAAATTTTTGGTAGGCTTTGCCAGGAAGCAGAAGTGACCTGAATCCTTGGTAATACTTGAAGATGGATAGCACTGCCTCTCTGAACTTCTTCTCTTATCTTCTCTGACCCCCAAGCTTTTATTTACGCCCAGGAACCTATGCCAGTGCTTGTAGAGCTCATAATTTGATCTCACAATCTCTCTCTTTCCTTACACACAGCTCCACTAAACCTAGAATAAAATCCTAGCTGCGCTGCAAATGTTGGCCTTCATGGCAGGAAGTTGTGTGTAAAGGTGTGACTACATTGTCACTCTCTTACACCACTGTGCCATGTGAGGGAAAAATACTGAGGTCAGGATAAGGTTTTGTTTTTTGTTTTTCTTTGTCAGGCATTGCGTGCTTTCCTCTGCATTTTCAGTACTTTGTTGGTATTAAAATTCTTACCATTCAGTTAATTTCTTTACTAATAAATTACTGTATCCAGATTTACAGTTGTGGCTGGGAATATTGCTGTGCTTTCATTTTGTGAATCTGCTTTTACATATTTGGTTTTGCTACTTTCATTTCTTGGACAATATAGAACAATCTGCAGCTATTTCTGTCCAGAGTCACACTGTCTGCCAACCAATTAAACTCTGGCAGTTTTGTTCTAGTTAGCATCTGCATGTGTTTTCATGTTTTGTGTGCTTCATCTGTATATAAAAATCTGCACTGTAGCATGATCTAGAATTTTTTTTCTGTATTTTGGCTGTTTAATACATGGAGAGATACAATTTCCAGCTTGATCTGCTGTGACATACAGTGCCTGGCATTTGCATTTTGAAGTCTTGGCTAAAAAGGCATAATGAACATTTAGCCAAATGTCCACCAGTCACATCAAATACTGCTCCAGAGAGGTTACACGTAGCCCTTGCTTGTCTCTGTTATCAGGAGACAGGAAGACCTCTGACATTGCCAGACTGTGTGACTGCCAGCTGGCAGTGCAAACCCATCACCTCAGTTTGAGTGAATTTCAATGGGCTTTGTTAATGCTTTGTGCCTTCCCTGCTCCATGGGTTTCTGTTATGTAACTGGTTTCTCATCCTGCGTAAAGGAAATGCACCCACAGGCACCTCCTTTTAAAAATGCATGTTATTGTATTAATTTTGTAAATAATCCAGGAATGCTTTCCCCCTCTATTAGTCTCCATTCCTGCCCTCCCAGAGGGAGCAGTGTAGGCCTGTAGAATGGGGAAATGTGAATGGCTGCTGTGGCCAACGTGGCTGCAGAGAAGGGGCTGGCCACAATATCCTGGGAGGGAGAAAAGGCATTTTCTGGACTGTCCTTGGCTAGAACAGATACTCCCCTGTTCCCTCTGGAAAAAATGCTGGGCTAGAAGACCTCATGAAGTCCATGTTATTTTATTTAGACCTCATCCTCTGCTCTCGTATGCTGAGTGATTCTCGACAGGACCACATACGAACCTAAAAGGGCTCACGCCATGTGCTAGCCTAGATTGACTTCTGAGCAATTAAACAGCTCCTGATTTGATGCATTTGTGTATACTTGGGATCAAAAGGGTCCAGTTTGTATATATGTGGCTGTGGTGACTGCAATGTATATTAATTTATCTGAATTCTCAGTTAACAGCTGTGTGGCAGCACAGAGCTCCAGGCAGGCTACAAACTCTGTAACCAGCTTAACTGCACATTTTCTTGCACTAATTCTGCTCTTGCACTGATGCTCTTGGCAGCTGCAGAAACTGCACTCCAGGTATCTCCCAAGCTCCCACATGTACTGGCTGTAGAAGGAGCTCTATTCCAGCCAGGGATTTCCCCTGTCCTACAGGAATGCTCAGGGTTGAGAAGGAAGCACATTTCTAGCTGCTTTTTGCTGTTTTGTGTAGGGTAAAACTCTTGGAATCAATTGAGTCTTGTTCTCATGGGCTCTCATTGTTATATTGTTGTGAGCAGAGCAATTTTTCTTAGCTTAAATTCAAACTAGGCAAGACTTTTACAGCAAAGGTGATGTAAGTTTTTCAGTACAATTGCTTGATCATATTTTTAATGGGATATTTCACTCTTGCATATGGCTGAATAGGTATTAAAAGCTGGGAGGTACTAAAGTATAAATGAAGTAATTTTGACTGCAAGAGCTATGTTAGGGGCAGTCTATCAAATTGTATTCCTTGAGAAAAGGATTAATTTTGTGAGAAAATATAGGTTGATCTCAATGATAAAAATGTGCTGGTGCAAAACTTTCTGTATCAGTTACTCTTGCAAGTTTTCTCTCCTTAGTGTACTGGATTACCTCTGCAACAGCCTATTTCTGCAATTTCTTTGTACAAGCTGTGACTATATTATATACATGGAATAGAAGGAAAGACATTTCAAATAAGTTTAAAGATAGGAGAAACTTGGTTTTTTTTGTGTTTGCATCACCAACCTAACACTTTTTGTTAGTGACCAAATTAGTACTAATCAGTTTTCTAGTTCACTAGTTACCGCATAAAGTTGTCTACATATTGCATATGACAAAACAGAGATAAACTAATCTATGTTTGGAATAGAAGCTATTGGGATTTAGCTTGAATTGTCTCTGGAGTAATAACTTATTCCTTGGGACTTATTTCCTTGTTGAAAATGAACTCACATAGTTTCCTATTTTTGTGAGTGCCCACTCCTTGTTTATCTGAGGGGGAATACCTCTGAATCCAACGGGATTGCTCTTTCTCATGTTCCTAACTGAGCATCTAAAGAAGAGAAACAAATGATGAGTGAAGAAAAAATGTGTGATAGAGGTGAATAAAGATGAAAAACAAAGTTTGCTTATGAAAAATGGACTGCTTCAGTTTGTTTCTCACTGGAGTCTCAGAAGGAACAGATCTCCTGAGGCCTTGTTTTTTCTCTTGAGCTTATATGAATTTCACAGACTGGATGCTTAACTAGTGTAGATCAACATAGTGCTGCTGCAGATGAGAGATGTGGCTGAGGAACTGCTCTGGGAGGAATTATACTGGTGCATATGTGGTGTAAGTAAGATGAAAATGATGTGTGCCTTTATTTAGATCAGGTGCTTGAACAAAGGGATGAACAATAGATGAATAATGTTCTTACTTGTGCCTTCAGCATGATGCAAGTGGTCAAAAGAGCAGAAACATGAAAATAGAAGCAGGCATTGAATGAGGTAGAATCACTAAGCAGGAAAAACTTTGAAGGCAATCAGTGCCTTAAGGTGAATTACAGTTAATGTAAAGGAGCAAAAACTCCAGGAAATACCTGGCAGGGTTCTTGGTCTGACAGTGTTGTGTCTCTGAAGCAGCTGGTCTTTTGCTTATCCCACAGCCTGTAATGTGACCTGCCTCTGTTGAAAAAAGGTTCCCTGTACAGTTATGTATCACAAACCAATTTTCATATAACTAGACCTGCATTTCAAGTGCATCTGAAGGGCTAACTGTGCTGTTTGAATGTATTTAAATGATCCTTCATCTATAATTTATGTACATTGCTGTGTCAGGTGTGTATTGATTACCATTCTATCAGGTGTCAGTTCACTCTCTCCAGAGATGCATGGAGCAAAGCAGAGAGCTGGTCCTTCCTTAAGGCTCTATTAAGCTGTAATGATTTGCAGTCATCCATGCCACAGCAGTTGTGTAAGGTCACAGGACTCAGGACTGGAGCGGGCTGACCTGGAGTCTAGAGTTTAGCCTCTCTGTGGAAGTGTTTTGCTGTTTTTTTTCACTTATATATGTATATCATGGACACTCAGACATGGGGGGGTGTTTTGCTCCAGAAGTTCAGTTGCTGTACATACCTGTGTCGCTCAGTTTTAAATGTGGGCAGCTGCTCCTTGCAGCTATGAGTGCAGTGTATTCCTGTATCTGCCTAGGCAGGTTTATGACCTGGATCATGTTTTTTAAAGAATCATAGCATGCACATCCTTTCCACTCCCTTTCCCTAGTTAGTCACAAGACAGGAAATCAGCAGTCTTATGTTGGGGGTTTTTCCTTCCTTTTTTCTTCATAAGCAGGAAAGGTTAAATGTCTTCAGGATATTTTTTTAAAAAAACCTTTTTCAAAGTTGCTGTGTCTTTAGTTGTTATTACTGGGCATTATTATATGTAGTAGCACTGAGAGTTTAAATGAAGTCAGGGATCAAATGTGCAATATTACGTATAAATACAAAGCAAACATCAGCTGATTAGCTTTATTATTATCTGGATAGAGTGAAGGGCTGACATTGTAGGGGGTCTCCCTGAAATGCCACCAACCAGTCTGTTCCCAGCTGCTTATAATCAATGCTTTCTAATCCATAGCTGTAGTGGGCAACTGCAGGTACAGATTTCCCTGCATTGTTCTGAGTATCCATCCCCTGAGGAACCCAGCTGACCTTCCTGTGCTCATGTGCGTCAATACTGAAAGGGCCTTATGACTGAAATTCCTGAGGGTGCTGTAGTTGGCCATATCCTGTGAGACCTGGGACACAACGCTTTTGGATGGCTTTTTTATACTTTTTAGCCAAGCTAGATAACTATTTCTGGATGGTGAGAAGCAGGTTTCTCTTGCAGTGGGGAGCTGTGCAGGTGATGCATCTTGCAGAGCTTAGCAGGACCTGTTACCCTGAGTGCAGCATTGCGCTGATGTTCTCACGCAGGTTGGGACTGCTGTATTTCGTGGAAGTGCTGCTTGGATCAGCTCCCATACAAATGCATCCTTAACACCCTGTCCTCACTGCTATCAATCCATTAAGAGCTTTTTCAGACTCAGCTTGTCAAGTAAGAAAAGCAGGTCTTGTCAGGCATTTGGGAGCACTTTGTGCTTTTCTACTGATGAATTTTTAGTACCTGAAGTGCTGAGTCATGCGACTTGGTAGATCAAGTAAAATTAGAGTTAATTTTGTTTTGCCTCCAGTCTTGACTGCAATCCTGAAAAGAAAGCTTGGATTAAAAGAATTTTTCAAAACCATATCTAGAGGGAACAAATACCACTGATTAACTTAATAGGTGAATAAGCATCATTGCACTACAGAAATATACCTCTAAAGTGGATTATCAGTGCTAGAAATCCAAGGGAAGGAGCTTGACAATGACAGATATTTTCTCTGTGTGGTTTATTTGCAGACAATAAAGCAGTTGTAGGTTTTGGGTCTTTTTTTTTTTTTTTTGTAATGGGATTTTTGGTTGGATTTGATGGTTCTTTTTGGTAGCCTTTTTTATTTAAGGAAAGCCTGAATATTTTTATAAATTTCTTACGCAGTTATTTATGCTTCATTTGTTCAAAGTCAGAAAGACTGTTACTTAAAACGAATTAGAATGTAAGAAGCTGGGTGAAGAAAAAGTGGGGAAAATGCTAATTTTTCATTGGTGCCATTTTTGATGTTTCTGAGACCCACATAATTCCGTGCAGTGTGCCAGCAGGGGCTGGCTGTGTGTTAAAGTTCCTCTTCTGGTTGGTGTCTGTGTTCTCCACCAGGCAGCAGAGCTCACGCTCGCACTTCCCGGGCCTGTTTGGGAGCAGTGGATCCTGGGCCAAGGATGCCATGCTCAGGTTTGCCAGGGTCAGTCTGTGCTGTGCATGGGAACATGAACACTGAGATCACGCTTCTGGACATAAATTCATGAAATTATCACAGAGAAAGAGCTCTAACTTCCTCAATTTGCTCACTTGGTGGCTTCCTAAGAGAAAGGGATGCCTGATTTCTGTGTTTCAGAAGCTTCTAGGCAGGCAGCAAGTCCATGTCCCATGTGCCCTGGCACTGGGGCTGAAAACATTAAGTAAACCAGAAAGATATTACAGGGTTATGTACTAAGTTAAAATCTGGCTTTGAGCTAAGTTCTTTACTGCATCTAGCCCTCCATCTCCTGCAAACAGTGTTATATGCACTGGGACATACTACAATTCCGTATTTTTCAGTACCTTTTACCTTAACTTAGAGACTACTGAATTATTTCAGAGATAGATAAGTTGTCTCTCCATCAAATATCTGGTGGTTTTTGGTTTTTTTTCCCCCTCAGATGTGATTGTAAATATCTGAATGATATAGAAATTTTTGTTTCTGGAGTATCCTATAATGAAGTATCACTTGTTACTGTGCTCAACAAACCCTTTATTTCATGCCTGACCAACGCCTGGGACAACTCACATGAGAAATGCTAACACAGTTCTAACTTGTTCGAGGTTTGCCCTTGACTTTTTGTTGTACAGTCATTTTTCTCTGCTTCAGGAAACTCAAGCAAGTGGCTTTTAAAAAACAAAGTTATTTTTTTCCCTTTCACAGTAAGCTTTTGGGATAATATACCTTGAACTTGTGGAAATCCAGTGAAGAATTTCATTTTTTGCCACATAAGTTTTATCTGCAGCCTACCTGAGCAAAGATGTATGTTGATAATTTCTGGTATTTCTGCACCAGTAAACACCCTACTTAATGTTGCAAACAGTCTTTTATTAAAGCTCTCTTTTTATCCCATCAACTACATTTTTAAAAAATTCTGCTGTCTCCAAACTGCCATCATTAGTCTCAGCTCAAAAGTTTTAAAGAAGGTTTCAATTAAGTGCAGTCAGTTATTATGCAAGTGGGAGGAGAACAGAAAATTTCTATTACTTCTGTTTTGCACACCATCACTTTGAAATAGTTATTTATGTACTTAAACTGTGGTGAAGTAGGATTTACACATGAAGAACTGTTCATCTTGTCAAAGCTCATGGCTGGATTTTCTTTCTTACTATCACAATTATTGATAATTAAGTAGTTATTAATAATAACTAAAATCCTATCAAGTTGATTTCCTCCATTTTAGAAACATTGTGGAATGGGAAATGTGTTCTTTCTATTGTATGGGTGGATTTGAAAGGCATTGTGGTATATATCAATTTATTTTTTCAAGGTATCCTAAGAAGTTAGTATTATTGGGACAGGAACTAATACACCTCGTTATGTTTTCCATGATTTCCTGACATGCCAGTAGTATTGGTACAGGAGAAGATACTCCTGGGATGTTGCACTGGGGTATGTTACATGTCCTTTTGCTGATATTTCCTGACAAAGACAAGCTATTGTATTCTTAATTTTTTTTTTTTCTGATACCCACATCGTAGCACTCACTGCAACATCCTGTAATTAAAATCAAGATCTCACATTTGTATTTGTAATGACAAAATCTGATATTTTGACTTTTGATGAAAAAATAGAAACTGAATTAGAGGCAAAGCTGTCTTCAAAACCTTTGTGTTAGCTCATATTCTAATTTTTTTGAAAACTGATGTTTTGTTTTGTTTTTTTTTTTCCCTGAAAAGACTATGATTCATATTAAGTTTGAAGTTTATTTTGGAAGTGGCATTTTTTTCCAGACTTCATTTGGAAAATTATTCAGTTCTGTCTTCTTTTGGTGGGGAAGCAAACTTGGCAAGTTTTGATGGACTTTTTGTAGCACTAATCTGTAGATAATAGGTATTCTGGAGATTGTTTTAATTACTTCACTCATAACAGAACTACAGAATCCTTGAACTTTACACAGGTCATGCTAGTATTTAAGCTCTTTCAGTGGTACATTAGGAAGACAACAATTGAAAGGTTGATTAACTTTGATTTTTTTAACATGCTTTCCCTTAATTTTTAATATGAGATCAGTGGTGATGATGATAGTGGGGTATTCCATTTATCTGCTTTGAAATTAATGCTATTTACATTATTGTAGGTGTTGGGGGTTTTAATGAAAGTGAGCTTGCTTTAAACTTTAAAACCTTTAGATCATCTTGAACACTTTTTTGATGCTTTTAATATACAATGTATACCTGTATAACAAATACACCTCCTTTTAAATCTGGCAATGTTTTCTATGGTGCCCAAATATTTTTCAACAAAAACTGCCTGGTATTCAAGAGAGTGAAGGAACCTATGTGAACGTCTGCAACACATGAATGTACCTTGCTCTGGATTGTGATAAACTGAGATGCCTTCTTCGGATGCTGAATGTTGGGCCTGTTTGCAGAGCAGATCTTTCCCGTTTGCAGCACCTGTCTGCATTTTCCTGCTTTGTCTTGGTCACTCAATATCTTCTGTGGTGGCAATTCTTCTTCTGTGGTGGCAAATCTTCTGTGGTGTGCTGCAGCCCCGAGGGACAAAAGGCCACCAGGTGACAGTCCAGGCACATCTTCAGTGCCTCCGTGGACCTGCCAGTGTTACAGACAGATCCTGGCCCTTTAAAAGGGAGCCAGTCCCTTGTCACTGCTAGGCTTCGAGTTTCAGCTCATATAAATAACAGTTCTCTTGATTCACTTTGCATGTGTTTCTTTTGCTTCAGAACTATGAGAAGCAATGCTATTGGTGGTTTCATATGTGATTCCTGCTCTTCCTGTCTTTAAGAGTTCCTGCTAAAATTTGACTCACAAAAGAGAATTTGTACTTTATTAATCTATGACTTTTGAAAAAAATCCCCATTTCAAGTACACCTAAACAAAAAGTGTTTTCCAGTTGCAGTACACTACTGCAGATCAGAGTCCACAGGTCTACAGCTGAAATAGCTGCCCCTTGCTGGCATTGGAGCAGGTGTCTCTCATCACTCAAAGCCACCCACTTGACATCTGATTTCCAGATGCTCTTAAATGGTACCCTGTAACAGGCTGTTTTTGTGCAGTCCTGCTTATGTTCTTATCTTTTAGTCATTGTTTTCAGGACATACATGTTTCCTCTTACAAAAATTAAAGAAAAAAGTTGAATTTAAAATGAGCTAATACAGCTTTTTAGGATGTTATAGGACGTATATGATGAAATTTACATCAGGCTGCAACTTCTGAAGTTAATTTCTGTGGCTACAAATAATTATACTCATGGGGTGAGCATCTCAGCAGTGCTTATCTGCAAGCCTTTAATTTCATCTGTCTGATTAGAACTGTTTATTTTTTCACTTGGCACCCTGTTACTTTTCAAGCTTTCACCTGTGTTTGTCCTCTTAGATGTCCCTAATTTCTCTCAATTTTCTTGACATCTACAGCAGGTGTCTTTGGCCTGAATGCTCTTCAACACCTGCTACCTTCTTGCTGATTCCCTTTTAATACATATCTAAACTGCTGCATATGGGGGGGTAAGGTAATTGTTTTTATGCCTTGTGAAAATTTGTTGTGATTTTTTTTTTTAGTAGATAAGCTAATCTTCCAGTGGTAAAAGAATGGATTCCTTCCCTGCCTCATTTTTGCTGGGTGTTTTTTTTCTTTTTCTTTCCTGTCTCTGTGAAAAAAACACAACACACTTCAGTTTATCCTAGTAAATAAATGGGAAATGACCAATGAGAAATAAGATAAGACATCGAGAAAGAAGGACTTTCACTTTGTTCTCCAGGAATGAAATGTCAGTATTACTTTGTTTTGCCTTTTCTTGTTTAAGAGATAAGATGTAAAATATACAGGTTTTTGAAATGCCTTTTTCCTTGCATTGCAGCAGGTGAAGAAACAAAACCTTGAGGCTTTGGTTTTCTATCTGCTGCACCAAAAATAAACAATACAATCGTGTAACATTGGGAGGGTTATACTACCCTGAGATTCTGAATATACGGTTGTTCCTCTGTGAAACAATGATATCAAAAGAGTTACTGCAGGTTCTAGACATGGTGGCAATGTTGTGTCAGTGATGGCCTCGGATTTAAGAGTTGCAGTGTTCATAGGGACAGATAAAGTCTTTCATGAGGTCAGCTAGAATATTCTCCTTTCCAGCCTCCCATGACTGATCTAATAAAAGATAGCATGTTATTATAAGTTCCTAGATTTAGGCCTTTTTCCAGGCTTTTTTTCCATCAGACTCTGTCATTCAAGATGTGTCATGAACCCTCTCTCCGAGCAGTGATGACTCCCATGGATTTCAGTGAAAACTGCTTATGTCCAACACCTCTGAAAAGCAGTTCTGTCCCTTCTGTCCCAGGGTGATCACATGGAAACCCAGAGCTCATTGTGCTCAGTTTGAGAAGAATGATGACACTCCTCTTTATTGGAAAGCTTCTCAGTGGAATTTCACACCCTACCCCCTGTGATACCCTCAACTATCAATCTGCTTTTCTCAGAGAATGGGGACAGTAATTTCCCAGGTAAACTAGACCTGAACTTAATTGTAATGATAGACTGGTACAAATAATTGCGTCTATTTTCAGTTTATTTATTTTCAGAGTTCTAGATTTCTAGGTCATTTGGCTTTGGAGGCTGTGTGGCTTGTTTGAAGCTGGAGTATGCAAAAACAGCTGCAATCACAAAAAAGGCAAATTTTTTTTTTTAGTAAAGAAAATTATTTTACTTTCTGATCATTTAGCACCTTTTTTATTCACTGAAGCCTGCAAAAATCTTTTGAATAGTAAATCTATAATTTTTGCCCATTCCCCTGTCTTTCAAAATTAGCAGACATATGAGATAGTTTCAACAATCATTGATGAGGGAGAATCATTAAAAGTCTGCTCCTAAAGAATAATTTCATGGTATGTAAGCTTTTTATTAAAACAAAAGCAAAATCAAAATCGAGCAAAAAAAAAATAGATTGAGAGAAAAGCAATAGGTTTAGAACAAGCCAACCTTTCCTCCCCAAACCAAAGTCAGCAAGGGGGAGATGGACACCTTTTATTTTTAGCTGACACAACCAGCTCTGTGCAAAACCTTGTGCAGAGTTTTCTGAGCCCTCTGTTTTCTCACAGGGAATATTTTGATTCACAACAATAAATGTTCTACTAGTATGGTAGTAGAGAGAAATAAAGAGGAAAAGTATGGGAAATATCTACTTCATAACAGGGTTGTAGTTTGAGCATCATGTCTGACTGGTATCCATGTGTTAAATAAACAATTTGTCTCCTGAATGTTTACAGAGAGGTAACGTGGCTGATTTATTTTGTGAAGCCACTGTGGTTGCTCTACCTTGTCATCAGAATCCTCATGGATATGCAATGCTAGGTCAAAAATGAAGAGTGTTTTCTGATGGGTTTTGAAGAAAAACATGAAAAACAAAAAACCCAAGTGTGTGATTTGCACTCTTGGAAGTTCTAAACTCTGAGAGATGTCATTTAAAAATATTTCCTGTTTTCTCTTGCTTAGTCTCAATACGTCAGGCTCAGCTAAATGAAGAACTAAATTAAAACTGTCATTTCAGCTCATAAATAACAGATGTCTCACCCATTTAATTATTTATAGTCTTGAATCTTTTAAAAATGAAAATGGCTATACACATTTTTAATGTAGTTCTTGGTAATTTGCTGCATGAATGATAAGATTCCAGATAATCCCAGCACACAAACATGAAAAATAAAACTTTGACTGACTCGCTTATCTTATGTGACTGCTTCTTCAATCCCCTGTGACTTTTTTAAAATTAAAATTTAAGTGAAATCTAATCACAACAAAATGATGTTCATACACTTGCATTAATAATTTATCTGCTAGAGATCACAGTGAAGGTAGTATGGACATTAGAGATTCATTTGCTGCCTGAAAATCAATGCTTTCTCTTTTTGCTAAGATTTATCTTTTCATCTCTGTGAACTGTGTTTGGATGGATCACAAGTCTGAAATAACAATGGTGAAAGAAATTAAGACTGTGCCAACATTAAAAAACCAATACTCTACCCCAGGAAAACCACCAAACCCCTCTCTCCTGCATTCCTTGGATAAAGTGATGTCACTTGCCTTAAAGACTTCTCTTTTATGAACACAGCTAATGTAGTGAAAGATGAACTCAGTGGGTTAACGAGGATCCCCTGGCAGAACACAGTGTGAGCTGAAAGAGAAAGCATATGGGTGTGGAGTGATTACAGAAAACACAACCTGAGTGCTCTGGGGAAGGTGGGATTGCCGAGGGCAGGAGATCCATGTCAGGGAGCTGGGGAGAGCTGCTGGGCCTGGCTGGTGGATGCGAAAGGCAGCACAGGTTTTGAATGCGAGTGACTGGAATATCCACATAAACTGATTAAGACTTCCTTGATGCTTAATCAGCTGAACCAATATTAGTGAATAAATGCATAAAAGCATTTTTATTCATGCCAGGTGACAGAGCCAGAAAAATCAATCTTTTGCAAACACCACCCATCCAAACTTGCCTTCCAGCTCAGTGGGTTTTGTAAATATTGTGTCAACATGATACTGCATAACAAAGGAAAAATAATATGCTGGCATCCATTTTCTCAGCTGTAGGGAAATCTAGCTGGCTATTGTAATTGAAGAATGACAAATCAGGATTACTAACTGATTTCTGTTTGCACAAGGATTGACAAAGGTAAGCAAAATAATGATTTAAAAAATCTGATTCAGTTTATGGCAGTGTCCCTTTAATGACGTCTTGCACTAGTGCAGAATTGCATATTGCAGCTTCTTACTAGACACTGCCCTTTGCAACTTTCTAGAAAATATTTTCCATCATTTTGACATTTCATTTAAAATGAAATATAGAAGATATTAGAAATTCATGTTCATGACAGGTATTATTTGTTTGACTTTGAAATATACAGGGAACACACATTAATGCACAGTGACTGAAGTGTTACAGCAGTGTGCGTCTGCATATTCATGGGATTCTTCTTTACTCCACAAGAAAGTGTTGTGGAATCAGGAGAAGACTGACCTTTTATAAAACTAAAGATGTGTGTGCAACAATGAATAATTTAAAAAGGGGCGAGCTGAAATGCCCTCCTTGCCTATATACGTGTGTATAACCAAGAGAGAATGTTGTTTTTTTCTTGAAGAGGTGCACAATTTCACTATATTTTCGAAGTTGCTTCTGTTTACGCAGTCAGCACAGAAATTCTTATTCAAACGTTTTGCCATTTTGCCATACAGTTATGTCTGCTCTTTTTGGTGTTCCTCTTGGGGAATATGAAGGTATTATACATTTGGGCTGGCAAAGAGGTAATTTTAAGTTTACACTGAAGTATAAGCTGAGGGTTACTGAAGTGGAAGTTTCTGTTGACTTTTGTACTTTTTTAATTCTTTGAGAAAGATTGTTTGGTTAGGAGTCCTTTGCACATGGGGCAAATTCTATTTCTTTTATATGAGAGAGGAAATAAGGGACACTGTTCTTATTAAAATGCACGTATGTACATTTATGATCAGAGCAGTGAATTAAGTTGAAACTGTTACAAGTGTGAAGGAGTTTTGATTGACAACCCCTGTTTGTTGACCAGAGGAAGAAAAAGCCTATTTGAATTTGAACTGAATGTTGCTTTTCTTTTTGGATTAACAACTGCTCTGTGAACACCTACTTTTGACAGTTTTTGATGACCTGATCATCTCTTTTACAAATCCAACACACTGCAGGGTAGTGAGGGAGACGTTTTCATCTTTCTCTTTCCTCATATCAAGTATTTTATAAAGAATATTTTGTTACTGAGGAAAGTTATTTTGTTTATACAGCTTTTTTCAATTTGTGAACAAGTTGTATTGAGCCTTGAGCTCAGCTGAGTTCCATGTTTAATATAGTCACAAAATTTAGTATACAAATGTTAAGCTTTCATAATGCTGATACTGAACTTAAGCCTGTGAGTGTTGAACTGTATGGCATAGGCATAGCATCTGTAGTCTTAGTACAACTTAGAGTGGGAAGTTTGTTTATACAGCTGGGAGAATCACAGGCTTTCCTCCTTACCTGAGGTGTTACTCCTTTTTTCTCCTGAAACCCTTGTCTGTTGAAGGGGAAATTCTAATTGAAACTGATCAGCGTCAAAAATATAAAAAAAAATAAATCTGTTTTTCCTTAGCTATTAACACTGGAGCTTTGTTAGCTGCCATAAAAAGGTGCAAGACTTAATTGTTTGTATTGGGAATTGTCTCAACCTGGTTCTTGATCCTTGTTCTTCTCTCCTAAAAATGTGTTTAACCACAGTGATTGCCATATTATTAATGAGGGCCAGGTTTCATTCTACTCTGCGTATCCCTTTGCCTATGCAGTTATTGCAAATGTACCTGAGTATTGAAAAATGACCTGAGTCAATCATTAACTGCTGATGTGCAACTCCTGAATTGACATGTGCAATTGTACTGTTTGGCCACCCTGCTTTTGGTAACGTAGATAATGTTTGTTGGTGATGTGTGTCACAGGAGAGACTGCATGAAGTAGTGCAGCATAACTGACTAGATCGTTACAAGGATGTAAAATCCAACAGGATTAATAAGTAGATATATTTATAACTGGGATGTACTTTTAAAAATGTTTGATGGAGAAGGAACACGACTGTTTCCCAGCCTGGCTGTTACCATCTGGAACTGATGTCTGTCTTTAGCTCTGACATATTTGTACAGTCCCCAAGGCATGCTGAATAAAACAAAGAGTTAGCAGGGAAGGGACTGCATCTGTCTGATATATTGGTAGAAGTCAAAGACGATAAATCTATTCCACAAATTTGAAACAAACACCCATAGACCAAAGCATTGGATTAAGTCAATAATCTCTTCTCAGTTTAAAGCTTATAAACCTTGTGTGATTGTATTATTTTGTTCAAATTCAATTAGTACAATTTTCCAACTTTCCTTTGCTATTTTCCCCATAACTTTAATTTCCAGTTGCCATTGTCACAGACATTACACTCTTGAAAGCCAGTGCTGGATTTTTTCTCAGGCAAAATGGTCTGTGGTCAAGAGCAACTGATTATGTGCTCTCCCTGCATGCATCAGCATGTTGATTATGTGAAATCTTATGAAGAATTGCAGTCAATGCCAATCATTGTCTAGCTGAAGGTCAGATTTTACATTCTTCTACTGGTGTCATAATTTTTTCCTATAGTAATCTGTAAACCATGTAAGGAAACCTTGGAATAGATGTTCTTAACAAAATGTATTTGTGCTTTCAACTACTGTTTTGGCATGCAAAACCTGAGTTCTGTTCTTGTTCAGCATGCTATTTCTCTAATGTTTATTGATACCCAAGAAATGAAACACCAAGGAGAGCTCCAGGGCAAGGAGTGTTTAAAGCTGAAGAGTGATGCTTAGCTGTTAGATCTGTTTTGTGCAAGGCTTGCACTGGGTACTGCAGAGGGATGTATCTCTGCTCAGTGCAATTCCCATGGCCTTACTTGCATTCGTGTTGGATCTACTTCTGCTTGAGCATCTGGATTGTGTCACCACTGCAGATGATGCTTTGAGGCATTAGTGCCATGTTTGTGCCCTAAAAGTCCCAGGAGCTCAGCTCACTGGCTCAAAAGGGATCAGCCAAGAGAAGTGTATTATTCAAATATCCTTACTCAATGCTGTGTGTTTTCTGATTTATTTAATTTATGTGTAACACATCTCATTAGTTGCTACCTAGCAATTGCGTTGTATTGGTCTCCCACGTGAAGCAGTCATGTATCTGGCAAATTGAGGCAGTCACCAAACACTTTACTGCATTTGATCAATAGAAGGCTATCTTTGTGGAAACACTCACATGATGTAGTGAGGCACTGTTAACTCATCAAATGTTTGCCTAACCAAGCTTGTAGGAGTTTTGGAAAGTCAAAAATCCGCAGTAATACCCCCTACGTTCCCAAAAGGACAAGATCCTAGAGTATTCATTCCATCAGTTCCCTGTGCTTGAAATATCAAGGCTTAGAGATTTTTAGAAGGCAATGAAGCTGTATCGTATATGTGAGGTATTCATGTTAATTGCAGATGGCTTGTCTTACATTAATATTGTTTAATATGGGTACTATAAATGTAGCATAGAAAGGTTTCTCTCTGATCCTTTATTTCTGTTAATTTGAACTAAAGGGCTGCTCTGTCCCCTAGCCCCATTCCCAGTTAGCACCTGCTTAAGGACTAAACTTTCCCTTCCAGCTTCTAATATAATAATGTCCACCAGTGTTCAGAATACAAAGTAAGTAATAAATCAATTTTGCACTCTTTTTCATAATGTCATAGTAACCCCACTGTGTCTGCATGGTAGAAGTGCACCATTTTCTCTGGCAAAATATGGATGTGCTTTTATTTTGCTTGCTGTCCTCAAGTGCAGCTGTGTACAATGGGGAGCTCACCTAAAGGGCTGGCTGGAAACGTTGTCCTAATGAGATTACGTAAGGCTTTGTACTCTGAATCATGTCTCTGCACGTACAGGGCTGTACACACTGAAGGAACAGCATTCAAAGCTAACGATCCATTTTTGCAGTGGGATATGGCTAATTCAGGAGCTTGGAGAGTAGAGGTGAATAAAGATTGCTATGCAACATGTCTCAGTCAGAAATGGAATTTTATTTCAGCCTTTGTCTTCCGTTAGATGAGATATGAATAAAGGAGACTGTATTGACTTGATGGTATTTCTCTAGCAGATGATGTTTTTGTGTTAGATACCTTAATGTTGCTAATTAGAAGCTTGGAGTATTTGAAATATCCACTTTGAAATCACTCTTAATGCAAGAATGGGGTTTTATTATTTTTTACTTTTAGTTAATTTTCAGCATGTGCTGGAAATAAACTTTCAAAAATCCCCAAAACCCACCAAACCTGAAATCAGTTTGAATTCCGACTGCTGCTCTGATAGATTGAAATTGTAAGTTGGATAGTTTTTTCATCCATGGTAGGTTTTATTCCTCAGATTTCAGTGTGAGCTCAGTTGATTGGAGCATGTGCTGATAGCATCAAGGTGATGAATTCAATCCCTGTAAGGGCCATTCCTTTAAGAATTGGACTTGATGATCCTTGTGGAACCCTTCCTACTCAGAATATTCTGTGATTTTTGGAATCAGATTCACAGTCACCAATTTCCTTTATTAGAAGGGAAAGTGGTGTATTGTGGGAGGTAAAATCCATCTGCAGGCAGCATTTCAGATTTGCTTACACATCCTCACACTGCCTGTAGTACACCAGCGGTCATACTCTGATAAATAGTTTTCCCATGCTCAGCAGTGGAGAGGAATGGATATTTTACTGAACTGTAAGATTTCATGAAGAAGAGATATTTTCTTACAAATTCTAGAAATAACAGATCTAATAGTGTTACTTAAAGGAGAATGTGGTGAGAGAAATGCCTATGTATTTCTTATGAGAGCAAAATCCACAGAAATACAGGTTCTGTTATGTGTCAGCAGCTGTGGCCAGATTAAACCAAACACTGTTTTCCTGCAGTTTTATGAGTAAACCAGGATTTTACCTGCACAAAACATTTATACACTAATAGAGGTTTCTCCTGGTGTGATTTATGCCAGTGTGATTCTTAGCATTGAACTGATTTTCTTTTCTTGTTAATATTTAATGCTGGTATGAAAAGAAGGTAGACATAGTATTCCTCATTTATTAAGCTGTATGGTCAAATTTATGCCATTCTAAGAGAGATAGCATTTCTCATTTAATTTCTTGATTTGCATCATTTAGATATAAAAAGTCCATGTGGTGGAGTGTGGTACCTTAGTGTGGTCTCTTTTGGGGCTGCTCTGTCCAGTGTCAGTCAGCAGGGTGATGGATATACCTGTTCAGTCCAGAAGTAGGAATTCAGGATTATGGATTTCTTTCAATTTAATCATTCCCAGGACTACATTGTACCTAGCCCCACTATCCTGGCTTCATGATTTGAGAAATTAGATTTGAATTCTTAATCTTTCTACGGAGACAGTATTGTTGAAATAATTATTTTCTTAACTTGGGGAAATATTCCAGGTCACAACTGGAGGAACTCATATCTTTAAGAAAAGCATAGCAAAAAAAAAAAAAAGACAGAAATTAAAAAGAAATACTGGGTATGTGAAAATGTTCACTATGTGTTTAAGTTTGCATAACATGAATTTTGCGTATAGTATTTGTGTAGTGGATTTGAATATGATAAAATCTAGTGCCCTATCTTGGTCAGAACAGACAAATATTTTGCTGGATGAGATCAGGGAATTTTCTACATATGATTTTCCTTTTTCAATGCATGTAATAATGTTTATAGGAAGCTCTCATATGATTTTTGAGATTTGAAAACATTATATAATTTTATGAAGAACATGCCTGGCTCATGAAGTTGATCTGAGCCAGTCAGACTCAAGGTACCTCTGCATCCAGGCCTGGGCAATCTCTGCAGCAGGAGTCTGCAGCCTCACCCTGAATTTATCTTTTCTGAGTCCCCACCCTTGAAAATCTGTAGATTTTCAGGCAGCTCTACATTATCCACTTAGATCCATGTCTAGCATATTCACACTCTTTTGTGTCCTGGCACAGGTAATTTTGTTGTTAAGCAATAATCTGTGCAACCCTGCTTCACAATGGGCCAGACTTCACTTTATAAAATCCATTTTGCTTGTGTAAGTTTTCCTTATGTTTAGATTCATATTAAGCAGACCTTTTTTTGTTTCTTGTGGGTTTGTTTTTTTTTTTCCCTTTATATGAGGGAATTGGCTCATCAGGGCATATCAATAAAAATTTTGTATAAGCTTTTGGAAAAATCAAATTGTCTATATGCAATGTATAGACTTTTTTCAGGATTAGGCAAGTCCCAATAAAAATATTGACTGTTAGGAAAAAAGATCAAAATATAGAAGTAGGAGCAGTCTATGCACAGTACTCCTTTGAGCAACTCAATAAGAGTTGAATTGTTTAGTAAGTTATTTCATCAAAAATAATTTCTTTGTTGGAATTTAAAATTACTGCTTCTGTGCTGTGATTGAGCATGCATGTACCTTGTGGCTTTATAAGTATTCTCGTCAATTCAACTTAAAAGAAAGTGATTATGGCAGATGAAAAATCAAAGGCTCTCAATCATATTTCACATGTACTCACAGAAAATGGGTAAGATGACAAAAATATCACTAGGTCACACCAAAATTCTATCTAGTCCAGTAGCAGATTCTCACAGAAAAGTATTGGAAGACCCTTTTCAGAAAAGGGTCATTTTATATTCTTAGACTTTATGCTAATCAATAGTTTAAGGACTTCTAAGTCAAAAGTTATATCCAAACTGTCACATCAAATATCCAGTGATAGACCTGTCCTTCAGGAGTTTGTCTAAACCTTTTTCGAGACATTTATAGTTGAGCCCTTGCAACACCTGTGGCACAGATGCAATTTTTCACAGTTCAGTTGTATGTTGTGTGAAGAAATATTTCTCTTGCTGTTTTCTGTGCTTAATACCTGACAAAGCAGCTCCACAGCCCTGTTCATCCTCTCTGTGCCCATTTCCTTGCCCTGCTCCTGCATGAGCCAGCCTGGCACTTGACAGGGGCCGTGTGCTTTTAGCTGTTCAACCAACAGCAGTGAACATCTGAGCTTGGCTTTCATCCTTTTCTCTGTCCTCATAGATATACCTGTTGTTGCTGGGTTGTGACACTGGGCTTCATTGGGACAATTAAGGATGAAGGTCTGAACATTGTGAGATTGTGAAAACAGTGCCTGTGATTTGCATATTGTTTAATATGCAGATTCTACTGCATTAAAGACGTCAAGCTGCATATTTGCACCGTAAACACTGTGAGATTGTCCCCTGGGTCACTTCATCCCCACAGCCCAGCAGATCATTTTGACTGGACAGGCTTTTCCCTTAAGCATTTATTTTTGCAGATACGCAAATTTTGCCTCCTAAGGAATTATTTCCCTTGAGGTTGCTTTCCCTCATAGAAGAAGTTATTTATGGCTACAGTAGCTTTGATGATTGTTAATGGCATCTACTGCTTTTATAAAATGCCTTTTTTTTCCTTCTCCCAAAACATTTTAGGATAAATTGTTCATAGCTCCAAAACTCCCTACCATTCTCCCTGTGCCAAGAAGACTCAGAGAAGAGTCACTGTTTCTCAATAGCAGCTTTGTGTGAAGCTGAGGATGAAAGAGGATAATGTGCCTCTTTCTAGTTCATCACTTCTGGGCCACCACCATACAGATTTAAGCAGCTGCACAAAATCCTCACTCAATCCACTTTGGGTTTGACTTAAATCCTTCTAGAGAATAATTTCACAATTTAGATGATATTTAAAGTCATCCTTGGTCTTCCTTATTTCATCATGTATTTGGTTTGGTTCAGTTTTTCCACCTCCAGACAGGTTCATTCCAGGAAAATGCTGTCTCCCAGATGAAAGCACCCAGTGCAATCCAAGAATATTGATATTACAATGAGTTTCTATCTCAGTATTTAGCCAGAGGAGGATTATCCATTGAAGTGTAGATTGGTTTTTTCTGCTGGCTGCAGCAGGAATGCTTCTGCTCTGCTCTGCAGAGTTTTATTCCTTTCTAGACTATTAAAAGGGAGCTGTAAGTATGAGTCTGTCAAAATAATGCCACACAAGGAATATATAGTAAATACCTGAGTGGACAAAAAACTTAATAACTGTGTTCATCTTAATAATTCAAAACTTTCATCATATTTTTTCATTTTATTGTTTCATACTATATGTCCCTACTTCTAATTAAAAATGTTTCATTTCTAGTACTTGGGGATAGTGTCTGAGATGTAAACAGCCACTGAAGTTCAGTACATATTGTTTAGAATTTCAGTTTTATTGGATTTATCTTGGTAGTGTAGTTTGGTATCTTTTTTTTGTTGTTTTCTTGTTGATCATTGCATAAATATCTTCATTCCATAAATTCATAATCTAGTCAATTTGAGACACAGTTAAAGTTAACACAGTCCTTAGAGTTTGGAAAATTGCAGATAAGAACTGTATAATGCTATTGTGGCAGCATGAAATAAGGAGTGAATTAGGAAATCTGAATTTAAATAGGCAAATTGCTCAGTATCTGCCTTGCTAGTGGGTGATTTGAAACATTACTTATTTATTGCCATAATAATTTATGAATAAAAATGTTATTTATTTATGACATATCCATGCATTTGCTAGGCAACTAATAAAATAAGACTGATATTTACCAAGAAGTGCTTACGTGCTTAGATTGCATAAAATTTCATACTGATAAATGGCAAAATATCATCTGTAAATCCAGGATTTTGGTGATGGAAGACTGTTGAAAAGTGTAGGAAAAATGTATTTTTTTTCTTAGCAGTGGAGTTCTATTAATTTAATTTTGAATTTCTGCTTCATCACTCTCATTTTATTGTTCTTATTTGATAATTTTGGACTTTTTTCATAATTCAATATTTTTTCTCATCTTTGCACTGTAAGTTGTGGGGGACAGATAGGATAGTAATTTTTGTAATTGAAGCAAAAACATCCCTTAAAAATTGCTATATATTTTAATGAAAAGTGAGTTAAAATGACATTATATGCAATACTTCTTAATCTTAGCACTCTAAGCACAAATTTCAGAGAAAAAAGTGTTGAAAAACTGCCAGGTAAGGGGTGTTTTTGCTTGGTTGGTTTTGTTTGGTGTGGATTTTTTTTGTTTTTGTTTGCTTAGATTTTTTTTTTTTGGGGGGGGGAGCATTCTCTAATGTTTATTTTGGGCCAAGGACTAGAAATGCATATAGTGATGATCTGTTTGTATTTCAGTAAATATGGGGGGATTTTCTGTTAAGATGGGTTTGGTCCAGTAGAAGGAATGCTGTGAGAATTTTCTTAACTCTACGTGTCCATTTTTCAACTGAAAAGAATGCTGGGTCTGCTGAAATCAGATTTCCCTTCCTGTGGCTCAAAAAAAATCCTGTAACCACACACCTCTCCGTTGATATTTTAATGATTAATTTTTTTATGTTCCAAAAATTACAGTAAAAATGCTGTTTGTTTTAAACTAATGTTTATAGCAGGAATCGAAGTTGTTTTTCAGAAGAGTGTTTTAAAGGCACAGCGCAAGTGTTGGTGAGAAGCAGAGGGAAGTGGTAGCTCACAGGCCAGAGTACCCCGTCCTTTTCAGCTGGGATAATCATTCACAGGCTCTGGAACCAAACCGTATTATTTCTGCCTTGCTCAAAAATCTTTAACAGGAATCTTCACATTCCAGAGGAATCCTTAAAATCTGATCAGTTTCTGTGTTTATAGATACACTGAAGGAGTGTTCCACCTGAGCTACTCTTAAATGTTTACTTTAGGATGAAATTAATTACTGAACTCCATTGACTTTTAACTAGATTTCTGTTTATTTTGAAGAGTGCCCAGAGTGAGACAAACCTACAACCTGTTCACAGAATGTTAAAGTTATGCTTAAATGACCTTAATGGTATGTGTAAGTCTCAACCTGTGAGTTTTATTGTGTTATCATGTATTTTGTTTCCAGTTTCCTTCAGATTGATAACCATGTAAGAATCTAAAATCTAGCATTTTAAATTCGTGTGTGGCCGCCTGGACAGCCCTTCATGTTGGTGAGACAGCTGGGGACGGTCACCTGTGAGTGGCACAGTGCTTGCTCCTACCCCACAGCTTGAGCTGCCACCTTGGGTTCTGTAATAACCTGGGCAGCTGCTGGGCACCTTCACTTCAGTCAGTGCACTTAACAGAAAACTCTGAGACTGGCCTGGTCTTTATTCTGATTTTTGGAAAAGACTGGAGTATGTAGGTTGCTGAGTCAGTATAGAGCTGTCCTTTAGTAGATTTCTATTCATGGTATGGCAATTGTTTGCACAATTTTTTATCTGCCGTGATGGCAAATAGCTTTTAATATTTTTTTTAATTCAAATTAAATGATAAAGCTAATTTAAATCCACAGAATCTGCCACTGTTTTTTCTTTCCTAAAGTTAAATTGATCAAGAACCAAAGAGATATACACAGTTAAATGCAATCTTATTCTAAATACTTTTGCAAATAGATATTTGTTTCCATGACCAAAGTTGTTGCCTGAAGCCCAAGATAATCATAATCTGAAATGAAAGAGTAGTTAGCTCCTTTCTTGCTGAGATGGGAATTCATTAACACTGTTAACAGACTTTGCTGCCTACTAACATTACTCTAAAATTATAAAGTCTTGTAAATGCTTTCCTTAACCCATGAATGCATAACACAATCTGACATTAAAGGCATTCTAGTGAAAGAAAATTCTTCTTCTTTAGGTTGTATCCTGTGAACAAGTGACTATAATAAATTGATTAGTTAAATATTGCATGACTTTAAATATTGTAGCAGTATGAAATAAGTTGGAACTTGAATGAAGGAAAAAACAGGATAGAAAAGTAATAGAATCACCCATGTCAGAGAGAGAAGGAATGTTCATTCTGTGTAGCTTTCTTAATATTTGACATAGATTTTGGTTGTTTTCTGACATTTTTTCAGCTTCTAGCCATCTCACATTATATACAATGTAGCACTTGATAGAGAATTTATTTAATAAATGAAATTCATTTAAACATTGACTACACTAATGCCAAAACAAATCCACCTTACAACTGTGAATCACAAACCCGCTGGGATGTATCAGTCTATCTCTGCCACAAAAGCTCACAGAAAAGATGGCCTTTGAAAGTGCCTTGAATATTAATGAATCAGGCCCTAAATTTTACGAAGCCAGTGCAGTTGGAAACGAACATCATCCTTGACTGACATAATTCTGTTCAGGCTGGGAAGTCAGTTCTCACCAAATGAGAATCTGACTAACTGAACAACATTAAGTTTGCGATCTAACAACTCATCTGCTGCATTAAAAATGTTTACATTCTTGCCCTTCTGATGCTAGGATCTACCTGTGTATTTTTTTCTGATATAATCCAGTCTTCAAGTATTTATATGAAGGCTCAAATAACCTAATTTTTTTTTTTCTGAAGACATTGTGGAATCCTCCCATGGCAATTTCTGAAACCAGGAATTGTTCTGGTCTTAAACAGCACTGGGGAAGTTAAATATGAGGAATGGGGTCCCCATGTCTGATGTGCTGGGCTTGGTGTGCCGCTCCAGTGGGTGCCTGGGAAGAGTTTGATGGAGAAGTGTGGAAGAAATGGAGCGGGTCTTCCAAGGTATCAAAGAGCTGCAGATAGAAACGAATGTAAGAGATTTCTACCCCATCCTCATAAGATGTAAAAGTCATTAAATGGCAGCATGGTTCAGTGTTCTATGTTTTCAAAGCATGTTTCACTTTGATGTTGCTTCTGTAAACAGAATTGTTCCTTACTGTCAAAATCACAATGGTACTTCAGCTGTGGCAGTGCTGCCTGATGAGCTTGACCAAAGCATGCCCAGGGTGAGGGAACATGCACCTTTAATTACTCACTGAATTTTACTCTGCAGAATTGTTTCCTGGTGGTCTTCAATCTTCCTTCCTACGGTCAGCATAGGGTCAGAAAGTTGTTTTTAGCGGTGGTAATATGTGAGGGGGTTTCATCAAAGCCTTACAAGTATTTTTGTGCATTTAAAACCAGCTGTCTTAATAATAGTGTATCCTTTATTGGTGTTCTTGCAGCCATTCTTTTTTTTCCTTGATTGTTCATTTTTGTGTTAGAATGACAGCCCTGCCTGAGATGTAAATTAGATGCAAAGGAAGCAAAGCATAATTTTTGAATTCCTGACTGGCAAGCAAAGTGATAGTGCAGAGGGTGGAGAAGTTTCATGGGCCATGATATTGAAAGTCTTCTGGGGCATCTGTCAGTACTTCACAGTGTCAGCTGACAAGACTGCAAATCTGAATGTCTTAGCTTTTGGTCCTGGATCTGGACCCAACTGGGTGGTACAGCGGAATAAAATCAGCCAGCTTTTCTATGGTTAAGTCAGGGCAGATAAAAAAATCTTTGGTCTTCCTGCTCTGTGTAAGGTTTTCTGTCGTGTTCATCCCTGTTCAGTCTGAGTACAAGCAGACATGTGCTCATGGAGATCATACACTCTGCTCACATGTGACAAAGTGCCTGATGAGAATCTGTGCTACTAAAATGCAAGATGTAATTAAAACAAATCTGCCCTCATTGAAGTCATACAAAATGCAAAATAAAAGCTGCTGATGCAAACATTTTATCTTTGTAACTGTTCAGTCATGACCACAGGCTAACATAGCAGAGCCAGGGACAAGGGGCAGGATACAGGAAAACAGGATGATAACAAAAATATTGCAAAGACTTTTCTTCCCCCCTTCATTTCTGCACGGTAAGACCACAAGGCTGGGCCTTGTTTATAGGCAGGAAGTAAGATGTTTTGCCACTGGAGAATAAACATGTTCAATTTCCCAGTTATCATAAAATTGCCAACTGTTCTTTCTGGAAATTCTCTGCTTGTTTTTATCTGTAAGACATGCATTTTGAATGTTTCTGTCGGTGGTCATGCTGTGGTAACAAGATGCTTCCACCTCAAGGCACTCAGAGTTACCCACAGTATCAAATACCAGCATAATTACCCTGAAGACACTGAGAACTTCCTCCTTTTTAGGCTCTGTACCAGGACACAAAGGTGAACTAAGCTCTGCTCATCTCCGCTTTCTCACACAAATGAATGACATCTCTAATGTCTGCAGCAAAGGCAATGCTAAAATTGTTACAATTAGTCATTCAATCTGTGCTGAAGGAGTGAAGGCAATTCAGAAGAAAAGGGAGAAAGAATATATGGGTGTCAAGAATTGAGGACACAGATTTATTGAATGAACTCAGCTAAGAATCATGTGTATAGTGGAAATGTACCCCACTACATGTGAGGCAGTATCTAAAGCTTTCCTGATCAGCAGTTACCACAGAAGGAAGCTGTAACTGTTACTGGTTTTGTCTTATCCTTACAGCTTTGTTGCTGTTCATTAATCTTCTGCATTATTAAGGCCTCAATCAGGACAGAATTTCAGTGGACACTTATACAAGTGTGTATCATGTCCCTGGCTTTTTTGTGGGAAGACTTTACCATTACAGTGAAATACAAAAGGGCTGCAAGGAATAGCCTGTAAGGAGCAGTTAGGGACTTGGGGATTATCTAGTTTGGAGAAATGAAGACTGAGGGGTGACCTCATTGCCCTACAGCTTCCTGGGAAGGGAAGGTGGAGGGGGAGATGCTGAGGATTACTTCATATCTAGGGGTAGGATTTTTGGGAATTGTTCAGATCTGTGCTGGGTGTGGTTTAGACTGGACATTAGGAAGAATTTCTTTGACAAGAGGAGGATCAGAACTGGAACAGGTTTTCTAGAGAAATGTTCCCCGAGTTGGTCAGTGTTTGAGACACTTGGACAATGGCCTCAACCACATGGCCAGAGAGCAGCACTAGATGGGGCTGCTGGTGCCTTCAGGTGGACCAGTGGGGTCCATATGAGCCAGCAGACAGGAGGGATGAGAGCAGCCACTCTGCCAGGCTGGGCCCCTGCTCACCCTTAGCCTCACCATCACCTGTGTCATCCTGCAGCCCTCTGAGCAGGTGAGGTGTTTAGGAAAGGATTGGGTGGAAAACAGTGATACTGTTTTTTCTGTGGAAGATTCTCATCCACCAGAGAAGGGCAAAGCCAAAGGTGCTTTACTTCAAATTTGATGAGCAGTTAGAGGAAGACTGACCTTCCTCACTGAAGGTGGAGGAACCCTCTGAGGGCAGAGCACAGGATGGTGAAGGTAGCACCACATTACACTGTCAGTGTGACTGAGAATGCAGCAGCATCTTCTGTGCACCTTTTTTTTATTAAAGTAGGAAAAGGTGATATTATGGTATAGAGGATGCAGGGAAGAGACAGCCTGGATAAAGAATTTTGAAAGGTAAGTAGGAAAACAGATCATGGTTGTATTATGCAGAAATAATCTGTGAGACTTTGAAGAGTCCTAAAACAGTTGCTGCCATACTGTTTTATTTCTACAGCACCCACTGAAATGCATATTCAGTTTGCTCTGTCAGCATTATTTACAAGGCATCTTCATAATGGCATTCCTGCCTTCATTTCCCTATACTTGCCCAGGCTTTAAGTCAGTCAGTCAGAAAATAAGCATTATGGCAATCTTCAATTTTCTTTATTTTCTTTGATGTGCTTTTCCCTGACTCATCTTATATTACTGATAGATCCACTGTGCTCTCCTTACAGGGCAGCTTGGAGCCTACCACAAGCAAAATTCTGTTGTGGAAATTACAAGTTAGAGTTCCAGAGAACTAGCATTTCTTTTTGGTCTTTTGGAGCAGAGGTTTAGTGAATATTGTTGTTTTGTTTAAATTTAAAAATAATTAGCTGGATTGAAAATATTTTTTATTTATATCACTTTAGTGCTTTCAGTTTGCATGGAGTTTTCTAGAATGTTATTATTTGTGTTTGAATTCTTTTGTACTTGGAATATCCTAAGGATGCAGTCTTTGTGTAGGAAAGGAACATCCTATGACATCACAAACAATATTATCATTTATCACCAATTCTTGGATGACTTCCAATGTCACTTACTTACCTGAATAGAATTATTTTAGGCTCTAAATCCCCAACCCAAAATGCCCAGGTAATTCTTTTGGGATGCTGAAATAATAACTCAATTAGGAATTTTAAAGCTGCTCTCCCTGCTCTTGGGCCAGCCTGCACGTGCACCTGCACGTCAGAATGTTAAGTGAAACAATCAAAATTTTATGCTCATACCCCATCTCCTTCCCACCTCTTTTATCTCCTCATGGTGGAGTGGATACAATATTCAGAATATTTGGAAATACTCCAACGTATAACTAAGGACTAAAAAGTTAAAAGCTCTATATATTTAGAGATCCATCCAGTTTATGGATCTAGTTTCTGCATTCCCCATTCTTGGTTTCTTCCCTCAGCTCAAAGCTCTTTTGGGATCATGCTGATTTTTTTATATTTCAAAATCTAGATGTTATTTTAATAAACACAATATAGACCAAGATGCTGTATAATTTAGAGCATATTCTTTGGACTTCTGATTAGATTTCTTAGATAATTCTATAATTATTTAATGAGGGTTTGGGAATGTTCTGCAATAATCTGTGTCAAGATAAAGGAAGATTGTTAGTTTATTTAAATTTCACCAGAGTCCACTACATAATTACAGGCAGGGGAAGTGTCTTAGATCTAATCTGAAATTGCTGATGACCCTGTTGGGGGAAGACAAAGAAAATGAATGTTTTATTAGTTTACCAAGAACAGCCTAGTGTCTACCAGAACAATAATGTAGTTTCTGAACATCCAAAAAAAAATAAAAAACCTGAATGATATCTCAGATTTTTCTAGTTTTTTCCAGTGGGTCAATGTTACCTTCACTCTTTGATTGCAGGGAAAATGCCAGATGCCCAGCAAGTAAATAATTTAGCTCAGGCTGTGATTGTTAATTACAATCAGTACTAAAGAATTTGGTAGAGATGATGATCTCTTCAACCCATGACAAAAAAAAAAAAGTATTAGACAAAGAAAAGGAGAATAAAAGAAAAAAAATCTAAAAAACTTATGTCTGTGAAAAATTATTGCAATGAACTTTTTATTATGAAGTACTGAGGGACAAGTGTTAAGGGGTAATTTCCTGAAGGACTTTTCCAAAACTCTAAATTGTTTATGCGAAAGAAAGTGCTAAAAGGTAATAATTAATCATTTCCATTCAAATCTTCCAGGCATTGCACGAACAAGATTTAGCTGCATAAGACCTGTGGCTAAATCCCAAGCCATGCTGTAAAGGTATATGGTATTATCTCGATCAAAAAACCCAGCGCTGTGGCAGAAATATTGGAGCCAGTTCCTGTGGGAAAATGGTAGTGACCTAAGGGCTGTCAGCTGCTCTAAGATATAGATATCATTCCCATTTTTGTGTCTTCATATTATTCTCAGGTTTTGGATGCAGCACAATGTGGTTCATGTTTTCTGTTTGCTGTGCAGTATTTGATCACACAGGAAAAGGAAGAGACCAGTAAATCTATGATGGAGCCTTTTGTGTGTAAACTGTTATTTATAGGGTAGAGTGATCACATTAAGAATTATTATTTCATCATTATTTCAAACCTGAAAGATTGGTGACCTCAGAAATGACTACAACTCCACTACAACTCCATAACATTAAAGTGTTTGTGCTCTGGCTTTTTAAATTTTTTTTTTTTTAATCCTAAGGCAAATTTAATTACAAATAAATCAAATTAATATTGTGGTTAAAATACCTGCAAGTTATATTCCTGACATGTTATTGGCATGTTACTGTAGAACTACTGCAGTAGAATTAAGTAATACTGCTGTTGTTTGTCAAAAATGTTTTATTCTATCAGCAAAAGAAAAACCTATTCTTTGCTGCTGCTGAAAATTCCCGATCGCCATGGACCCATGTGGAAGGTGGTAGTGTTTCCAGAGTGAAAAGTTTGAGGCTTCTGTTCTGTTTCACTCTCGCTCACTTGTTCTCACAAAAATGTTTTTGGATACTTTGTAGTTTAAATTCACATGGAGAAGGAGTAATTGTGCATTGCAGCCATTCATGCAGGCGTGGTGGAAATGCGTACTCAGCTGGCAGTGTCCAGACACTGTCTAATCTGGTTTTATTAGAAAGGGTCCTTGGAAAAGTGTTCTAGTGAATCTGACATGTGAAGCTCCTGTCAGGAGATGGGGACAATCCTCTATGGATGATATCTTTAGTCTTTTAAAATAATGGTTTTACATCACCAAACTAGGCAGGAAAGATTGTGCTATTTAAAAAATAATGCACTGAGTTAATGGATATACAGGCTGAACTTTGGGCCCAGAGGATCTGAAAATCCCTATGAAATGTCAGCTTGATATTAGTGTCTGACTGCTAATTGCTTATTTAGTATTGAAGTATAACCTTGATTATAGCTTTCAGTATTTAAATGACATAAATATAAAAGAATTAATAACAAGGCTAGTAAGGGTGAACAGGCCAGATAGCTTACCAAAGGTAGACACGTTATCTTGGTGAGGTATTTAAAATGAGAACAAATTTCCTCACTGTACTTCTGAAACCATTCTTCTCTCTTTAAAGAAATTATTAGCTTTCTTTCCAGTTATTATGTTTTTATATACTGTACTATTCTGTCTCTTACTTGACATAATGTAACTTTTTTGAAGGAAATACATGATACAAGTTATTTTTGCATAGTCTCTAACTATGCTGATCTGCTTGACCTTAGTGTATTCCTGTGCCTAGGCAGGACTAACTTCACTTGCAGTGTGTTTGATCCTGAGTGACAGAGGGCCCTGGTTTGAACTGAATGTGGTTGTAGAGCAATGACTTTGTTCTGTGTGTTGCTGTCCTTACTGTGCGTGGGCAGGTGAGAGTGAACTGATCAAAAAATTACTGCATCGCTGATGTTGCATGGTTCCTGAACTGCCTTCTAACAAACTTCTCATCCCATGAAGACTGAGGGGCTTCGTGTCTGTGTGTCCTCTTTTGCTTGGGACTCTGAGAACAGCATCACTCCCTCAGGAGCTGCTGGGCAGCCAGAACTGGTGGCGTCAGCTGACAGCGCTTCATAAATTGTCCTCTGTGTTTAAGAGCCACCCAGGGGTCTGCTGAGGTTCTGCGAGGTTTTGAGATGAAGGATTGAAGGCTTTTGTAGAGGCTTTTACAAAAGTGGTGAATGAGTATTGTACAGTGCTGGCAGGGCTGGGATTCTTGTACAAAGAAGCAAAGCTGGATCTGTAGCAGTCAAAAACTCAGATAATTGGTGACAGTCCATCCTGTCCCTCATCTGCTTCTTCCAGAGTGCGGCTCGTGCTGTCATCTACTTGAAGCAGATTGCGGTGTCCTGGAAGCCTGACCAAGCCACAAAGCTTTGACTATCACAGTGGAGAGCATTGCCAGCAGCAGACATCCATTTGCTTCTAGTGTGGGACACACAGTCTGCAAAGTTAGTTTGTTCCTTTTTACAGAGTTCTGGTCTGCAGACATGTTCTCTAAAGAAGTGCCATGAGGTATGATGATAGTTGCTGGCACAGCAAGAGAAGAGAGAGTTCAGACTAAACTCATCAAATTAAACAATTTAGTAGAAAACCTTTAATGCTGCTTTTTAATTCATTAGAAGGAAAACACTGGGTCAGCCCTTTTAAAATTGTATTTTCAAAAGGGTGGCAGAAAACAGTATGATATTTTTTCTGCAGGTTCTTTCAGAGTTGACTCCTTTGACTATATAAAAGAAATGTTTCTCTATTGTTTAAATGTTGTTAAAATATGGGGCTGAAATTTTGCAGTCAATTTTTTATGCAGCGCTTTGAATGGGTGAGAAAGCATCCCAGAGCAATGTTATGGGTTATGGCTTCAAACCCTGAGGATCTGAGAGACTGGCTGAGCACCCCTCTGGACCTCTGCGCTAAGATACTGTCTGTCCTTTTGGTGACTCCTGTCTTCTTCCTTTTGAAGAATACCAACTTGATCTATGATATTCTGTATTCCTGAATTATTTAAAAACACAATTGTTTAGGCAAGGAAAATAATTCAGTCTTAAAGTTCATTTCAAGGCAGTTCTCTTAGGTTGCCTGTTTGATGCTTTTTCATATCCCTTTCCAAAGAGAGAGAGTTTGTATCAGAAGGGATCCACCTGAGGTCTTGCTCTGGTGAGGTGCTGCTCCAGAAAGGAGAGTCTTGGTTTTAAAGACCTTATGATTCCATAGGTTCCATGGGCTTCAGCTTCTGTTGCCATGTTTGAGGTCCCAGTCCATATCTGGAGGCAGGGAAATGCTGTAAAGCCGTGTGAATTGCTGTTCAGCAACAGCAACAGTTCTGGCACAACCGAAAGCCAAAACTTACTGCTTGCAGCAGCCGTGCCACATCTGTTTCTCCTTGCCACCTTCATCAGCTTTATAACCTAAATAAAATAAGGAAAATCTCAACTTATTGCTCAACCATGGCAAGTTGAGGCTTTACGAAAATTTGGACTTGTGGTTTTCTAGTGCTAGATGGGTAGCTAGTTCTCATTTAAGCCTCTGTACACCTAAAAAGACCATAGAGTATTCAATTACACTTTCCAATATGGTGCTTCTCTTTAAAGGAGAAGATCTGGGTAATGAGGGCAGTAAACCTGTGCAAAGATGCATAATGGTAAATTTCAACATACCCACTGATCCTTTGAGATTGCTTTTTTAAATTTTTTTTACAAGACTTGCAGATTCTCAATTTCCAATTTTAAATAACCAGGTTTTGTTATTCAATAATTTAATTTGTAATCACTTTAGCTGAAGATTATTAGTTGTCAATCATTTTGGGCCTGAGTTTGTCATACCTCAAAGACTGCTTTTTTTTAGAAAGTTGAACTAAAAATTGGACTATGGATTTGCAAAAAAAACTGAGTTGTTCAGAGAATCCTGACATTGCTAACATTAAGAGTGCAAAAGTACTGAGGACCTTATTGATTAAAATTCATATCCAATAGAGTGGGACTTTCTGATGTGACTGAGTGCTTTTTATTACACAGGGTTTTTTTAAGCATATCTCTCATGTAGACAAGTACCTCAATAAAATGCATTATATCAGCAGGGAAAATGTCAGAAAGTTTCTGTACTTTTCAGAGTGGTGATTTAAGTCTAAATGGCCAAGAGCATTTCTATTGCATTCTGTGTATTTTAATTTCTGGATTTAATTGTCCTACATTGAGAATGCCTGGAATTTCAAAGATAATGGCATTAAAGTAAACGATGTTAAAGCACTTTAAGAGCTTCTGGTTAGCTGATTTATATGCAGCTGCTGTGGGGTAAACTGAAACAGCAATTGACCCCACTGGCCTTTTCTGGTTGTTCAAGGTGGAGTAATCTCAGGGGGACCTGTTCATGTCTGCCCCACAGTGGCAGATGACTGCAGAGTCATTGCAAGGAGTTCGGGTTTATCTTATCAAGATTTGTCATTAGCCACTGGATATCACTGGGCTCAATATAATCAACAAGCTTATAATTAGTCTGAACTATCTAACAGTAACCTAATTTAAAAATGCAAATAATAAAAACATCTACCATAATATTAAAAATGTCTTAAAATATTACAGATTCAAGTCACAGGAAAGAGTGCTGATCTTGAAAAGCTTGATGCCAATTATGTGCTTCACTGAATTAAAATGAACTCATTTTATTAATAAAGACTCAAATGATCTAGTCTGCTAGTCCAACCTTTCATCACCTCATATTTTCATTAGAAATGAACTTTTCAATTACAAAATGTCTTCCAAAACTTAGTACTGAGTTCCAAAATTAAGTTTTCCAGACTGTGATTTAGTCATATGAACTTAAGTAATACAGAGCAATCTTGCAGAATTTGACACTGTTACGTGTCCTTCTCTCTTGCTGCTTCATGGGTCTTTTCACATTAAGTGATCATCTTGTTCAGGCCCCTGACAGTAAAAACTAAATCCAACTGTTCAGGGACTTTTAGAAGAATAAGGCTCAGAAATAATCCAGATATATACAAAGAATAACATCTATCAAAGGCAACATTTAAATCTCAAAATTGAAATGCAGCTGCCAACTCTTCTGATGACAGCCAGAAGCAATGGATGGAATGAAAAATATTTGAGAAAGCTTTGTGCCTTTCTTTTTTATAGTTTGAAGAACATTTCCTAATTGGAATATTTTATTCAAATAGTGCTAAAGGAAATCCTGTTGATTAAGTTGAGAACATTTGACATGTGATCCATTCCTGGACTTAAAGGTATTCTTGTGCTGGGAATTGGTAGATGAAGGTTGTGTAGCTAATTTTGTACTGGAATTTTTATTCGTTGTTGAAAAAATTCTCTGAAAATTTATATAGATATTCAAGCTACTTGGAGCACTCCTCATTACTTTTAATGTCTATTTTTCATCAGAATACTTTAATATTACACACCAAAGTTGGTGGGATTTGTCTTCAGTCAGATACTGTTAATCTGGTAGTTCTTTTAGTTATAACCAAGCTATAGAAAATAAAAATTTAGAAAGGTTGTCAACTAGTTATCATATCCCTTATTACCCATACCTGCTATGATGCTTAAGGATTAATAAAAAGAGAATGGAAATGTTGGAGTGTTTTGCAAAGAACTCCGTACTGAATGGCTCTGCAGAAGCAGTTGCATTTTCTCTCCCAAAGCAGTTCAAACAATGCATTTGGGCTAAATAGATTTATTGTAGAATTAATGGTGATCTGTAAAGGAGAAAACAAAAAAGGTTAATTTGGTGTGTTCCTGGAAGTTCCTTTCAGCTGAGTTAATATATAGTCATAGAAGTAAACATTTTTACTGAAAGTTTATTTTTTATTTTGAATGTTGTATTTTTAAAATAAAAAAAATAATAAAAAAAATAGTAAAAAAAATTGTCAGGAAACAGTGAAAGACTTTGGGAAATATTCACATATCTATATCCTTAAAAGATAAGCCAATATACAAATGCTATTTGCCTCAGAGGAAAGTAGAAATATTATATAAATAATGAATATTTATATAATAAATGTTATTATAAATGGAGCTATGATTGGAAGTTAGAGAAAGGAAGAAGGAAAAACATCTTAGAACAAAAGCTTTAGCATTATCTAATGATACTAAGTTGCAGGATATTGTGGTGAGGAGTGGAGGGTTACTGTAGGAGACACAGCTTCTGTCTCACTCCCCCAGCCTCATTCCCAGCTAGCTCTTCTAGCTGGAGTCGTTCTTCAAGAGAACTTTGTTTTCCTTCTCCTGGATTTTACTCTGGACTCTGCCCAGCGTTCTAATTGCTCTCCACTTGTTCTCCTTCTTCTGGCCCAGGTTTTCTGGGTCTGTCTCTCTTTTCCCTACACTTACCCCGTTTCTTTTTCATTCCTCAAGCTCTTCTCCGCAGTCTGTTCCCTGAAGGATTGGTCCTGTCCCTGGATATTTGAGTTTGAGAGCTGCCTCTTGTGCGCTGCTTGGACTTGGGAAGGTATTGAAGTCACAGCAAAGACCTCTTGCCTTAGTTCACATTGTTCAGCTCGGGTTTGGCACTGAGCTGTAATTGCAGAGAAAGACCTTCTCAGGCCCCTGGAGCACATCCAGTACAGACAGAAAGGTTGGAAAGTACAAGTCCAGGAAGTTCTGGCTGAGCACAGACCACAAGGCTTGAAGTTTGACATTTTTGAGTGGCTTTTCATTGAGAGAGCAAAAGGCACAAGATCTCTGCCAACATGCAGAGATTCTTATTCTAAAGCCTGGGACTTTTTAAAGAAAGGTCTTCAGAATCCTTTAACATTCTCAGCAAATGCTGTTTCCCGTTACCTTTTTTCTCAGGAATAGCTGCAGTATTTCAACTGAAATTTTCCAGGAAATTCAGGCTAAGTGAGACACGTCACCTAGATGATTACAGCTTTCTCAATGGTGCAAGTGATTGAGAACAGGGTCTTTATTAGAGGCACTGTGTCAGCCTTAATTAAATTGTATTCTGTCTTTCTCTGCTAGTGTTTATTTCTTAATTCTTCTACTTTTAGTACCAGTTCCTTAAAGGTTGTTATTCTCTTCATCTTTCAGTAAACAAGCAGTGACATGAAAACACTTGACAGTCAAGTCTGACTCTCACAGTTCTATTTGAAACTCAGCAGAGGAAACTGTTATCAGAGTCTTTTCAAGTAAAAAATTATTATTATGTGGAAGGAACTCAATTTGATTATTAGATTGCCAAGCTTTGTGCAGAACTGTTTACCTTTGCAAGCCAGCAAAATTGATGTGGAATGCTGTGATATATATAAAACCAAGAACTACAAGATAGAATTTTTCCTGTTGTCTATATTTCATTAAAAGCCAAATGACTGCCATTATTTATCAGTTATTTTAGAAAATGTTAAAGGTTATATTGGAGAAGATCTTTTAATCTGCGTTTTTGGTTTGTTTATAGCACCTTAGTTCAGAATTGCTGTTTTCATGCTGGGAACACTTGAAATCACTCCTAGATACAGTTGCACTGAAAATGTGTATGTATACGTGTTTAAATTAGCATGTTTGTTTCTACTGTAGTGAACACAACTGAGTACAGCAAGCTGGTGTGGCATGTGCTGCTCCATGTGTGACTGTGCAAAAGTTAGTACTATGCTACCTGTGTGAAATATCTGAAACACTTTTATAGAAAGATAGTAAATACAATAAGTTTCTAATTCCCAGTTACAAAGTTTTAATTTTTTTTTTTCTATATAACCTTATTTGTCTTTCCCTGGACTTGGAATAGCAAGAAAGCTGGAGTAAGCCCAAAGACTTTGGAGGCACAAGGAGAACTGAAAAATCCTTCATGTAAAGAGTACAGATTGAAGATTTGGCAATGGTGTATATGGGCATCTGTTCCTAGACACAGCCTTGTGTTTAGGCATGGCTGACAGTGATTGAGTTTGGTAATTCTAGACTGCAGTTTGTGTAGAGCCACCTAATGGAGAGCAGATCACCTGGCACTGATTGACACAATGTTTAACTGAGACGTGGAGGAATGAGAGGATGTGGAGGCTGACTGACCGCCCCACATTGTTGAGGGTTTTGATTGGCTTATATCTTGAAGACAATGCACAAACTTTGTCTATTCTATACTCCCTGTGTACCTAAATGATGTGTTTTGTCCTCCAGAATTTTTACTAAAAGCTTGTTCCTCTGATTTATTAGTTGTTACCTCATGAGAGGATCTGCTTTGTCCTGTCTGTGTACTGGGTTTTCCTATTATCAAAATGTACCCTATCACCATTATAAATGGAAGATAGAGACTAAAAATGTAGGTTTGTCTATCATAATTTTTTTTGACTTTATAGTGTGGTTCTCTAAAAGGATGAAGGTATTTGGTGATATTTACTGAATGTGGAAGAAGTTAGAACCGGTAAAAATGTTAACAGAGGCTGGAGAGTTTATGCATCATGAACTCATGCATAATTTAAAGTCCATCATATAATTTCATGTCATGATGACACCAACAGTGAAAATGCTTCAGCTTTCATTATTAAATTGTTTGAGCTTTAATGGCAAGTGGCTGTGATGACAATTTCCAGATCTCCTGGGAAAGTGTGGTATGATTCAGGAACCTCTGTCACCCAGTGCTGTCTTGCTTATGCTCTGGGGTTTTTTTTTTGAGTAGTAACACTTGTCTGGGATGGCTATGTGAATTACCCTTAAGAAAAGACATAAAATATTTCTATCATTTATTTACAATTATTTGTACTAAAAACATTTATTGCAGCATTCATTATTTCAAAGGCACTAAATGGAAATATCTGGGAAAAAGTTCATTATTCAGAAAAAACTTTTTTTGGAGATGTTTATGGTCAATCAACATTTTTTTTCTATATCATTTATATTAGAAACAAGTATATGCCTGAAAGATAAAATGTCGTGTGAATTGACAACTTCCCATAGCTGGCAGTGGAAAAAGGAGCATGTAAAGTTTTTAGCATCCTCCCTGCCTCCCTTGGAAACTGCTTCTGCATACTTTTTCATCCTGGACTTATAACTATGAACTTCCAGACTGATTCTTTGGATTGGAACTGCCAGCTGATGAGCAGGGGGGGAAGGGAGTTTTTCCATCCATATGAAATTTCAAATAACATCCCAAGACGTCATCTTGTAACATTTTGCTTAAATGCCGTGATATTCTAAACAGTGGCCTGAAAAGCTGAAATGGAGCCAATTTGCAAGTTTGCAGACATCTATGAATGGGTACTGCTGGATGAATTGCAACTTTTTCTTAGAGTAATACATTCTAAGACCTGCCACTTCCTCTGATAAAGGTTTTTTCTGTAAGTGTTTCTGTGCTTTGAGCTGAGTACAGGCATTCCCTAACTGCTCTGAAATGGGGATTTATGAGGGGTTTACAAATTGCCACAGAAGTTTGAGCTGCTGGTTTGCGTAGGACAGGAAGGCCTTTTATCGTGGGAAATGAGCTCGTGCACAAGGCCCTCTGAGAAAATTGTCCTTTTTTTGCGACATTGCTCTGCATGTTCATACCCTGATATACCCAACGAGATAAATTGCTTTTATTTTACTGAGACATAATCACCCTCACCTCTTTATGAGCTGAAAACATGCCACGTTACCATGGAATAAATGATGCAAATTAGTTTTCTCTTTAGCAAAGTGTGTATGTGTCTCTTGTCTCTTTGATAAAATTGCTTCAGAATGTAGTACCATCGGGCAATTATGGAACTAATATGGGAAAGAAAAGTTTCTCTTTAATCTCTATCAAGTGCTATTTATAGAGCAAAGGGATATCAGTTCTAGATTTATTTTTGTAATGCTTTGAAACATGAGGATACATGCTTTGTATTCAGTTCTTACTAATAAACTTGTATTACTCCTCATTATCCATAGATGTCTAACCTGTCTAGTGGATGGTATGAATACCTGAAAGAAGGAAATTAATAATTTACTTGCCATGTTCTTTCATGCTGATGAAACTCAATGAAATGAATACTCATTTAAGGAAAATAAAAAATAAGACGTAAATTTTTGAAAGTTGAAATGTATTTAAAATTTCAAGTCCTTTCTTTTACTTTCTTCCTTTTGCAGTATTTGCTGTCTCCCTTGGAAATCCAAAGAGAACACTTGGGTTATCAGGAGATGGATGAATCAGTGCCCTCCAGAGGCAGAGCTCAGTTGGGGAAAAACTCCAAGATATGGAGGACAGATATCAATGAACATAAACAATATTGCTGTGAAAAGAGGGAGCTGGGACTACTTAAGGCTCACATGAATTCCTCCAGTAAGTACAGCTTGAAGGTTAAAGGGGCTCCTTTGGGCAGAAGAATCTTTGAATAGTGTATTTTTAAACAAAGTCGTTTTCATAAGTGTTGAATCTGAATCTCAAAGCCGACTTGATCTGTGTAAAATTCAGCCAGAGGATATCCTAGGAAGTTCAAAGTGAGGCTTAATGGAATTGCACCTCGATGCAGAAACCTTTGGCATTTTTGTGGTTATCAGTATTTTAGAGGCAATGTGGCATTTAAATAAAATCATTAGGAAGGAAATTAACTGTGTGAATTGGGAAATTCTTTGTTATTTGACAATACTGAAAAGCAGATGTGAAACATGGCTGAGACAGACATTATGCAGGATTTTTGGGGGGATCTTTAAATTTAAATAAAAAGAAATTCAGCTTTTTTGTGAAGATCAAATCTGTAAAGAAATACAGATATACGTTGTTTTCTTTGGAACAAATAATACATTTAAAAACTAAAATTTCTATTTAGAAATATTAGAAATCAGTTCAGCATTGTTTTGATAATGCCTTCTTTTTGTTTTCGTCAAATCACTGTCTAGTGAGTGGGATTTTATTCCAAAGTGGTTAAAGTCTGAATGAGACCTAATTTTACAGCTAGATCTATGAATCTTTATGATATGAGCTCAAGTTCTAGCAGCTAAACATGATTTTAGTTTTTGTTGATTGGCATATGAGGGGCAGGTATAATGCCTATAATAAAAGTTATAAAAAAGTTCCTGCTTTTCTAGAGCTGTTATCCATATTCATAGTACACGATATGTTTGAAAATCAGTGGCCTGTGACCTTGTACTCAGTAGGTGATTTAAACCAACTTTGTGGTGTATGTTCTTTAAAACTTCTGTTTATTTAAAACTCCAGAGGGACAAAACATCTGTTTTCAGCCTCTTGAACACAGTGAACTCTGTGTTCTCTTTGATGATTTTTCGTCAGGGCTGCTGTGATATCAAATCAGTGAGAGCTCAATAAGGTGTGATAATATGTGAGAAAGTCGCTGAGGGTAGAAAGTTCCAGATTAGTTGATTTCTTGCGGTATTTTGTATCACAACTGTGATTTGAAGGTCTAAAGGAATATTTGTTTTCCATTAGGTGCTCATGTTTTATATATTTCCTATGGGATATCTGTCTGTTTTTTATAATCTATTTGCATCTGTTATAAAGTGATTATGTATTTAGGACCTCAGGATAAACCAGTAATTATCCTAAAGGTGCCATTGACACTCCCCACTGTTACGAGTACCAAAAGACCTGTTCTGATGGGCACAGTGGATAATCTGCTGCCCTTTTTATTAAAGAACCTTTGGCTTTTTTATTGGCTTTTTATCAGTTGTATATGTCTGGAAAACCCTTTTTGCCTCATGGTTAGCTATTACAATTAAAAGGTAGAGATAACAATGCAGAACATATCCTGTGTGTGCCCTCCTGTCCAACGGCAGCACCGTTCCTGCTTTAGATCCCCCTAGTGTGCAAACATGGGAAGATGCCTTTGGAAGGCAGTCACACCTTAGGATGTCCATTAGCATTTCCCAAAGCAATTTGTGTCCTTTCTTGTGTGACAGAGATATCGATCAAACGCCTGGTGAGTTAAATGGTCGCAGCTTAATCATGTAAACTTGTGCATTGAGGATTCTACTGCTGGGAGTCAGTGCTATAATATTTCTCTACCCCTGACAGAGAAATCAGCGTCCTGATTTCTGCCTACCTTCCAGTTGATTTTTCCAAACTCTATGCCATAGAACAGTATCTAATTATGGATTTCTTGAGAGATTTTGTTGCTGTATTTTTTCTGGCTGCTGTAGCTACTGTAGCCTGTACAGACTTGCCTTTCCCCTCTTTTCTGTTAGCTGTTTTGAGAAGGAAGAAAATCTTCCTGCTGCTAAGCATGTTATCTGCACAGATGATCTATCTGTAGAGTTCTGAGGAAAAGCCAAATGACAATATGTCAGCTTTTCAGTTCTTTAAAACTGAAATTACCCCACATTACCTTGGCAGTGGTAATAGTTTACAATGTTCATGGTCTGTAATGGGCTGTTTGCCTTAAAGGGCTTTGACAGTTTTGCTGAACTTAACATGTACCCAGCTAAGGGATGATCTTTCTTCACTACATCACTTGCAGTTTGAATAGGTCACATTTTGATAAGATGTGTTTGATTTACTGTGAAACTGCTGTATAAAATCTCCTTTTTGCTTACCCATTTCTCAAAAGTTTCACTGTGTTATTCTGAGAGCAAATACCTAATTATTTGCTGCTGGAAGTCATGTAAGAACACCTCTCTATTTCTGAAATCTTTTGGTGATATCTGCCACAGTACGTTTACATCGAAAATGAATTATGCAATGGAAAGTGATTTCATTTTGTGGGTTTGTTGAGCTGCAGTCTAGCTTTGTCATAAGACCAAAAAAAAAAAAAAAAAAAAAAAAAAATATTAAGTCAGAGTCTGGTGGGGGAGGTGTGCGTTTGCTGATGCCATTGATATCACGTGAAGCTCTACAGGTATTTCTAAACCTTTTAAACACAAGCCTCCTGAGAGAATGCCTCTGAAATAGTTTCTTCTTACAATGGTATTTCTTCCAATTACATATAGCAGAAGATAATACTTGAAGAAACAACACTCCTGCCATGATGGATGGAGCTTGCCTGTGCTCTTCTGACCAGTATCACCAGATGTGATTTGTAGGGTTGCCAGGAAGAAGTGTTTTTGGTAAGTCTTGCACTGCAGAATGGTCTGGGCTTTTCTGCAGGATTTGGATGTCTCTTGGTTGTGTTCAGGGAGGAAGTGTGGGTTATGACAGGACAGGCCAGCACAATGAGGTGTTGAATCATCAGCACCGTAATGTCTGTGATTTTTAACACCTCTACCAGGATCCTTCTATGAAGTTTAAGATCTATAAATGTTTGCATAAAGAGAGAAAAGCTAAACGAAGAAAATATGTTTAAGAACAGCTCCCTATTCATGTAAAATTTCTCTGATGGTGGATATAAGGTTAGTATAAGGTTGTTTCTTCACACATAAGCATTTGAAGCAAAGTTGTGAAGCTGTCATGACAACATTAAGCTCCAGAATGGCTCACTATTTGCCATTTTGAAGATTATCTTAACTGAGTGCCACCATACTGGGAACATGAATGATGAAAAATAATGCTGTGTGAACATACCGCACAAGAGAAGGTAATAAGTATTTTAATCCTTAAGGAAAGGTTAATGAACAAGATAACGAAAAAGCTTTGCAACAGAGAGTAAACTGTTTCCCTGAGTTGGTATCTGAAGCCCATGCATAACTCTTTGGTTTTGGCTGTCCTCCAATTGGCAAAGCTACTTGTGAATCGTAGCTCTTTGTTTTTAGATATATATGAAGTCCATATCCCAGCTCCTTTGTCTGCAAGCAGAGCAGCTGAGCAGATCAGCCCCATTGTCTGAGAACCTGACAATGCCCATAAAGTATGGCAAGAAAGTGATGATAATTCTGTTCCACCTGTTGTTTGGCTCTAAAAGGGGAATTTTCTTAGATTGGGCCTTCAGCCATCCATGCTTATGTTTGAGAAATGGTAACAGACATTCTGTTTATCACTTGTAATAGTTGCCCATATGCCATGTGCTAGGTGTCAGGTGGAAGCATCCTTACTTCTCTGTATCATAGCAAGAAACACCGTGAATTTCAACCTGGCTGAATTCAGAACCCACAGAGTATGATCATTTGGCTAGAGGGCATCCCGTTAAGTGGCATAAGGAAAGTCTCTTTCAATTGCTAAATACCTTTCTTGCTGTAATCCCTGCTGCTCCCAGGAATTGGATTTGGGAAGTGAAACCAAACCTTTTTCTGTCAGCTCTGTGACAATGCCTCCAGGGCTTCTAATGTATTAGAGAAAAATTCTGCCAAGCCTTCTACAATGTAACATTTTTGTTCATAAATATACCAGCTGGTTTTAATGACACTTGCGAGATATTGATGCAGAAAGTCAGGGTGGCAGAATCTTTGTTCATGAGTGGCAGCTCATGAACAGCTTTAATTCCAGCTGCTTAGAAAGGAACAAGAAACATCTAAAGTTAGAAATTAATCAGAAAGTTTTTGCATATAAATGAAATGCCTGACTTTCCCTTCCACTTCCATGACAACCCTAGTGATCTGATATTTGCTATACCAGGCAGATCATGCCTGTGATGGGTGAATTCTTTAGCTGTGTGTCTGTTCACAGTTCTGCACCTGTTTCAGTGTTGGACATAACTAGTGTTGATATTTCCTCTTGTTGGGCTGTTTTACTCCATGTCAGTCTAGCACTTCCATAGCCATCAGGAGTCTCTGCCCTTGGTAGGAGATGACTTAGCTGTTCCTTGACAAATAATTAGTAAAGAACACATCAGCTGCTGACATCTTGCTTTATCCTGTTGAATCATATAGGGAAAAATTTAAATGTAGAAAACATTAATTAATGCATGTTTTTGTTGGGTTTATTCATTTCAATTTCCATAGTAGGGCTGCATCTGAGTGAATAGAATATTCATCTGAGTGAACAGAATATTTCCATTCTGAAAATGACTAGTCTTGTGTTTGCTTTCATTCCCTCTGTGTGTCTGCCTCTGCTCACCATTCTTTCATAACAAAGCTGTCCCCAGCTTGCTTTTTAGTCTTTCAGATCACTTAAAGGTGCTGACATTCAACACAGAGATAGTACATTTGTTTATTTTTCAGTTTACTGAATGCATCTCTCAATACAAATTTCAGTAGGTGAAAAAAATAACACAGGATATTGAGCATAACACAAACAGCGTTACGGCAAGCGAGTTCACACAAGCACTTGTACTGTAGCTAATGGGATGCCCTTGCAGATATGCTGACAAAAGGGCTGTTTTAAGTCCTGCCCTAGTTGTGCTACCTCAAGCCATGCTGACTGTGGGGTGACGGCCTCCAGACTCTGCAGGCAGATGCTCAAAGGGCAAGGGTAAACCACAGTTACCTACTGCAGTGACTTGCAGCTGCAGCCATTGATTTCCTGGTGCACAAATGAGAAATGACATCAGATGAGCTTTGTGCTAGAGACTTGATTAAATTGAATGCTGCACCAGACAGAAAGGATTATAGTGATGTTAGGTTTTTAAGAAAACGCAGCACACGAGTCTAGGCTGTACCTCTGTCAGTTGAATTTGACAGCATTGGTCTGCCAGAAAAACTCCTGAAGGTAGACTCCAGTCTGACGTACTTTATTTACATTGAGCTTATGGTTGTTTGAAATCTGGGTTTAGTTCTGCGTATGTTTGCATAGAGCAATCTGACTGACTTCTGGTATTTCAGATCTTAACACTGATTTAGTTTTTTATTACATATGCACAATCCACCAAGTGCACATTCCTGTCTAGGTGTTGTAAATTAGCTACAGTATATGAATCTCAGCATGTAATGCGAGAGCATTTTATTCATGTTGGAAGTAATGACTGCATTATGTATTTCTTGCCCAAAGAGAAATAGTGTGACTTCAGGCAACAGAAATTAACAGTATGAAGCATTATTGTTTGTGATGTTGTTGATGTTTTAATTGCTGATCATTAATCTGTGTTCTTCAACTCCAGTGTTGGTGAAATTATAATTAGTCCAGTGTGTTTTGCTGAAATGTAGCAAACAATCAGTCTGCCACTAATGATAGGGCACGCGGGACTCTGAAACTGAGTATCAAGTCAGTACTTGTGTTCCAAAGTGCATTTTTTTAGTATTTCTGGAGTAAAATGTACTTATCAGGAGAACAACTTACACTAAAGAAAACTTACAGAATTGAAAACAATTCAAATAAAATCTTGCATATTTTACTTATTTCTAGCTAATGACATTATGATGTAATTCCTGTGCTACAGTACAATGGAAAAAACTTTGGACATACATCTTTTTAGAAATGTAAATAATGTCATAGTTGATCCTAAGTGTGACCTTTACTCTCTCATATGTGCCTACTCAATTAGAAGTACATTTACTCTGCTTATTGTATTGCTCTTTTATTCAGGCAAAGATGAATTTAATCACAAGTTGACTCTCATCATAATGTGTGTGCACGTGAGCATTCCTGAGATTTAATACCGTGCACGGGTTTCAGGACTCTTTATGCTGTCAATCCAAACGTAGCTCTGCTCTAACACCATCTCACATTCGCTTACATCGATGCAAAAGGAGATGAAAAACTACAAATTCGTTGTATGCCTGTACAACTTGGTCAATATGAAAGATGTTCACAGAGGAATATCTAAGGGCTATAAAGCAGCAATTATGATTTTGCATTGTCTGTAGTGGCTGGGCTTTAGCCTGTGTAGGAAAGATGCTTCAGCAGACCTAGGTATGACTGTAAACTTCCAAAAGTGAGTTGATATAAATTCAAGTGTGGAAGATCCTTGTTTTATTCAGTTTACCTGAAATCAACTGGAAGCAGGTTTTAATCAAACAAAACAAAAGAGCCCTTCAGAGGTGACTGATGAGTGTCCCACTGAGAGTTTTTCACACTGTAAGTACAATGCTTCAAGCACACTGAGCTCACACTGCTACATTTTGCCTTTTAAAGCATTTATAACCTGACTTGGGTCGAGATGAAGTCAGTGAGATATTGCCACCTGCTACAAGAGAGAGGCTTGAATCATTCTTTTAATGAGGCAGGAGCCAGTTCTCATTTGGCATAAATCTGTTTTTAAATAATTTATCCTGACTAGGAATCCATCCCCTTCTGTTTAAAGAATAAACTTATTTCCTAGTTAATACCAACTCTGTAAAATTCCACTGACCTACTTTCTCCGGGGAAAAAAATTATTCTGGTTTAGCACAGAAACAAACAAGTATTTATTGAGAAACTATTTTGTATAATTCTAAACCCAGATGTTTCCACACTAACCTCTGTAATCATGATGAGTTTCCTGTTGCCACAAGACACATGAATATCAAGCTCTTAATGACTGATGCATTCTGGTTAGAAGTGCCAAGAGAGGGGAACAAATAGCCTTGGCTGTTGCGTGACTTAGGCATTGTTGCAAGGTGCCCACTGTTTGATGTTAATCCATTCCAGCGGCAAAGAAGTTTGAGATTGGGTAACTCTTCAAATGAAAATTGTTTTTGTAGCAAACCTTGACAGGTGTATGTGTTTTGCTGTTGTTGTTAAGACAACACTCATTTCATTGATTCATTCAGTATTATCATGCTGATTATAGGTCCTGCAGAACATCTACACAACCTAATCAGTCCTTTCTTTCCTTGGCAAGTCCGTTTTTTTTGTGTTTCTGTGAGATTACCCAGCTCCCTGAGTGCTGAGCAGTGCCATTTCTTGGCAGGATGTGACATTGCTTTTAATAAGATACACTTCAAAGCATTGTGCCACACCACACCAAATATCACTTGAAAACAGCATAAAACCTTTCACTTTCATTTCTTTGCTTTTCATTTTTTACACCTTATCTTGGAAGCATTAAAGGCAACCAGCTTTTTGGCTTTCATGCCTGTCTGAAGATGTAAGTGCAACAATGCTAATGCCAAAATGACTAAAGAATCAGAATGAAAAAGTCCCTGAATGGAGAAAGGGTGGGAGGGAAGCAGGAAAATGAGCAAAGAAGATGAAAAAGGAGCACTGAGGAGAAAAACTATTTCTTAATTACACTATGAACTTTCTCTTGTGAATCTTGGATCTCACCCTAATTAAAGTAATTGGCACGTAGCAGTGTGATACAGATGGAATTCAGACGCATTCTGTACTGGGCAAAGAGGCTTTACATTTGCATTTCCTAGCTAGCTTGCAAAAAAGCTCTTTTTTTCTCTTCCATTATGTGCAAAGGAAGAAGGGGATTACATGGCTGTTAAGAAAGAGAAGGCACGTGAATGCAAATATCTGAATTTTTCTTTAGGCTCAGTATGTTCACCTTGCATTCAGAAGGATTTAGAGCTTCTGCAGGGATGTTCCTTTGGTAAATCCTCAAAATATCTTAGACTATTTAGTTGTTCAGGGGAGCTTTTGCCTAGTCTGGAAGTGTTGAAATAAAGTACCATGAAAAGGTTAAAAATTGACTGAAGTATAGTGCAGGACAAATAAAAGAACTTATGAAAAATGAGGAATAACCAAACCTGCAGGAAACAAGAGCCATGACCCAAGAACTAAGAATAGGAGGACATGATAAATCAAACTACAAAGTCAAAGAACTTTGCTTGAACTCTGTGCTCATTAACAGAAGATCCCTTCAAACTCAGCTTGTTCTGTGATTCTGTGAAAATACCCACCCACAGGTTGCCCTTGCTCACATTACTTACTCTTCCTCATTGAGTGTGAGTGGCAAAATAAGTGTGCATTGTATCTTCAAACAGATGAGGGAGCAAAGACAATGACCGGAGCTTTAGGTTGTTACAGTCATGGGAAATACCAAATTTGTGTTGTTCCAAGTGTGTAAAAATGAGCACTTGGCATAATGGAGGTGTGCTAGATTTGTGGATCCTCCACTTAACACCCATCTCTGTGCAGATGTGAAATGAAATAAAATATCTCAGCTCTGTTTGTAGATCAGCTTATTGCACAGGGTGAAAAAACCCTTATTTGGGACAACAGAAGCAGACAGGGATTGTTGGGGACTACCATTCTTAGATCATCTCTATCCATGAGTTAAACACAGAAACTGTAACCAAAACCACAGGACAGTTTCTTGGTAAAAAAGGATCATTCTCACAAGTGACAATACCCTTTCTTCTCCTTTTGACAACATTTAGGACAACGTGAATCCTTTGAAAGGTAAGGCATTTGAATATGGGTGTGCTCCTTTAATTTCATCCTGTCACCTGTGCAGGAGCAGAAATGCCAGGAAGTGCACTCTTGTCTCCTGTCCTTGTCAGCTCTTCTGTCTCTGCAAGCAAAGAAAACCTTCTTTTTTTTTTCCTACTTCCACTGAGCCATTGTCAGTTTTTAATTTCCCCGAACCTGTTGTGAGATCAAAGGAAGGGGTCATAGGATGGGAGATGTGCTGCAGTGCAAGCTCAGCAATGGAAAACCAGCAGAATAGCACGGCTTCCCTGTGCACAGTGACCCTTCTTGGAGAGGTGAGGTCAAAGCACTTGACCCTGCCACAGATGTACAAAGCTGAAAGGAGACTCAGCTCTCCACCCTTCTCACTAGGAGAAGGAGCTTTGCTGAAACCTAGTGCAGCTAACCAGGGGGTTAATTAAAATTACACTAATCTAATAAACTACTAATTCGCATTAAGAGGTAAAAACCTGTGTGTAAATCCTTATTATTTTTTTTCTCCCAGGCACTATTCCTTATTAAATGTTTCCTAGGTTTTGTTTTTGATGAAGCAGAACCAATGGTGATTAGTGGTAGAGGTCACATATGCTCTGCATAAGTTTGGCATATTTCCTAAGTATAACTATTTGTTAGAACTGCAGATAGATTTAAACTCAGTTGGAGCCAGGGAGACACCGACTCAGGTGTACTTTTATATTTTTTTTATGGTCTGAAAGTATATATACAGGTGAGATTTTTCTTTTGTCTATGCTGCACAGATTTTTGTAATTTTATTAAAAGGCATCCATGGCTGGCAACAAACATTGTTTTATTTTTAAAAGTTTGAACTCAGTTGAACAGTTGCTACTAGGATGCTCCATGCTACTTACAGGAAGTAGTTGCTGACTGATTTGTGATCTGTTGTTGCAGTGTGCTTTGCCTTGGGCATCTGCAGGGGTAAGCAAACCATGCTTATTATGTGCCAAGTGAGTGTGTAACATTTGGTAGGCTGGGTCTGGTAGGTTTTGAAATGTTTGGGTGTTTTTTTGTTGCTTTTCAAAGATACTGTTTTTATGGCGCTCAGAGTTCTCAATGTAAGCAGAAAGCGGCGAGGTGAAGAGATGCTGCTCTTGGTGCTCAGAGCACCATTTCCTGTTGTCCTTTTTTTGTGTCTGACAGGTCTGGTATTTTACAGGGGAAAAAGTTATAATTTTTTTTTTTTTAAGTTAGGAAAATAAGTCCAATGAATCCTGCTAAAAGGCAGCCTCATACTGTTGTCATTAATGGCTTCCCCTAAGAAACTGGCAAATTGATAAATTAAGCTTTCCCTCTGTGACAGCCTTTCACACACTCAAGATGTAGCCCTACTTTAGTCTTCAGCAGCAGTAAATCAATCTACTGTAGAAATACTTTGCTTTCCTACCCAGGTACAAAAATACATCCAGTGACTTGGTGCGTCAGTTCTCCGTGTTTAGCCCTAAGTCGTTTTGGCAAGCGCAGGAGGCATAAATTTTGTATTTATGTTGAAATGCATCCCTAATTGAGATGTCTATATTGCTTCAAGCCTCTCTTCTTGAAAACCAATTAATAAATTTCACACTAGAACACAGTCTTTTTATTAAGACTCAATTAAGGAAGATATAATGAGGCCAAGCTAGGTGAAGCTTTTACAGTGTATTATACAGAGCAGATCTTGAAAGATAGATACAAAGTCAAATCTCACTTTGAGCCTGCTTTCATCTAGCAGCTGTAAAAAGTCGTATATGGTGCCTGTACCAACAAGAAGTTCATAAATAAAAAAACTAAGCAAATTGAAATTGCCATCCATAAGTAAGATGAATTTTAGTTATGCCCCCTATGAACATGGGAAGCTGATCCTTTTTTTTCAAACTTTTTATAAAAGCTAATGCCTTATTTCATTAACTATTACCAGTTTCTACTAAATAATTATAAATTGCCTGCACTGCCTTTTTGTTTTAATCTCCTTCATTTGCAAAGACTGTTTTAATTGTTGTTTAGCCAAATTGACTTCATCGAAATATCAAGATGTAGTTTAGTTTCTCAACCTTTCATGGGCTATTTAGCTTTAAAAATGTAGATGGTAATGTTTTGAAAACCCTTTGATACTGTTTAGTACCGTGCCCTGTGATAACCAGAGATCTGAGATGCTGATGGGAAATCTCGCCTGTGGCAGCAACAGCCAGTGCTGACTGGTCTTGGTCTGCAGGCCAGGCTGGTAGAAAACATGGCAAATTTACCTGAACATTTGTCAAAAATCTGGTCTTAGGTTACAGTATTTAAGAAAGTTAAAAGTAATGTGGTTGATTATGATGTCATTAATGTTTTTAGGCAGAATGTATCAGAATTAAACAGAGATTTCTGTATTATAATTGGGTTACAGTATATGGGTTATCTGTCTAGGCTATGAATAAAAGTAAGAAATGTGATGAAAAACTTAGAAGATAGAGTGAAAGGAAAATTGCCAGAGTCATCCCTGCAAATCACAGAAATGTCTGGGTTTACTGGGAGTCTTAGATCCAGATCTATTAAGTTTTTGCCAGATCTGAATCTGACAGTATATATCCAGCATGTTGCTGGAACTTGTATTTTGGGGATCTTGGAAATATCTATTAAAGTTTATAATGAAAATAATTTTTTTCTGAGGCTTTGGTAGCAAGTTTCATGGTAGTTGGAAATGACATCTCTCACTGCAAGATGAATTCTTTTCCAGGAGTTCTTAAGTTGTACATACAGAATTCTCACTGTTTCCCATTAAAATACATAAAGGTTTCTGTGTAGTCTTGGCAGATGCTCACAATTTCTCCTTAGGGTAAATGGTGGGGTGATCCCTAACACCAGTCCCTTGTTCTGAAAGGATTCATTCCTCCCTAAAATGTGGTCTTTTTGAAGATATGACATTAAACATTAGTCTCAGCACAAAAAAGGGGTGACACTGCCAGGAGTGTAAAGAACCTGAGCCTACAGGACACCAGGTGCCAGAATAACTTGAAATTTTCAAAGGGCTTATGACTGTGTGTTAGTTTATTGATCTTAGCATCATGTATGCAGCGATTATTATCATTGATTATAGTTCTTTGATAATTAATGGGAGATTTTAGGTGCAAAAGTCCTTCTTGTGTATATCAGTGGAGTTGTTGCCTTAGAAGTATTTGAAGACACAGTTCTTCATTTATCTTATTTGAAGAAAAAAGTAAAACCACATACTTAAAAAAGTTATTTTGAAAATATGTAGTGATAATGTACACAGCTAATGAGGATCTCTGGAGTGAAACTGGGATGGGTGTAAATCCATTTCCGAGTATATAACTTAATAGCATTTACTTTAAGGATACTATTAAAAGTAATTAAAAATAAATAAAAATATTAAGAAAAGTTCCAAAAAAGTCTCAGTTAGTATAGCTAAATGAGTTTGATTGATAAATACTTAAACTGCTGTAGAAAGTGTAGAAAAAAAATCATCATAGCTTTCTGACAATTTCTGATAATCTATCTAGCAAGATTTGAAAGAAAGCACTTTGGCCAGATCCCAGCAGTACAGTTGTTTTGTCCTGTTTAATTATAAATTTTAGAAATTTTAATTATTTTACCCAAGCCCTAATTTGATATTGACTTCTTGTTAGAACTCTTGATGACATATCTCCCAGTATCACAAGATTTAGGGCCATTTTTAGACAGGTGAACCCAGACTGAAGCAGTTATTTCTAATACCATTATGGAAGAAGGACACTTTCCATGACCCTGTGTGTGGCTGCAAAGAAAGAGGAAACCAGGATTTTTAGTTTATCATTAAATACACTTTGAGTTCTCAAGTGTATGTTCATTTATTTGTTGGCTTTAGCTAGAGTTTAGTCCAAAAAACCAGGTCATTAGACCTACACCCAGCAAGGCACTTGCACACATTCATAACCTTAAATACATGAGTAACTGGATTCAAATCAGGGTGTTAAGTGTTTTGTTTGACTGGGGAGCCATTGATTGCTTTTTGGCACCATTCTTAATTTAAATTCTTTCTTCATTCTTTCTTTAAATGAAGTTAGCCAAGAAATTGGAAGCCTTATTTCACTTCCTTGTTCAGAGAACAATGCCACATGTAGAGCTCTGCTGACAGAGCTTTGGGAAGCTGAGCAAGTCCTTTTTCTGTTGAAGAAAACAGTATTGTACATGACTTCTGTTAATTAGTGCTTGGTCTGAAGATCCTTATGGCTCACTCAGCTTGAACTATTCCCAAACATCATCCCTTCAAGAAGAATACAGCCATTTAAGATTCAGATTTTCAAATCTGGTAGAGCACTTCTTCTCTTTTGATATTTCATACTGGCTGTGGAAGGCAAACAGTCCTTATAAGTCCTTCTGGCTGCAAGTTCAATAGTTTGTTTCATAACTGGGGCCAGGAAGTCATTTTGAGGCAGTAAGTGCCTTTTTACAGCGGCAAAAATAACAGCAGAAATGGGCTGTTGAGGACAAGGGTTCATCCTGCATTATCCAGCTTCCAGTTTGTTTGGGGTGTTGTGGTGGCAAGGCAGAGGCGAGGAGAGACGCGTCTCCTTCCAGACAAGGTCATGCAGCCTCTCCTCTGTTCCAGAGATTTCCATCTTGGTGAGACGGCCAGATTCCTCCAGCCCCTGAGCTCCACCCAGCTTCTACCCTGATCATTATTACCATAATGTCTCCTTTGGTGATTGCAGGAAGCTCGAGGTAGCTGCACTATCTGTGAGCTGCTTGGCTTCCTTTTCTGATATTCCCTCTTTACCTTTCTTTAAACAGCTTTAGTTAATTACCTTAATAGCCCATGTGCATCAGATTAGAGAATTTGAGAATCTTTCCATATGGCAGAATGTCTGGGTTTGTTTTCTGGTACAATCGGACAGTTTTTCTCTGAATACTTCATTTTCTGGGAAAAAAAAACAAACAAAACAACAAAAAACCCCCAAAAAAACCCCAAAAACAAAGGAAAAACATTCCTGGCCCACCTCATGATTCCTATTTTCAAGAATCCAGCAAAATACAGGAAATCAACCTGAGTTTACGCTATTATTTTACTTCACTTTCCTTCCTTTAAGACAGTGTTAGGGTTCCCCAGGTGCTGTGACACAGATTGGTTTGTGTCCCTTTGCTGTTCCTCAGCAGCCCAGCAGAGCTGCGTGCACACGTGCACAGGTGGCAGCTGTTGGCAGTGACAACTAAACCACACAGGCTGCAAGACCCTTTTGAGACAGGCAAAGTGAAGGATCCAGTTTTCAATGCAGTACATACACACTGTCAAAGAAAGAAATAGAAGGGTTTTTTAATCTTTTCCTATTTTGAGGCAGATATAGAAAAAGCAATACTGGACAAGTAAAAAGAACATTTTTGTATTGGAAGAATATTAGAATGCTTTGTGTGTGACTTAAAATTTCTTTGCTGGGTTTACCACTTCTGGTTCTGAAGCTGAGAATCCAAAAGGCAGTTTCATTACAGGAAACTGGTTCATGATTGTATGTATTTCCTGCAATTATTCTTTTTTCCCCATAGTAATGCATCGCTTGACAGAAACTGCTCCTGACTGTCTCAAGAATAAGCAGCAAATGGAGTGAAGACACAGTCTTTGGTCTGAAACACCAAGACGTCAGTTAAAAGACAGGAGACCTTGTTGGTAAAATTTCCTCTGGGATCCATTTCTCAGAAGGGTTTTTGCCCTTGTTGGAAATGTATCCCAGAAGAAACTTGGAAATGCTGTAATAGCCAATTTCTGCTGCAGATTTCCCAATGAGATCTTTTCTATTTAGATAGATGGTTTCACTAGATCACTGAAGAATGATTGTAAATAGAGTTCCCCATGAGAAGGTCACATTTATGTCTTTAAAATTAAAAACATCATTAATAGGTCTTGGCTAAATCTAGGTTAGGGAAACACAGATGAGTGACTTCACATTCACACCTGAATACTTACAAAGTAAAATGTGAGAGGCTCCTGAAGCTTTATTCCTCATTTTTCCATTCAGTGCACTGGTTGGCAGATAACTAACTCCTTTTTCAAGATCATTGTTTTTTAAATGTGGCAGAAACCTACCTAAACAAACTCCCCATACTTATTAATCCATTCCCCTGTTTTAAAATTATTTTCAATAGATCCAGAATTTTTTGCCAAAAATGTGTTTTCTTAAACAGACAAGTGGGAGAATACCGGGGCTAAAAAAGCTGTGCTCACTGAATGTATTTGCCAAATGAGTCAGGATAGCATATTTGGAAGACAGGGATCAGTGCATTATTGGCCTGACTGGGGACTTATGCAGAAATAATTACAAATAAAGAATGGGGGGTAGTGGTCAGTAAGTGTAAAATCATGGCTATAACTCTTAATATTTCAGTCAGTGGCTCAGTCACTCTGAGTGAGCTGGATACTTACGTGCTTCCTCAGGCTGTTTTCAGATAAACTATACACATCTGCCTAAGTTGGAAGCTGAAACAGATTGATTCTGACAGGATAGAAAAAAAAAACAAACACTTCTCACTTTGAGGGCAGTCAGACTTTGGGAGAAGCTTCCTGGAAGATTGTGTAGACCCAGATTGTGTGGATTCCTTGGGGTTTTCAAAACCTGGCTGGGAAAAAGCCTGAGAAACTTGGCTTGAGCTTACAGTTAACCCTGCTTTCAGCAGGAGATTGGATTTGGGCCCTTCAATGAGCTCCTTGCCAGCCTGAACAAACATGTGATCTCTGTATTTTGTGTGCACTCATGGTGAAGTGAATTCTCAGCCATGAGTACTTTTCATGAAAACAATTAGGGTCAAAGAAGAAACTCCAAAATCTTGACAAGTAAGATACCATTGTTTATCTATGTAGAGGGCTTAACAAGTGCTTTTTCTTAAAATGTTGTGCTCTGCAACACCATTTGATCTGTTGAAATGTTGTCTATAAAATATTTGCTGAAACTATCCCAGCACTACTAAGCCAGAGGACAGAAGTTCAGTTCTGATACTTGTTCAAAGATGGAAAACATTAAGACTGAAGTGTGTACTGGAGCTAAGGTAATTATCTTTGGGTAATGAGATCTTAAGATGCTCACAGAGGACTCTGCTAAGTTAAATTTGTCTGCAATTTTTTTCTTCAATTTGAACATACATAGAGTCCCTGCTCAGTATCTAAAACTGGTTTGAGGGCAAAAAAAATAAAAATAAAAAAAGAAAAAAAAAATCCAAAAAAGTATATTTTTCTAAGTTTGATAGTTATGAAAAATTTACTTTCATTTATTTTCTGATTGGTTGTGGGGGTGGAAAGTAATTGCAGATATTTCAACAATAAGTTGCCATTTAGATTCTGGACACAAGACCAGCTGTTCAGTCCCACATCAAAATTGTGTTAGAAGGGGGCAGTCAATGTTATAAGTCACTCTGGGCTCTTATGTAGGAGAAACAACAAAAGAAAATATTTTTCCTTTTACCCCCTACATCTCTTCCCTTCATGCTGCCTGCTGAGAGGTTTTTAAAAGCCTATCTCCATCATAGGCACATGGCTGGGTTTTACCTTTATCAGGCACAGAGGAGGCAGGCCAGCCTTTTGAAACATCTCAGCAGTCAGCAAGAATAAAGTGGGCATCCTAGTGGTAGGAGTAATTTTCAGCTTCCTGACAACAATTGGCAGAATGCTGGGAAAAGCTATTAAAAATGAGGTTTGATCACCAAAGTCTATTTTGGGGTATATTTAATGAGATGTGTCAGCTAGAATTTACAGTAAGTGGCTAATTGTTAATAATGTGCCTGTCTAAGACCCTCTGTGACTTCAGCAGATCTGCACAATACAACCACATGTGCTTGCTATGTTTTTCTTTATTGGCTATCACGGGTCAACTTATCACTGTAGTGAAGGAACATGATGTGGCTGGGAAAAAAGCATTGTTAACTCTATAAAAGTTTATTTATTGTATATTACTGAATGAACTATATGGGTAAATTGCAACAAATAATTTAAAAATGAAGATGTGACCTCAGTAAAACAGTGGTGTTTCATTTCCCTTCTTAATTATGCTCAGGATCAAGGGGATGTTTGTATTTAAGGCACTGAATGGCTTAGTTGCAAAGGTTTCTTACTGCTCTGGGCAAGTTACCACATATTTGTTTGCTTTGTGTTTTTTTTAATCACTATAAAACTTCTTTTCCTAGCAAAAGCGAAATATGTATGCACACTGAAGTGGCTGAGGGATGGTCTTAAGATCCTATAAAACGGATTTATGACAAAATGACTTGATATGAAATCTAAACCTCACATTCTCAATCTTTTGAAAAATATGGCTTTGAAGGCAGCTATGTCTCTTCAAACAACAAATGCCCAAACTCTGTAAAAAGAAAATAAAAAACATTTAAGAGCATTTTGTGCCAACAGGTTGGTAGCTCTGGGTGCCTTAGGCCAGCACTCGGTGCTCTGTACCCCACTGGGATGTGTGTGTGTAGAGTCAGTCCAGACCGCCGTGCTGAGGCCTCCTGGCTGTGATGTGTTTGCAGGGAACTCGCTGCCTGAGATATTCCATGCCTCAGGTTTGCTTCTAGAAGGATCCCAGAGCTTTCCTTTCCTTTCCTTTGCTTGTTTGGTTCACTAAGGTTTTCAGCCACAATATCTTTCATTAGACTTACTGATGTAGTTGAAGAAAGCAGGAAAACTTTGTTATAAAAATTTTTTCTTTGGATTTCAAGAAAAACAAGCCTTGCTTAAATCCCCTCACCATCATCTAAAATTTGGCTATTGTTTCTGGCTGTGCTTCTTGACAAACATCCTCCTCTTGTGAAAACAGGAACTGCATATAAAGATTATTTATTTCCCAATTTTCTTTATCAGGGTTTTGCAGTTTCTGATAATGGACACAACCTGGGATACTATTTTCCTCATGCTTCCAAGATGCATTCTGAGGGTCTAGTGTAGCTTTTATAATCCCATACGTTGTAGCTAGTGTCAGAAAACAGAGTGTAATGGTCTAACACAAGTAATAGGGATTGAGAAGATAAATACACTATTTTTCATTTTTTAAAGAAATCAGGACTGTGTGTTTAAGTGGGAAAACAGAACCTGTAGGGACTTTTGTAATGATACCTCATGGAAACACTGGTGGGCGCTGGTCTAGCACTGCGTTTGTTGAATAGGTACCCAGCCGTTAGGGATGCTGGAAAATCACCAACCATGTGAAAGCGTTTATGGGGGTTTGCAGCCAAATAAAATTCTTGGATTAAACACTGAGCTTGGGAGATGGACAGCACATCTTTATAAAGAGCTGCACATGGAAATGGATCTTGTTAGTCGAGCATGAGGTCCAGTACGTCAGTCATTTTTTGGATATACATGATTTTTCTTGCTAGATTAGGTAATTTCTGAGCAATAAGCTTTTACCCCTCTTTCCACCTTCTCCAGCTACCAGCTTTCTCTTAAACATGATGAGTTTAAGAACCTATGAAAGGCAGAAGAAAGGAAAAGAGTAAGATATACTAACAGGAACTGAAGGAAGGTGGCCAGTCTTGGAGCCAGTTTCCTGAGTGTCACTTGGCAGCTGCTCTCATGGTTTGTCCCTTTCTGCTGATTTCTCAGCCCTTAACATGAGAGGGCACAGGTGCCTTACAGTGCTCTGTAGAATAAAGCGAGAGACACAATGGTGCTGCTGCTTCTCTATCTGTTACTCTCCTTGCAAGTCATACATTCTGAGCACTTCTTAATACTTTTTCTTCCTTAATTCTATTAATTTTCTTATTGCAGAGATCCATTCCATTTTTTGAACATCTGAATAAAATAATCAACCATTCTCCAGATTTAAAATCATAAAATTAAATTTGATTTCTTGGACTATCATCTTGGGCTTGTGTATTGAGCATTCCCTTTCTTATTGCAGAAACAGATGTTCAGTTGTTTATTCAGCCACCACCTGTCTTTAAGAAGTATTTTGTTAGTTTATGAATGTCATTAGAGGAAGTATCTAGGAATACTTTACCGTCCTTCTAAAGCATCATTCTCAGCTTCACAATTAATACATTTTTGTAAAGCAGTCTAGATATCATCCAAGCGATCGTCTTTCTTTTGAGTTAAAAAATGGTCTTTGTATGTTTATTGAATGAGAAAGGTCCACAGGAATGTTCTGGTCTATTTAATGCCTCCTTATCATATATATCTTCTTGGGAATATAATGAACCTCTCGACTCCAAGAGTAGCCAAATGAAAGAATTCTAGCAAAGAAAATGGTAGCCTAAAGTGTTTTGGTTTCGTAACCCAGCAGCTGCTGCAGATTGGCAGATGTTCCACGGGGGTCTCAAGAGTTTCAGACCCTAATAAATAGATTTATTTTTAAGAAGACCTTCTGTTGTAGTAGGCAAAGTTATTTGCTGGCTTAGTCGTTGGTACTTCATTGCATCACATGGTGGCAAACTAAGCAAGTGCATTTGAAATGCAGTTTATTGATATTGTCAGGACAAAAATCATATTGACAGTATTTTCATATGTTGAAATTTCTGTGGTGAATTTTTTTTGAAGTTTCTTTCCTGACAGCTAATGTTGCAGAATGCTTCTGTGATGGTGGCTAAACTCAGACTGTTTTTTTTTAATTTATTGGAAAAATTTCCAATGACGCATATTGAAGCAATATCCATGGTGTCAGTATGTCACAGGCATGTCAGGAACCATTAGTAGAAGCTGATGATAGTCTTTGAGTTTTCCTTGTCAATTTTTGTCTTGAAGAAAGCAATAACATGTAATACTCATATATCAAAAATATTAACTAGAGAGTATAGATGAGTCTTCTTTTTAGCCAAGACCGTTTTAGTGTGAATGATAATGCAAATGTCATCTTCTTAAAGGAAAAGACAGTGATTCTCCTTAATAGTGATTTCAAAACGTCTAATCCCTGTATTGCAGTCCAGTCATGTGAAATTGGGACACACTTTTATTCTAAACTCCTGTAAATTTGTGGTGGATATCTGGCTAAGTTCCAAGTCAAGCATGATTACAATGCTGTGCCTTCAATAAATTTCACAGAACTAATTTAGCCTTCAAAGGCATGAGAGGTTAAAGCTAGGTCAACTGACATCCTTCTTGCACAACAGAATGTCTTCAGTTAATTATGTTGCATCTATATGTGTGTTCTGTGTTGTCATACTGACTAAACTAAGCCTAAAATACTATAAAAGAAAAAATGTAATTGATGAAGTTGAATGCACAGGCTGCCAGCATGGCTTATTTAATAGCTTCTTCAAATGTATTAGTGAGGGGTTTCAGCTCAGAGTCCAATGCTGCAGCAGATCTGTCCTGCACACAAAATCTTACCAAGTGTTAATAAAGATATTAATGGTTTTTCAGGCTAAGCTCTACTGACACATGCATGAAACCATTAGAATGTATCAATTCAGCCTGAGTTAGACTTCTAACAGTATGAGGGTCCACAGAATTACATATTCATTATTTTACCACATCAAAAAGATTATAGCGGGAATCACAGAGCAATTAATGCAGTACATAGACAGTTCTAAACTGCAACAGTGCTGCATCATTTAAATGACACTGTTGAGCCCTCTAGAAGTAGAATGTAATATAATAAATTGTCTTGGTGATGATGTAAGGAAGGACGTAGGAAAGTAAGAATACAGGTAATACTATATGAATGTATACATAGTAAAAATAAAGGGTTGCACTCCAGGCAAATCTGTGGCACTGTTGGTTTCTTGTTTGTTTGAATCCTGCTCATGCTTATACTGGTGCACAAACACAGCAGTGTCTGCTCAAGAGCATCAGATTAACTGATCTCTCTACGCCTGTTTGTACTTCAGGTAATATGCTCACAGCAATCATTAAGTGCTTGTTCAGGTTTGAACAGGATATCCTTTCATACCAGTGAACTCAGCTGTATCCCTGAACAAGTTCTATTCATGTATTCATGTCACTTATCATCTGCTTTTCTACCTGATCAGTTCACAGCCTCATTGCAGCATAGCTGCATGTCATGGGACAGGACTCCAGAACTCCTGCACAGCAGTCCTATCATTTCAGCTTTCAGTGTTTGCCATCCTGGCTGCAGCTCTGTCCTGTGTATTCATTGCCAGCAGTGGTCCTGCTGAGATTGTTATCCATCTTTGTTTTTCAGTCCTGGAGGATCATCCCAATGACAGCCAGGTGAGCACAGTCCTGGAGCAAGGACTGCGGGGCATATGACTCAGCAGCTGCAGTTTCCTCACCTGCAGAAAAAATGGACTATATTGCAGTGTTAAGATGAGATGAATATGATCCTGAAAATTTTTAGCTGTATTTTGCTGCCGTGTTGAGCTGGACATTTCTTTTCCGATATTCCTGGTCAGAACAGAGCTGCCTGCCTGCCACAACCCTGTTTACAAAGAAGATGAATTTTAAACACAAGAAAATTGAAAAAAGTACCACAGTAGAGAAGTCCAAGAACATAAAATATGTAAGACAAATAATAAGACCTGTGGTGTCAGTTGATGCCCCATGGGATGTTGTTTCTCTCAGTATTCTGGGAATGAAATTCAAAAGCCTATTTAGCAGTGGATCCAGGCTTGCCCTCACAACAAAAAAACTTTGAATAGCTGGAATGTCTGTCCGGTAAATACTGATTGGTATTTCTAGTTTTGGGGGACATTTCTGTGTTAAGGATACTTCTGGTGTAATGCAATGAGAAATTCTGGCCTTTTGGGGAAGGATTAGCTGATTCAGGGCAAAAGTCATACTAGGGGTTTGTCCAGGGGCTGTTTGCAGCTGTGCCCCTGCTCTGTGCTTGTCAGGCTGGATTCCAGCCATGGGGCTTGGGGCAGAGCAGTGAAATTGGCAGCTCTGTATTTCTAGTTCTGGTTTTATTGCATGGCATAAAGGATTCATCTAAAGCACTGTGTAGTGTCTCAGTATATTAGTTCTAAGTTTCTTATGCTAATTTAATTATTTACTTGTAAGTAGATATTATTTGAAATTCCATAGATACAATTCATTAGCAGCCACAAACAGATTACCACTGTGCATTAGCACATAATGAGCTATTTATTATTTAACAAAAATGTAGAACTATAAAGTAGCCTAATGAAATATTTGCGCACATCTTTGTTTAGATATTTGATTAATGAAAAAGTCTCACAGACTAATAGAAATGAAAGAGCTGCTTGCTCATCCAGAGGTGCTTCCAACACTCAGTAGCACTAATAGGAATGGCACAGAGCTGGATGAACCCATGTCCATGTCATGAGCAGAGAGTACGGCTGTGCTTCTGATACTCCTCCCCAGAAATGGAGCCTGTGCCAGTGTGCTGCTTTGAGATTGCACTAACAGAAATAGGTGTTCATGTTCAACATTACTTCAATATCATAGAAGATGTGCAAACCATTCAGTCCATTTTTCTGTTATGAGATAACAGCTCTGCATCACGGAAATCAACAGGTATGTATTATTTTGGCTGATCCCTTTACTACAAATTCAGACTAATGCTTTTGGTGCTTCAGTCCAAAAATCATCCTGCAAAAAAAATCCTAATCTTTTTCACATTTTCTAAACAAAGCTCCTGTTTTGTTCATTAATTGTTTTTTTTCCCTCCAAATTTATTTTAGCATTTATTAATCTATTTATTTTATATCTGCTGATATTTTTTCTTCCTTAATCATTGGCTTGAGCCAATTACTGAATGAGTAGAAAAGTTAAAATCCTGGATAGTTTGGAGCAAGAACATTGCTGTTGCATGAGGAGCTTGTCAATAAACTGCAGATGCTGAGTTAGTGAGGGTGTTTTTGATAAGCAGGTGGGTGATGGGAGTGGTTCTGCCTCTGCATGTAAAACAAAGATGGGACTGGGAAAGGCAGGGAGTAGGAAGGCTGTGGTTGGTGCTGATTGTGGTGTTGGTACTTGTTATTACTTTCAATTGAGTAATTTACCATTATGTAAGTTTTTTGATTTTTTCATTACGAATCCTATTCTTGTTTGGTTTTCGTGTTGCAATGAGTGTGCTTTGGGGATGTATTTAGGATACGATGATAAAGTAATTTGAAAATTCTAAGATGGTTCTCAGCAGAAAGGCTGGGGATTGAGTGGAACTTAGAGACTGAGTAATCCTTAAAATTGAAACAAACATCGAATCTTAATTGAACTTTGTTATCCAGGGAACTTTGGTAGACCAGATTTTAGGAGGAAATCCTGCTGGAGAGAATAGGGATGGTGAAGTTTCATTTGCTACTTGAAGAGAAGATGGTGACAAAGTTCTTATAAGAACTCTCCTGCTAATCTCCAGAGGGTGTTTAGTTGGTGATGAGCCTGAGGATGACTACCTGCCTAAATCCAAAATGTAGGATTTGGTAACTGTAAGCAGGAATATCTGCGTTTAGTGTAATTATTTAAACTAAGAAAGAAGCAATAAGTTTTACCTTAAGAGACAGGGAATTTCTACCAATGCATTCATATTTTGTAAGCTCTTTGAATTTATGTAGTTTTGTAATTTATTTGGCTACCACAAGCGATGAGTGGGACATGGGATATTTAGTCTGTGTTTCCTGATAAAAGTCATTCCAGGCAGGGAAAGGGCTTTCATCCATCCAAAAGAAGGGATGCGTTTTTAAAAACAAACAAAAAATGTAACTGTCGGAACTCCAGTGTTGGCTTTGATTTGTACATTGTAGTTCCAGATAAAAGGCAAAGATGGGCTTTCTTTTTTTTTTTTTTAATACTGCTGTCTTGTCTCTTCATAAAGCAAATAGATTTGTAGAAGAGCAATATTTGTACCAACAGCATACATTAAATGACCTTTGAACAGGAATGGATTTGTGCTTTGAGTAAGGAAACAAGTTGAATTCTTTGCCTGTGCTTTTAAGTCTGCTATTGAAGGGCAAAAATATGTACTTAGGCACCTCTTTGACAGTTTCTTAATCTATAATTAGGCAATACTGTTACTAAATTTATGCTGTTGCAAACACCTAATATTTTTGGATTCATGAGGTTTGCTTGGCAAAATCAAAGATGGTAGAACAGTACGTGGCTCTGATGGACTGCAACTGGCTGAGCCCCCATAGAGCATCATCTACCCTGAGAACATTTTAAAGTAAAATAGTTTTAAAGTAAAATAGTTTTCTTTTTTCTTCAAGAATTACAGACTGTACAAAAGCAGTTTTGCAAAATTCATACTGTACTGTGGGGGGACAAGTCACGTGAATGGATGCTTAGAAAGAGGCACAGATTAAAAGATTCAAGATACCATTTCTGTAAACTATAATTTGGAAAGCTGCAAGCTGTGTTCTGTAATCAGTGAAATTATAAGCATGCAATTACTGTTTTCTTTATTAAGCTTACATTTCAAAATAGTGTTGCAAATCATCTTGTCTCCAAATAATATCAACAACTCCTCCGACTCATCAGGACGGTATTCAAATTAATTTCTGCTGAGGTCCTCTGGCAGGTTTGTCTAGGGGAGTATCCACAGAGAAAGTGGGACAGTGCAGAAATTGTATTACAATGTCCAGTGGTTCTGCATTCGACCCATCACGGCAAGATGTGCAGATACAAATATTCTTCAATTGGGCTGCAGTTGTGCATTGCTGCCTGGCTCTGCCTGAAGTGGTTGAATATATTTGCTTTCACAGCACAGACTGGGAAAGTGCCTGAATCTTCCATAATCAGTGCCAGTTTCTGTAGCTCACACCATCGTCAGTGGTGCACTTGGCTGATCATCGCTGCTCTCTGTGGCCTCTTCAAAACTGCCTGCAAATCTTTGTGCTTGTGCTCCATAACGAGTTTCCACAAAAGTGATTTAGCAGATGTGGGGACTTTAATCTGTTTGATAAATTGGTTGACCTAACCTGAAGTAAATTAGAAAGTTGTTCTGCTTGCAAATTGAAAGCAAATTTGAAATAACGCTTCTGTTCACAACCTGAGGGGTTGCATTCCTAAGAAAGATTTTTGTCCTCCAAGAAGTTCTGTAGATCCAGCCTTAATATCCAGCACAAAATCTTCCTCAGACTTCCCAGAGAAGGTGGCACTGAATAGTATCTTTGTGAGAATTCAGAGCAGATCAGAGGTTTTTTAATCACTGTCACAAGCAATTCTTTACTATCTGTGAAGAGATAAGGTCTAAGGTGCTTCTGGAAATCACTTACATGATGTCCTGAGTTGAGCAACTAATAAATGAGACTCTTTAGGTTAATGAATGCTTTTAAATTCTCAGTGGTTTGTATCCTCCGGAAAGACTGCAAGGCCTGCCAAAGGCTGAGGCTGCTCCAGGATGCCTGGCATACACAGCACATGTAGTATTTCCTAATTATGCACACCAGCAACTTGGACTAATGCTGCTTTTACCAAATGCCTATGTGGTTCGATTTTGTTAGCTGAAGTCTGTTAAAAATGCTATTGAAATCCTGATCTACAGGAGTCAGTGCTTTCAATTTCTTCCGCATACATTAGTCACTAGACTGTTGCTGCAAATTTCCAAAGGACGACTCTTATTCATATGCAAACTAAGTTAGGGGTTGAGGCATGAGAACGTACCACTTCTTTTTGCATTGAACTTTCAGGCCTGAGAAATCCTAATGTGCACAAGAATATCTCGGAAGTGTTCCGAGCTGCACCCGCTGGGAGAATCAGTACTCGGAGATTTATCAGCAATAAACTCTTCTGCCATCACCATTTGCTTTAGAAGTCTTGTTTTAACAGAAAAGTGGCAGAGTTTCAAGTGTAGTTAAAATCTAGAGTAAAGTCATATGTGTATAATAGTACAGGATTAAGGAAACCTAGAAAAGATTCCAATAAGTTTACTAATTTTATTGTCATTCAGTATTGCCCTTCAACCCCAAATTACCATTTTCTCTTTAGATAAATGTGCTGCTCTTGTGATGCAAATGAATATAGGTGTTTGCAGCCCTAGATAATATTTATCAGTTGGTATACAGTAGGGAGCTTCTGGCTTTGAATGGCAGCAGTAACAATACTTCACTGAAGAACTGTGATGATATAAATGCAGCCCTTGAAATAAAGGGAAGAAGGAAATGCTGATGTGGGTAGGTTTGCTGCCCTTCCAAAGTTTGCATTGCTGAGTAGGAATGACTTGTTTTGGTGTAATAGTCTCTTGAAAATATGTGTTTTGGCAAGTTTAGAAATTTTGGATGTATTGAGCAAGTGCTAGGCTCTGTTAACTTGTTCTCAGTTTTGTAAGGATATATTTATTTCTTTGGAAACTCTGTTTATGTTTAGATGTTGCATTGTCACGTTCTACCTGGCACCTGCTGTTATGCTTTTTTACTTAATTTTCTTGCAGTTTGTGAGTTGGTGGTTGTGATTCTAAATAGCTGGGAGGATGATCAAAACAAGGCTCCCACAATAATTTAATTCAAATTATCTGCTTTGGTTGTGGCAACAACCCAATCCCAACAGTCCTGTATCCTAGAATTCAGGTTTATTTGTCAAGAGTGCCACACCGTTTCTAAGGCTTTCTAAGTTCTTTTTGATATTTAATTTCATAAGAATACATTCCTCAAGTTCTGATTCTCTTCTTTGAAATAAGTTTCCACTGTTTATCATCTTTCATGAAAAATTTCAGATGATAATATTTATACATGTACAATATGGACTCATTAAATTATACCTTTGATGGGTGTCAGAGGCATTTAAAATATTAGTCTATCACTCAGGGTGGTTGCTTTGTGGTTAAGGCAAGCATCCCTGCTTTGGTTGTGTGCCTGAAAAATCCTATTTGTTCTTGAGTCTTGAGGACATTCACAAGAGCAACCAGAAGTTTTGAATGTAAATGGGATTGTGGCCTTAATTTAATGTCCTTCTTAAGCTATTTCCTTAAAAATAGTTCTGACTGTTTCCTTTTGTTCCTTGGTTTTGTTGTTTCTGTTTCATTTCCTTTGCTCCTCTGTGTGTAATATAAAATTGGCCTGCTTTTTTCAGAATGGAAATAATTTGGGACTGCTCCATTGTGGCCATATTTAGGTAGGGACACAAAAAGAATGATATTTTCTAAACAGGATTAGGAAATGTGTTTAGGTTTGCTGGTGTTCGACTGTTATTGAAACATGTCATTTTAACCCAATTAAAACCCTTTGAGGAATGGAGAAAACACTCTTCCATTACAGATTTAGTCCTGAGATACCTTAGTCACATTACATAATTTCTTTGTGAGTAAAAATTTATTTTAATCCAGCAGAAAATGGTGACCCAATGAATGCATGAAAGCTGAAACTAGACAGGTTGAGGTTGGATGTTAAATGTGAAATATATATGGGAGAGGGGGCTATTTACTACTGAAACATACAACTGAAGATCTGGAGTGTGTTGGATTCTCCACTGGTGTTTGTGAAGTTAAGATTGAAAATAATGCTTTAATCACATACAAGTTATTTGGCCCAGTGCAGGAATAACTGGGTGAAATGTAATAGTCTGTGAAACACACAAGGTCAATATGATCTTATGGATCTTTCTGGCTTTAAATCCTGGAAATGAGAGTTGTAAAAATGTATTACTCAAGTTCCTCTATATCAAAATAAGGTAACTTTTTATTCTGTGTTTGATTCAAAGTTGGAGTGGCTTTGCTTTTTTCCACCTTTTCCCTGCAGGGCCAGTACTGCTCTCAGATTCATATATCTGTAAGATGTGTATTGAACACAAAAGTAGCCCCAGGCCAGTAGCTTTTGTAATTTCTTCTGGGCCCTGGTGGTCCATACAGGAGGCAACTGAGACCTTAATATACTTAACAGGCTTGACCCAAGCATGAAATGTAACTTCTGGCACCAAAGGCTTTATTAACCAGTGGATCATACAGTTAGAAACCTATACAAGCTACCATAAAATACCTGCTGGGATTTATTCCTGTGATTATATCAGGCATTGGTTTGAACTAGTAATCTGGAGAGAAAATTCTTCCTCCATGCTTACCAAATCCTTGAGCAATGAAGTGACCCCTTTAAAATGGTCTTCAGCCACTTTAAGATTTTATGTATTTTTTACTGCTACTAACTTTTTCACTTTGAATGGAATAGACACTGACAAAATAATTGGTAGTAATTGTTGTACTGATGTCAGTTTTAATAAACCATTCAAGTAGAAAATATTTTACAGATCCAGCCATTTCCTATGTGTCACCAGATAAAAGTTTCACATCCTTCAGCACCTGGATCTTAGAGCTAGTACTTCTATTTTTCTTTCATGCTATATTTTTTTCTTGTTAATAATAGAGCTGTCATTTCTAATAAAATATGAAACAGCCATCCAGGGAAATAACCTTGGTGATAGATAGAGCAGGCTGAAACACTAGACTGAGTGAACACAAATGCTCAATAGCTTGGAATATAATTCTGTCATTAAATGGAACCTGTAAGGGAGTAGCAGTGAATGCACCAGGGTGAAAATGCTTTGCACTGGGGAGGCTCGTTCAGCTCCTCTTGGAACTGTTCTGGTCATCGGCATCAAAACAGCTTTCTGGGATTTGAAGGGAGAAGGGCCATCAAAAATGAGACACTGTTAGTCTGACCAAAGGGAGAGCCACAGAACCATGCACCAGAAGTGGAGCTCTTTCGTCAGCCTCTCTACCAAAAGATTCACTTCAATTGTCACCCACCTTTTTGAAGAAAAGGATGTCAAGTCCAATTGGAAAATTTGTACACAAAGAGATCGCAGGGAGGTCTACAGACTCTGTGTTTTCTTTGGTGTTTGTAACCAGGATGCAAGGCAGAGTGGAACAGTACATTAGAGAGACTCCCATCTCCCTATTGTGCTTTAAATAAATGTGATCTGTGCAGGAAAAATCTCATCCATGTGGATCCGAGAACTCTGTGTTCTCTATTTCTGCTCTCTGCTATAAGGTTTGCTCACTAACTCAGGGTTTACCCCGTCATATACAATGTGAATTGTTTCTCCTCTGTGTGTTTGTTTCCTCCATACCAAAAATGGAAATGAATATATTTCTTTTTTATCTGTGCAAAACACTGAGATGATTCTGGATGGACAGGGCATTAGGAGACTTCAGTATCACTGCTATTGTAAACAATGTTGTTTCTTTGTCCCCAAATATTGAACACAAGTATTTTTTGGGGGGATTCCTGAGTGGAAAAAAAAAGTAAAACTGCCTATTTAAATGATAATTATGCTCTTTTCATCCTCCAAATAACAGCTGAAATGTCTGTGTTTTTCTCATCGAGCAGTCTGGTTGGCTAATGGACGATGTCTATTTGCAGTTAAAGCTGTTTCAGTGTTGACAATTAAGCATATATGTGGAACAGGGTAATCAGTAGGATGCAGTTTTATCACCGATGTTAATTATCTAATATTTTCCAGCTTACAATTATGTGAAAAATCCTTAGGCATAAATGAAAATGAACCCATCAGTTACAATTTTTCTCAAGATAATGGCTGACAGAACATTTGCTGCCCCACAAAAAATGGAAGCAAGAGCAAAATTAGCAAGTCAGTTGTTCAGGGTCTAAAATATATAAATGTAGTCATGTGTTACATGATGTGCATTCTTATCCTCATGGCGCAAAACTTCCAAGTTGGTGACTGGAATTGCTCAGAGAAATTTTTCTTTTCAAGATGTCTCTATATGCATCCGTTTCTAAAGTGCTTTTAAAAGGAGCAGAACAAACCCTGATCTTGAATGTAGATTATGAATGTGAATGGAATTGATCTAAAAGCTATTGTTTACTATAATAATTATTAGAGATTCACTGCACCAGTGCCTAGGAGAGTATGTGCTGCTTTATACAGAAACAAGGCAAAGACTCTCTGGCACGTCTCCTTTATATTCTGGAATAACTTGCCCTTTTCATTTTATTCCTCATCAGCTGAAGACTAATCTCAGTTACAATCATTCTAATCAGACACTCTCAAGTGACCTTTAAATGCTTAGGAGAGCCACTGAAGACTATTTGTTAACCTCCATCCTCCAAACTTGAATAAGCATCCTAAGTTAACAGGGAGTGAGAGAAACCATGAATAAGCAACGTTTTTTCAGGAAAATGTATCTTGGCAGTTTTACAAGCCCTGCTATCAATTTTTGTTAGGAAGTTTATCTTCAAATGAAAATGGAAGAAACTAAATTACTCTCTTTAAAAAAAAAAAATAAAAGAGCTGGGGTTAGCAATGACTTTTTAAAAGCATTTGAGAAACTGAGGGACAAAAAGCTGAGCTCCAAAGGGAGGTGTAGGAGTAGTATAGACACTAGATTGCCTGATATAAATGTTTGGATTTTAATTTGACCCTGTCTAAGCTTCCCTAAGTATTTATGTTTGTTGAGCAAACTGCAGGAAATGGGCTTACTCCCAACAAAAGTCCCTGGCAGTGAGCTCTTTCTGCTCCTGAAACCGGTTTTTGGTACCACAGGTGTGGGTCTGGCCCTCACTCTGTGACGATGCCAGTTGAAATATAAATATCTGAACTATGTTCCTTAAGTTTCAGAAGAGGGGGTTAAGATAACACAAAGCTTGTGGCAGAAGGAAAGTAAGGCTGCTTTCTCTGATAATCCACAGGTCAGGCTACAGTCCATTTATGACTGATGTAGAAATTCCAGGACTTTTCTGTGTACAGAACAGAGCTGGTGCATCTGATACCAGTAAGAAAGCAGGGTAAAGCCCCTGACAGCCATTGACTGGCAATGCCGACTGTTGATGTAGGTCATTATGCCACTCCTTGCCTGTGACCAAAGCAAGCAATGATATTTGCTCTGGTCACTATGAGGCACTCAATGATTCTGAACGATCTTAGCTGACAGAGCAGGCTGAACAGACAGTGATTCTCCAGTATATATCAGGTATTGTTTTGTTCAGCTGGCAACCGTGAGAATCTCTTTTACCTGTAAACTGAACAAGAGTTGGACAGAAGCAAAATACCCATTCAGAAATGGTTTGGTTTTTCACCCTCTCCATTCTCACAGAAAGCAAATTAGAAATCCTGGTCTCTGGAAGATAATGTATTATCATCACTAGAGGAATACCCACATGTGCAAAGCTCACCTAAGAAATCTCACTGAACATGGAAATAAATCTGATTCTTAACAGAGTTTGAAGATCCTTGTTTTGGTGGAGATACTGTTAGTGTGTTACAGAGCAGCATGGCCTGGCAGAGCTCTGGTGCTAAGGTGGCTGACACATGAAATGGAGATTTGATGGAAGCATTCCTTGCAGTATCTCAGTGTAAAAGCTGATTGTTTTAATTCCTTTAATCAAATTTTTAATCAAGTTACCATGTGGCCGCACCGTGACTGTAATTGCATAGATGGATTTATATGCAACACATCAAAAGCCTTGCAACAAAACCAACAATTTAAAATCTTTCTTTTCATAGAGGAATAGTCTTCCAGCTCTTTGCTATTACACAATTGGGTGTAATTGCTTGTCAGTAGGTGACTGCTTAGGAGATATTTTGCACTGATTCTAAGGAAAGAAAAAGAAAAAAATTACATCTTGCATTAAGCATAGAAAATGAGCAAGCCAGGCAGAACTCTGACTTAAAAATGTTACCAGCTTCCAAGTAAGTATGCTGATGGCTACATGGGGCATGTTGGAGATTTAATTGTATTGTGTGATTAAAATATATTGTATTTATTTTTTTTTTTTAATCCTCACAACAAACAGGAATTCTTTCACATGAATTCTAGATCTTAATAGGCAGGTGTTTCTGTAATGTGTTATCATTATGCCTGTGTGTTTCACAAGATCATGTACCATTCTCTCTCCTGTTGAATAAAGTTGTATTTTATATATATAAATTGCTAAATAGATTTGTTAGATACTTTTCAATGTCTGCCAAAACTAAATAATTGCCTTCCAAGAAGAGGATCTTTTGACCTTTCTTTTACCGCATTCCACATAAGACAAAAGAAATTTGGTGTAGCTTTTCTGATTTTTCCCCATTTTTGTGTTTAAAAAACAAAAACATTCCCAATTATATTGCTGCTGTAAAGAAGTATTAACAGTTCAGCAGAAACAGAAAACACTTTGAATAACTTCTCATTTTTAGCTTTCATGTGAATTGACTCATCTTCTGGACATCAAACAGCTTTAATAGATAATGTAGTTGATGTTCCTGTAAGCACAGGTTCATCCCCATGGAATATTTTCTTGTTTTTTATGCATTCTCCCTTTAAATAACTCAAGCACTGGACACAATGCCTTCAGAGACTAATTTGTAGGCCTAAATATTTAGTAAACAAGTCAGCTGTGGCTTATTAACTACTCAGAGTATTATGTGCCCTGTGCTAGTGAACAGGGCTGATTGTGCTCGTCAGTGTAAGCAGTGTACCAGAGCTGTCCGTGGTTCCCTGCGCCAGCCGGGCTGTGGAGCGCTGGCTTTCCCTGGAGCGAGTGCTGTGCTGGGGCTCGGGGCTGAGTCCTCTCGGGTCTGAGTCCCCTCGGGTCTGAGTCCCCTCGGGTCTGAGTCCCCTCGGGTCTGAGTCCCCTCGGGTCTGTCCTGCCGCCTCCTCTGCAGCTCCCGGGGCTTTCTGCAGGTTTGGCTCTGCTGGCCTCACCATCTCTGCAGACATAAAGTAATGCTTGGGTAGCTCTGCCACTACTGAGCAGCTTTTCTGGTTTCAGCCATGCTTTTGGACTGTTTTCCCCCCAGTACATCGTATTATCTTTTTCTAGTCTCAGTTTTTTACTGAAATATTTCTAGGTAACATGTCCATGACTACTAAGTCAAAAATCTTCAAGGTTTTAAATACTTCAAAGATAGATTTCCAGCTGATTTATTTCCAGTTAATTTATTTATCTTTTGCTTTGGAACTTACTTGACTAATATGACAGATCATAGCAATCAAAAAGACTCAATGAATGTTTTAAAAACAAAAATAAAAAGAGCCATAAATGTCACTACATTTGAGCAGGAGCAGGTACCTTATAGCACCATTTCTAGTGTCATATTATCTAAATTTACTTACCTTATTATTGAAGAAACATATTAAGCTTGGAGAGGCTCTGATTTCCATCAGTGTCAGTTATAGGACATGGTGGTCAAATGAAGGTAAATAAATACGATTTTTATTAATAGGTTAATATGATTTTGTGAAGAAAAATACTGAACCATTAGTGCTACAAAATGAGCCACAGTTTTCAACAGATATATCAAAGTTCAAAGGAATTTAGTGCATGTTGATTTGTTTGTAGATAGGTTGATGTTTCTTCTACACAGAGATCTGTCCCTTGAAGTGCAAAATTTTTCAATACATCAGAATAAAAAGGCAGTGAACAAAAGTAGTTTGGGCTGCCTTCTTTGAAAAACAGTTCCTTAATCCCTTTTTGAGTTTTCAGCTCATGTTTTAGTCAGCAAAACAAACACACTGCTCAATGTTGTAGGCAATGATAACACCAGGATAAACACAGGAAATGCTTTTATTAATATGATCTAAGCATTTAATTGCCTTCCTTGTAGTTTAATCTTATCTTTACACATTGAAGCAGTGAATATTGTACGTTTCTGATCCTCAAAGGACAGCTATTCATATGGCATTGTAGAATAAGACATTATCACCAGAAACCTGACAGGCCTGTAATGTTGCTTGTCAGCTGAGGGGCTAGGAAGTTTGTTATAATTATGAAGGAGATGTGCAAAAGATCATGGTTTGCAAAAGGCAATGCTGAATACCATTTTATAATTAAAGGGAAGGGGTAAAGTCAAGATGTGCCATGAGTGCTGGGTGCTGGTGAGAAATGAAGTGTCAGAATTCAGTGAGCCCCAAAGCAGAGAGTTCAGCCTCCAAATGATACATTTACAATTAGCTTAAAATTAAAGAAACAGAGCTTTAAATTATGAGTTATAAAAGGACTATAAGCTTAATCCGCAATTTAGGAGCCATGTTTATGATAAGCCAATTATCAAAAGCGATGGTTCTCATGTTCAATTTAAAATTTTTCAGATTACAGCCATATCTCTTTTCTTGCATGTGTAGAATAACATGCATCAAACTAAGAAGAGAGGCTTGTTTGGCTTTTTTAACCAGCTATTTTAGTTTCCTTTCTTAAGGCAAGCAGTATAACACCAGTTCTCTGTTCCCAACCTAGGTTATGTTTTGCTTGCTTAAGTGTGGGTAGGTAGAATTGCAGGTAGGCTGGATTTCAGATCTTGTTTTGATGGTGTTTAGTACGTTAATATTTTTCTCTTTATAGCAGAGGGACTGTATCTCGTATCTCCTAACATATTTTAGAGCTCTGCTTGCCTTTTTTTATTTTATTTTTAATTTTATTTTTTTATTTTATATTGTGGTATCACCATACTAGTGCCTGAATTTCAAAGGTCTCCCTGGCTGGAGTTAGAGTCTGCCATAATTACAGAATCCATTAATCCATTCCCTTAATATGGAATCTGTTAGGACTTCCTGGTGCTCATATGGTCTATTTCCATAAATATGGCCAGCGTTTTGTTCCATTTTTCCTTTATTTATTTTTACTACTCTCATTTATTCTTTACGAATGTGCAATAAAGCACTGGATGTTGTACAGAACTCAGGAAGAAAAAGACACAGAAATGTGTAGGCTTGAATTTTCACTCTTTCATTAGGCTGTACAGCTTCCCTTTGGGATATACTGCAATTTAGGCTGCTGAAGCCAAGGAGCTGCACTGCTGCTCTCCCACAATGTCCTGTCTCAATATGCACGCTACTTGCTAATATATTAGGTAACATGAATGTTGTGTGCATATGTCCTGAATTCATATGTCAATATGCAGAAAAATAGTTAAATAACTAAATAACATTTCTCTCCTCTTCAAAATTTGAAATAAAATATAAATATTAATTTAAAATATTATGAGCATATTTGTTTCAAAGCACAATGTCTTTGCCAATCCTCTAAGTACCATTTTTCAGTCTGTCTTAGAAATACTATTCTAGGCAGCTAAAAAAAATCTAAGAGAATATGAATTATGCATGTCTTGGCCTCTTCATCCATAATTTTCATGCAAAGGCAAAATTGTATGGCACATTTATTTCAACTTATATCTGCTACAGGCCAGTAGCCTAAATTTAGACCACTGACAAAGTCTGTTTTAACTGTGTATAACTAATTCATTTGACATAACAGTAAACTTATATTGTCTCAGAACAGGAGCATGTCAGAGAAATTTCAGGAAAGCTTCTGATGTGTGACACTAAAGTTCAGAGGGAATCTTGTTTTATCCTTTTGCTATTTTTAACAAATAATTGAAATTTGGATCTCCTTTTCCATCTTGAATTTTCCAGGGTTCATTACATTTAAATGTAAATATAATCAAGTACAGGGATATCCTTAAATATTGCTCTGTTTCCTCATAGCTGTTGAAATCAGTTTGCTTGTGTCATTTTTAACACCAACAATTTATCAGTGTATTTTGGACTATTGCCTAAATTGTGTTCTGCAGGTTATTTTTTTTCCAGCAAATCTGTGGTTGGGCTCTCATTAGCTTTGATAAAAGCAAATTATATAAAAGAATGTGACTTTAAATCCATTAGGCAGGTTCCCCTTGAACTTTCTCTAGGCCAGGAGCCTGCCCTGCTTTTTCCTTTTCAGATTTATGTGAGCATGGCACCCGTTGCTTTTAGTGGAATCACTTCTGATATACAGTGGCTGAAACCAGGCTTTAGGGTAGAATAATTGACTTAGTAACAATGTAAAACAATAAGCATCTGCTCTGATCCCTTCTGTGTAGATTTCTATATGATAAGAGTGAGCACTTGGGAGAGGTGAAGACAGTATTAATATTATTGTGTGTGTTTTTCTGTATGCCTTCTACTTGGTTTTTGAACTTGAGGGTCTATTGGGAAATTTAAGGACTCTTATCATTTACTCTAATAATAAATTCATCAAGACACAGCTCTTGTAATACTTCGTTCTTGGTTTTGATTCAATTATTTTGACATTACTGAAATGAACCTAGAAATATCTCTCCACTGGGGAACAGAAAGGCAAAAAGAGCAACATAATAAAGACGCCATGAAGAAAGCTGTGTGAAGAGCCAAGTGATTCAAGAAACAGACAGTTAGAATGTTTCTCATTTCCTGCTGGCCCATCTCAATAAACTTCAACAAGTGAACCGTATTTTACCGTCAGCGTCTTTCATGCAGCTACAGCAGTTTTGCTCTGATCAGTGATCCTTTGCCTTTTACTGCGCTGAGAATAAAGGATTTTGAAAACAGGTTGGGGGAAAGGAAATCTATGTATTTCTTCAGGGAAAAATAATCTTAAAAACCACTGTGTCTTAGAGGATTACTGGAAAGGCCTGTCTGCTTTTACCTGCATTTCATGCTATTCAATGGATTGTAAAGAAATTATATTGGAATGAAATAGGGATGACAAAAGAGTTAAGGGGAGGTGAGGATGTTTGGTCCCTTTTGAATGCGGGAGTGAAAAGCTTTGTATAACCTTTCACATGATTAATAGTATTAAGCTGTATTAATGCCATTGTTAAGTACCGGTTCCTTGTAGTCTGTCTTCTATTTTATATCACAGCCTTAGTTCAAATCCTAAATCCATTAATTTAACAGACAGATGACACCCAGGGGGATTAGTTTGCATAACAAAATAATTATCAGTACTTGTTCCATCTTAGCAGAGAACTCTGAAGCTTTTGCTAATGATCTGAACAACTGACTCCATATTTAGATATTTAGATAGTGTTCTGATTTTATTGTGCATGGTCCATTGCAGCTTGGCTTCTTGGAGGAAGGAAAGTCTGCTCTAGCTCATTTGCATTTCCCGTCTTTAGATTGTTGCATGATAATGAAAATCTGGTACTCAGTTATAATATGGCACTGTAAATACATCATGGGGGTTTCCTGTGTTAGTGGCAGAACTGCTCACAGCAGGTTTGTTTTAGATTATTTGTCCTGTGTTTTCAGTTGTCTTATATTGGCTTTGTTGGTTAGTTGTGACAACAGGCCTGGACTGCTTTGGGCACGGCTACTGTGCTGCAGCATTCCTGGGCACGTTGGCTTTCTTGATGAGAAGTTCTGCTGCATGGGATTTTCTATTCTACAGTGTTTGACCAGGATTTCTGAGAATCTTTCAGTGTGGTCCATGTTTCTGTGCCCATAGTTTAGGTGAAGTCTGGAAGTCTTGGAGTTGTCTGGATTGTGCTCAGGTGCCTTATGCTGTCGGTGGAGCACAGCTGGTGTCCTGTGAGCAGGACTGTGAGTGCTCAGAGCAGCTGCTGTGCTGAGGCTCGTCCCAGCTGGACCCAAGCTGGGTGTGCAGCGCAGACTCACTGCCTTCACTGAAATATACCCTGTAGTGCATGAGAATGGATTTCCCTAGGCCATCTTGAGTTAGTTTATAAACCATGATTTTAGGTTCTAATGTGTTTTGAAGTGCACATCTGACTTATAAAAGCCAGTGACTTCTTGGATGCTATGAATTGTTAATCTGTGTGGGAGAAAAGACAGTTCTTCTCATGTTTGCTGTTATACTTAAATTGGAGTATCTAATATAATTATTCTTGGCCTGCAGATAAATTATTTTTTTAATTGGCATACTTATACTTTTTCAAATGAATTAAGAATATATTGACAAAGATTTAAGATTTCCTACTAGCCTGACTGTACTTCTACAGGTAAGTAGGCCAGGTACAAGGAATATGTTTGAAAAACAACTGTAATTGAAAAGACAGTACTGTCAGGAGTCTATTGCATGGTGAAAATAACAAAATTAGGAAAAAAAAAATCTATGTCCATGGAGAAAAATGCTTCCAATTGCAAACCTGTTGTGTATAACTCAGTATATCTTGGCACTGTTGTTTAGCTGTCTAGTGGTGTTTTTTGGATGTCTTTTTTATTTTTTTCAACAGTGTTCAAGCTCTGAGCTCTCAAATAGATAAAATTCTTTCTCTCTTCTGTTCATGTCATCTTTGTTTCAGGTTAAGGTCACTTCAAAGACAGCCCCGGGGACCTTGCATTGTGGCCCTGTGCTCACAGAGCTGACCTATTGATAAACAAGGGAGTTTGGTGCTGGGATGTGCCAGTCTGTGGTTCGACAAATATTTACTCAGAAGTGAGAATCAAAACAATACATAAAAGCAGCTTTCATTTCTTTGGGGATTTGCTTCTTGTCTTATTTTAAAAAACTCCATTAAAAGCTTTACTTCCATGGGATATACTGATGATACAGTGGATAAGTCAGGTCTGATGTGCATCTAACAACTGGAAAAAATTATTCTGGCTGGCAGCTGAGAATTGTAAGAGTGATAGTGAGATATGGTTGGTGTCACAGCAAACCTACAGATTATCTGCCACAAATGTAAATGAACACGTGGCAGGAGCTGCTGTTTCATCACATGTCTGTGGTGAGAGGTGCTTTTCCCTGCTCAGCACTGTGTGGAGACAGCAGGGAGCCCTGTCTGGATAGGAGTGATCTCAGATGATTTCAGATGGGACAAGACCTTTGCATTTAGGTAATAATAAGACTTTCCATACCCAATAAAGGGTAGGACCCCATGGCCCTGCAGCTGGGACCCTGAACACTGCTGGGCATTCCTGTGCTACATCAATGACTGAGTGTAGTTATGTATTTCAGACTTGGCCAGTTTCTGGAAAAGCAGCTTAATTCCATATAACTTTCTATATGTTGCTATTACTAATTTAACAATGGTTCTTATTATTTTTTCAAAGTAAATACAAATAAAGAGGTTTAAGTGCTTTAATCTGGTTTGTGTGAGCCATCTATGAAGGTAGTTCTATCAAATCTGTGTAATTTAATAGATAATGTCTGACCCAAAAATGTGCAAATATAAAAAACTGGAGATTTTTTTGTATTCTGCTTTGCACTCTCAATCATGTTCCTCCTTCCGGTTATACTTGAAAAAAATTAGGATGTATAGAAACAGAAATATAAAGAATATTCCCTGACAGGTGCACAATTATTTTGTGCAGGGCAGTTGTGTGTGTGTGTGTCTGGTGTAACTTTTTTCTCACGGATGTAATTGCAGACAACACTAAAGTCTATAAATTATTCCAAAGCCAAATCCTGTTGTAAACAAGCTCATAAGAAGTCAGGAGAGTCTTAGATTATTTCTGTCCTTAGATGTTTTGCATAATGACTTGTTTCCAATGAACCATTCCTTGTGCCTCTGGAGTTCCCATAGAGGAAATTAAGCATTAAATTTTAAGTGTTGTGGTTTTTTTATTTTCCACCTGCTATCCTAATTGCAATTTTTAAAATTTGCTTCCAGTGACAGCGGAAATGTAGATTAAAATAGAAAAATAGTTAAAATTAGTAAAACTAAGGGTCACAACATCAAGCAGGAGTGGTTGGAACTGAGGCAGTTATGACTGAAACCCAGTGCCTGTGGCAGGGCAGGGCTGTAGTTTGACTGAGCCTGTTGCTTAGATGTGCATTATGTTTTCCCTGGTATACAGTCAATTAGGATTTGCCTTATCTTTTTCACTTACCTGGTTATTCTTCAGGTAACACAATTCTATATAAATTATTTCAGTTTTTCCTTGTTTCTTGAAACGCTTTTGAGCCCTAACTGCTATACCGATAATAATGTGAAACAAATAATCCAAATTTTCTCCTGTAAATTCTGAGAATGGAATATATTTGGGGCCACTCATGGGTGTAGAGAAAAGAAATGTCCTTTGAAATCCAATTTGAAAGTAACCATTTTTCCCCCCTTTTTAAGAAGTCAGCATTATTCCAGCAATCTCTGTGCTCCAGGCAGAAGGATGTAATCTGCCTTTCCAGATACATCCCTCAATTCTCATCCAAGGCTGCTCTGGTGGGGCTGCAAGCACTGCTGGAGACTGGGCCATGAGACTGCTTGAGATGCTCCTAAACCTCAGTACAGCCCAGGGCTCTCTTCTGAATTCTTCCTGTATTAGGTGCTGCAGAGGTAATTGAACAACAGTAAATTAATCTGAATATATTATGGAATTAGTTGGCCTGTTAATAAAATTATTTTGCCTATTCTCTGTCCCGTTGCCCAGATTTCTGGGGGATTTGGCAAACCTGCAGTTGAAGTGAACTATGTTCCCACTGTAGGTGTTAATTTTAATATGCATGTCATGTTTGAAAGTGTCAGCAGAAAAGACTGAATGATACTTGTTGCGTATAAATCTGAAGTACATAATTGCTCCAGCTGACATGTATGAATGCACTTTCATTATCGTGTCAAGAGGACACTTTGTGCTTGCAAATGAACAATGTTTGGGGTTGGCAATAAACCGGGAAGCACTTGCTTAAATAAAGTTTATTACAGCTTTTAAGAAAAATGTAATTATGAAGTGTTCATACTGAATTAGAAAACTGATTTTGAAGTGTTAACTTTAATATGAAATGGAGTTATGGTTTAAAGGGGAAGAGTGCACAGTGCTGAGGGTTTACTAAAGTGAGCCCAATGTAAATGTGAAATGATACTGTTTGATTTGCATGGTCACACAGTATTCAGTGGGTATGAGAGCTGGTTTCTCAAAATAATGAGTGACTGACAACCTGCACTTTCTTAAATCGGTTTGCTTAATTTAGTGACCACGGGTAGAAAATACATGTGTAAATGTAGAGATTCAATCTGAGAATCCAAGGTAAAGGATCTAGTAGTTCATTAAAACTAACCAGTACCACTAACCTTTACCTGCAGAAAAGATTCTCTGTTTAAAAACTAAAAACAACCCAACAACAAAAACAAAAACCCCAACGACAACAAAAACCACCAAAAAACACAAATCACCAAAACCGTGTTTATTGGATAAGGATGAAAGTCAATAACATTGAAAGTTTCAGTCAGTATCCAAACACCACCTTATCTTACAGGGAAGCTCATCACGGTTGGTAAGGCAAGGATTGTTATGTTGGGATGCTCATTAGAAGTTATTTGGAAACTTCTTATATTCACTGGACCTCTGGCCTGCTGTGTGGCTCTGTAGATTTGACACATTGCTAAATAGGATTTCTATGTCTAGCATAATAAAAAAAATTATTTTGGTTCTAAGCATAGCTTTTCAGCTTGCACACAGAAATTCATCCAAAACTGCTGTAAAATCCAAGGCAGCAGAGGAGAGGAGGTACTCAAATTTATGGGCTGCTGGCTACCAGCCACATGCCTGGTGTGTTTATTATGCAGAACACATGAGTTAGGTATGATTCTGACCTGTGTGTTGCTCTGGCTTTAAATCAAGGACTGTTGAATTATGGGTTGTAATCTCCGGAGAAGCACTGGATGAGTCCCCTATGCAATCTGAAATGTCACCCCTGCTGTGAGTTAGGCAGTGCAGAGAAATGTAGGATATGCAGCAAATAGGAGAGGTTGTGGAGAGTAGTCTCAGATGATGGTGAACATTATCAGCAGCAGCTGGCAGGAGTTGGAGATGCATCCGTCCAGGGGCTGGAGGCCAAGTTTAGCCTGGGAAGCTGCAAAATTTACTGATTCCTCACCTCCACAGGGCAATCTGCCAGCAAGGTTGTGATAGAGCCTCTGTTATCCACTGAGAGCTGAAGCCCTGAGGGAGTGTGATGGAAGTGCTGTTGTTCACTGTGATAATTCCTCCTTGGATGTACTTTTGCACACCCCTGTGCTGCAGGAGTGAATCTGACCCATGTGGCATTCAGGAGTTCATAGGAACTTGTTAATGTCTTTTGTGATTATTCAGTATTTCTAGTGGTCTGTCAAGATAAGCTATTACTCTAAGAGAATGTTTTCTACATAAGTTTCCCAATTCAGTGTTTTCCTTTGTTCTCTAGGAGATCTTTCAGAAACTCCATCTGTGCTGCTATGTTTAAAAGAGCAGTGCTTGTCCCAGCAGTGAGGGAGATTTTGCAGAAAGGAAGTAATAATTGCAGTCATATGAAAGCTTTGCTGTCCATCAACAGAGAGCCCAGATGTATTTCCCTGCAGCTCCTGTTTTGTTTGCATTTAAAAATAGTGTGACTTTAGTATATCTCCTACTTGACTACAAATGCATTTCTGCTGTTTATTTTCTCTCTCTCTTTCTTTATTTCTTAGGAAATAAAAATAAAATAAAGCCACATTAAGTCAGTCCTCCTTTTGGACAGGAACTTCTCAATGAAATCTTGTATGGTCCCCAGCTCTCCTCTAATGTTCTTTCTCTAAAGGTTTTGATAACCTCCTGGAGGCCTAGAGATGCTCATATAAGTCTGTTCTGGCGAACCTTATGCCTGCAAAGTGGCACTTGTAGCATAAGTGCTGCCATTCAGTGAAGATTCTTATGAGAGAAGATTACTCGTGATGTCCCTGGAACGGCGTCTCTTCCAATAGCTTCCAGCTTGTTGGGCTCTGAGGGGCTGTAGAGAGGTGACACTGCTTGTAGCTGTCTGGGATCACCCTCCAGTTTTCAAGCTGTTAAACTAACAATGAAAAATTCTGATTCCTGTCTGCTGTTTATTTCTGGAATGCCAAAGCATTACTCTCTAGTAAGAGCTGATTGTTGCACATCAGGAAAAAAAAAGTTGAAAATTACTTAAAAATTGTTAAGATTTTTTTTTCTTTTGTATTTAATTATGTCTGCAGCCAAAGAAAGGCAATCCTCTAATTTTATTTCCCTGGCTGAATCAAGCAGTAGCTGCAGAGATAGAAAAGACAATAATCCCCTTAATGAAACTTGGTGTTTATTGCTAAACATATAATATTTTCCAAGCTCGTGTATTAGATATGTAACTTAGACTGGTTGAAGCACAATTGTATAGCACTAGAGCTCTCTATCCATCCTTAACTTGCTTGGTACATGTGCAGTGCCTCATCCCTGACACCTGAGATGCTATTTAAGCTCTGGGGTTTAAGCACAGTAATGAGAAGTAAAGATAGAGCCACACTTAGTTCTCAGTACTGTTGGTATTTTTAGATTAGATAGCACTTCTGTAAACTACTGGGGTTTGTGTGCATTGCCAGCTATTCCATGTTAATTTAAATGAAAATAAGAGACTGTAGAATGAGTTTCTATTGATGCAGCAATACCAGGTGTGCTATTGTAAGACCGAGGAATTGGTGAAAAAAAATCTACTGACCTTCTAATGTTCCTCCAGTCTGAAAGAAAAGCTGTCCCTGCCAAGATACTGCACTGCTGTTTACAGGAAAGACCGAAGGCTACTTGGAAATATAATAGTCATGGAGAAAAAATGGCTGTAACACTAGGTATTAGCTTAATGCTTGTTTGTGTGGTTAATTATTTCATTATTAGCCCCTACTGTGCACTTGAAAGAGTGAGAGGTTCATGGGTAGAAGCTTTCACTTCCCACTAATGATGAAAGATTATTCATTCTCAAAATTTAGTCTATTTTCTGTATGTAAACTTGCACAGAAAAGGAAAGATCTCACATGCAATTCTCCATTGGCAGAAAAAGAAGAGGGGAAATGAGTATTTTGCTTTGGGACAGAAGAAACTGTAAGGACAAAATCTCTATAGATGTGTAAGCAATCTGTTTTAGTTGCAAGAACACAATAGGAAAGCCTGACTAAATTGTAAGCATAAGTAAATTTTAGGTGGTATGCTGTATGGATTTATTTACAAATTGATCAGGGGTTTGCAATTGATCCAGAGTGGCTCAATTCTTTATTGTTTTTAAAGCGGGTTTTTTTTAGCTTGTTTTAATAAGTTCTGTCCTGGCAAAAGCAGATCTGAAAATGTCAGTCATAACACAGCTTTTTGCAAAGTCACATGTGTATTGAGGTGTTTTAAGCACATCCCTATGGAAAGGATGATTAAAAAACATTAAAATTAAAATGAGACAAGTCATGTCCAAACAGGATTGTTTTGAGAAGGGGGCCATGTAAGTGCTACAGTTTCTTCCAAATTCTGGACAGAATGAGGGTACCATTGTTGCACAGCTGTAGTGTCAGTCCTGGTCATTTTACCCTCAGTAGCTTGTGTTCAGTACCAATGCACAGTTTGTGCTTTCTAAAATGGGTGGCAGGCATGGAATAATTATTTTCCTGTGTATTTTATTGTTTGACATGGGGAGTTAATTTCTGACTTTTTTGTGTTTTTCATAATTTTTAAAAATTATTATTGCTCAGGTTTTTTGATTAGGTTTATTTGGCTGTTTTATTTGGAAGAAATAAAACATGCCGAATTTCTGTTCCATCAAGAATATAAAACCATAGAGTTATCAGTTCAGCTTTTTACTAACACCTCCTCCCTCTTCCCCATTCAGGAAGCTTCTGATTTTAAAAGTATCAAGTCTTAGATGATGATGATGATAAATTCTGAACTGACCAAACAAACTGAAGAAATACTTTAGTTCCATGTATTGGTTCTAATGTTCTTCTGGTCAGATTTTTCAGTTTATCCATAACCCCAATTAGCCTTGACCATCAATTCTGATATTGCACCACTGGACAATGTCAGCATCAGTGGAACATGGTAATAAAGGTCAGTGAAATGGATCTTTTGAATTTGGACAGAGCGAAGGAACAGTGTGGGATGTTCTGTGGTTTTTGAGGTGATCAGCAAAAGAGAAGTCAAGAGGTATTAGAGTGTGCTTCAGAAATGGAGCCAAACAAAAAACAGAGGAAAGGAATGGTTTCCAGATGTCAGCACTGTGAAAAGGGAAGCCAAAAGAAAGCAGGTTTGGATGTCTGGGGGATGCTGGTAAACAGGGATTTTTCAGCATCGGTTTTGGTGTATAAGAAATTACCAGCCATGAGGCTGATGTCGCAAGCAGGTGATATTAGAGCAGCACAAGACAGGATAGGATAGGCACGATGCAGAAAAGTATATTATTAACTTAAAACAGTCACTATGTGTTAAAGCAATTACTGGTGACTGCTGGGCAGATTTCCTTTGTTCTCTGCTGCCTTTCCAAAGCTGGTCCATCTTGTTTTAAAAGTGCTCTTGCCTCCTTTGTTATCGCCATATTGGCATAATGTGTATTGTAAAGTGACATTAGTGACAGCACTGCCAAATGAGGGAGTTTTCTGTTTTAAAATACACATCTGGTATATAAAGTATTAAAAATTCTAGATCCCTTTCTGATTGGGATTTTTGGGACAAAACATTCTTGAGCTATCAAACACCAAGTGATCAAAGTAAAACAATTTTTTTTGAAGTGTATGAAATTCTGTGTCAATGCTGATTTCTGTCAGAAATCTGCATGGTTTTCTTGAGGTTTTCTGTAAAACCATAAAGTCTGGGAATGTTCTTTGCTAATGGGATGAAAACTATTAATAGGACAGAAAAAAATTCAACTAACTAGTGTTTATGAAATGAGAAAAATTACAGTTTCTGAAAAAAATCAGAGAAGTCCATTTCATATTCAACTAGCATAACTGTGAATAAGAAAACAATAGGTCATGTTTTTGATCTTTTGTTTATTTATATGCAGAAAATATGTTCTCTGACTTCTAAACTCCTTATTGCTTTCTTAACATTGTTTCATGTGGCATCTGCCTAGTTAAAATGATGAGTTAAATTTGGTATATTGTGGGTTTCATTTCTAATTAGCTGGGATGTAATCCTTGAACAAATCTCATCAAATGACTTGGGACTGAATTGCATTTAGCTTGAACAAATGGAGAATAAATCTGTGTCTTTGATTTCATTCATTCATTTTGATCATCCCGTTTACCTGAACTCAGTGCCAGCTTCTCATATTGAAGTATTCTTTAATTTCTGAGTGAAAGGCTGCTCAGCTCAAGTGTGATGGAAAATAAAGCACTGAAGTAGAGGGGGATGAGAATTCCGAACTTGTTCACCCCTGAAGTTCCTGGGTTAGAAAAGCACTTGAACTTAGTTGAGTCATTTCCCCCCCATATGCAGAGATCTCAAACTGCTACTTCAGTGTCTCAAGTTACCACTGGGAACGAGGCCTCTGACAATTTACATGAGTGTCAGCTTGATGTGTCATAGTACAGAGGGAGCTTTATTCAGTCCTTTAAGGAAAAGTCTCATCTCCAGTGTCCCTTTCCCAGCCAACAAATATCCTCGTTGGGCAGTCAGAGCCAGGCAGCTGTTTGCAACCCCAGCAGCGCCTCTAGCTGAGCACCAAAGCCCAAAGGAGCAGCATCAGGCGCTTGGCTCACCCAGAGCTGGACAACAGGGACGGTGCACAAACCCGCCGATGTTTGGCTCAATTGTTGGCTCTGTTCAGCACTGTGGAAACACTGTCCCACTGCACCGATTTGTCTTAAGAGCACTTAGAAATTCTACCTGTACAGTGATGTGTAGCTGTTCTAAGGCTTTTGTCTGTGAGACTGCTTTGTCCCCACCAAATGAACGAACAGTTATGGTCTCCAAAGACGATTTAGAGAGAGATACAATATTAGATGAGATTGGAAATAATATATTGGTGGCGAAGGATATTGAATTACTCAGGTTGACTCCCGGAGTGTATTCCTGCATTTCTACATAATGATTTTGGCTGTTATAATGAAATAGTATATTAAGGAAATAAAAGATTGTCAATAAGGTATTTAAGCTTCCGCTACTGAATGTAAAATACTTACATTTTTCCATTTAATAGCACCTAAGATGGTTCACCTTATCTAACTGCAATAGGTTAGGAGAAAAACTGTTCCTTCAGTGTTGTATATCAGCCCTAGGGTGAACGCAGGGTTAAATTTCACTGTCTAATGCACATTTGTTCTCATCGTAAAGCTAATCTTGTAATTTCTCATAAGACTGGCAATCTTGGGAGAAATGAGCTAGTACTGAGGTTAAATTACCTCTTACCCTAAAGGAGGCAAAGGATATTCTTGGATGAATGGCTCAGCATGATACACATTATAGATAACTAAGGTGTTGCATAATGCAAGTCTTGGCTTTTGGCTGTGGAAAGAGCTTTAGGCCTGTTTTTAGTAGCATATCTGTCTGGAAAATAATTCAAGGCTTTTTGGAATAATTCAGTTTCACTGAAAGTCTTTAAAATTGTACTATCTCATTTTATATTGTCTGTTGACTACTGATCTCAGAGTTTTCAGTATTGGCTGGAGCTATTAACGCAGTCACTTCTAGCAAAAAATGTACAGTGCTGATTTTTTTGATGAAATGTGCAGGATACTGGAATTTAAGTCGTGTGGGTTTTTTTAATGTACATGACTATAAGCAGTAGAACAACTTTTTCTCAATATAGCAATGGAACTAAAATTTTAAAGCCTTTATGTCAATGCTTACAGATTTAATGACAAGAAACTGAAATGCTTTCAACTCTTAATTTAATATTAATTATTAAAATGAATGGATCTAAGAAGAGGTAGTTAGAATTCACACATTTATTCAAAACAGATTTTGCAATCTGTTTTTGATTGTTTCGTAACAACACTGATTCTTCTTTTCTGAAACAAGCAAAGTGATAATAAAATATAGAGCCATAGAAGGAGTTGAAATATAATCTTGGAATAACTTACTTAATGCTGGTTACACAATTACTTTTATCTCATAATAAATTATTTTTCATAATTTTCACCTATTCCACATGAGAGTAACAAGAAATGGCAAGCTCAGCAGAAAGTAGGGATATTGTAATATATGAGTGGCTATTAAAAGTGTCAAGAAAGGGAAGTATTTAGAGGAAAAGTTTGGATTGAAAGAAATTAAAGTGCCTATTAAGATTATTAATATAACATAGCTGTGGCTCATAGTTCAAATAGTCGAGTGTTTCTTGTGTGCAATATCCCTTCATTTGCCAATAGTACAGAGTTAAGGGGAGAGATTCACTTTGATCAGTGTTCTTTGATATATCTGTGAAGAAATTGAACAAATTCAGCACATTTTTGGACATGTTTTGATTGGAGGTTGAAGACATGGCATTCAAAATGGCAGAGAATTTAATAGAGAGGCAAGACAAATAAATGGGGTAGGTAAGCAGTGAAATTATAATTTATAAAATGGGCTGTAGCTGATAACAAGTCTTGCATTGTTGGCAGTCACAGATATGAGCAACTTCTGTAGGAATGTGTAGAAGCTTTAAATAAAATAATGGTTTGTGGGATCAGGTAAATAAAGGAGCTGGGATATATTTATAAAATATTATGTATTGGAAGGGACCCACAAGGATCATCAAAGCTCAACACTTTAAACCAGTTGAGTTTGATTTTAATCTCTTAGTTCTGATTCCCTTTTGGATTATCCTTAACTGCAGAAATTTATTAAAGTTGATGCTGATCTATGGTTTTATGTTGATGTGAGACTTTGATACTTCTTGAGAAGTCATAGAAAAAACAAATCCATTTCAGTATGTAGAACTGAGATGCATTTTGGGACTAGTAACAGCACATATAGAATTTAGAACTGAATCTTTTTTTGTTAAAAAAACAAATTATAATGATACTGAAATGGCAGCAAATTCAGCGAAGAAGATAAATAGATATTTGTATATGTGCACCTTACAGTTATCCAGAAAACAAAGACAGAATCATTTATTTTAGACAAGAAAAAAACGCTGTCAGTATGCATTTTCAGCAGTAGAAAAAAATAAAAAAGCCTTTAACAGAATAGCCATTCAGCATATGAGGAAAGAATGTAGAAGGCAAAATCCAAAGAGAGAGGAAGGTGAGAAAGCAGAAGGTTTCTGCCCTAAATCCCTCAGAGATCCCCGTTCCCACTGAAGGGGGAAAAACGAGGGGGTGAAGGGAAGGTGTGGGTCAACCCCAAGTGCGTGATTTCCTTCTTTGTACTACTAAATGAAAGTGACAGGCTTTCCTCCATGATTTATTTTGTAAGAATCTGCTTCTTAAGGGTACCTACTCACAATAATAAATATTCACCCGAGTTCCGGTTACAAAATATCATTTACATTCTGAGGCAGAATAATTACCATCTGATTTTCCAATAGTATTCTGAGACTGAAATAGACTGAGCTTTGGACTTACAGTCATTTTTGACTGTATTTTTAAAATATTTTATTTTAATCAGTGCTCTTTCTGCCTGTATAGGGGAGAGATTGGCCTCTGTGTCATCTGTTACATGAGTGAAACTATGAATTTCATACATTACTTCTAGCATCTGGGCTTCATGTAAATGTGTGACATCTGAGCAAGCTAAAGAATGCATTTAAATTACTTTCTTAATTGCTTTATTTAGGTGCTCAAAGCTATTAATACAAATGGCTGAAGGATGAATTTTTGATAATATTCAGACAGAGAAAAATAGATGTGGTTCAATGGTGTTAAAAGGTAATAATAACAATCATAAATCTGTAAAGTTCAAGAAATTATTGTCCTCAAGAAGAATAGATTTTCTGGAGATGCTGCATCATTATTCTTACTCTGAGAGTGTTTGTGTCATTATGTGCTGTTAATATGAGTAACCGAAAACTCCTTCAGTAGCATCTCCATCTGTGCTGTGCCTGTTACCTGAAGAAATGGGTATGTGAACAAGCCACATTATCAAAAAAGCCATCAATTTCATACTATTTCCACTTTTTCTCGCCCAGTTTTTGATAACTTCAGGGATGTTTCTGATTTCTGCCACCTGCAGCAGCCACACTGGCAGCACAGGGAAATGCCAGGGACCCCTCATCACAACGTTCATGTCTTCAGACATGAGAAGGACCATTAAATTTAAAACTCCTCCACACCTGCTTTAGATGTGTCACCTCTTGAACTGCCTGATATGGTGATTGCATGGGCAATTCAAAAATAGCTGCCTACCCTGCAACCCCATTTCCAGAGGAGCCATGTTTTCAGAACAGTTTCACTTACTCTCTGCAAATCTCTGCCTTGCTCTAATTTAAAACGATATTCTTTGTGTCTGCCACCTCCCTGCTAAATGTAGATTGTGTGTCAGGGGGCTGACACACAAAAGGCCTCAATCTCTTAAGAAGCTGCCACCAGAACACCTAATAGACTGTCAGTTTGAATGTTTAAATGAGACACAGCAAGGGAAGGAATAATGCTTTTAACAAAAGAGTGGTGGGTAGACTAGGAAAAAAGCTCAGCTCCACTGACAAGGTGACTGGAAATGTAGTACTTGCAGTGGAAGGGAGATATTGATGAAAGCATCAGTAACAGGTGAAAAATGGTGCTCAGACTTGGGCTGCTAACGGGAAATAAAGCAAGCGTTTATGGCTGTAGGGAAGCAGGTAAGGAGTCAGGTTAGGACGCCCAGATTGGCTCCTTTGTAGGATGCAGTGCTGTCATCACCCCTGTGACGAGCAGTTCTTTTAAGCTACATCTCTGTATGCAATACAGATTTGGGCATTACTGAGCCCTGAAAATTAGTGTTTGTACATCCTGTTTATGTTTTAAAGCATTGCAGGTAGCTGTAGCTACATCTTTGAAACTGTCTGTGGCATTATTTGGGTTAGGAATTCAGAACTGAGTTCCTGCTTGTCAGCAGCATCTCAAATTGCCTCGCTCACAAGTGGAACGTGGAAGGATAGAAATTGCAGGAGTTCTGCTCTGTGTTGTGCAAGTGATGCGTTTGAACACTGCCACTATGAAAACACATTTACTTTGGCATACACTCGAACCAAAGACTCTTCTGCTTTCAAGAAAGGTAGAAAGAAGAGCTCTGCTTTTTCCTGTGACAGTAAAATAACTTCCTGGTGTTTGGATTTGTCCCTGATGGTCTTCCGTAGAAATTTTTCTGTCTTTTCAGAATTGAGTGATGCAAAAAAGAAGCCATTGCAAGTCAGTCACAGTCTTTTTCTTCCTCCCTTGTCCTCACTGCTGAGTCCACTCATGCCTTTGGCTACCTGTTTTGCCGATAATTTCCCAGTTAACAGGTGGCAAGCCCCGTGTTGCTGGATGTTATTAAATAAATGGTTTTCCAGATGGCTGTAATATTGTTTCTTTAAATAAAAGTACACAAGCTTAATGTCAGCACCTTATTTATGGAATGCTTTTGGCTCCTGAACTGCTTGTTGAAATTGTTGTGAGCCATTTGGTCACTGAGAAGTAATTGTGTATTACTGTAGACAACAAGCTGTTTGCATTAATTAGCAATCAGAGCGTATTGCCAAATGGGGAATAACATGTCTGACATCTCTGCAGATCCTGGTAACTGAAGCAGTGCAAACTCATGGACTGGCCTTTGCTGCATGTTTGTAGTGTGGACTTCCAGTCCACCTGCCTGTACAGTCATCTGCAAAACCACCAGGGACACAGCTGGGAGAAATAAAAGCTAAGAGGAGAAACAGTGAGGGAAGGTACGAGGAGTTTGTAAAATGTCATTGGTTTTTGCAGCAAGAGTAACTTTATGTGGCTTCCACATGCGGGAAATGGTGAATATTGTCTTGCTCACGTGTGCTGTTTTCAGCAGCTAAGGAAGAGCTGTAGTAAGCTGAGCAGAGGTACCCTGAACCAGCCTTAGGGAAGCACAATACAGCTTGATAGAGGAACAACCTTCTCAGCATAGCTCAGTAATCCACCTTGGATAAGGCCATGGATGGGCCAGATCTCATGGAATTAACCTCAGAAAGAATTCTAGCCATTCTCTGTCTCTCCCATTGCACTTTTGAAGGCGTAGGAGTTAGGCAGCAATGCCTCCACGGAAGTACATTTGCAGGTAGAAGGTGACCTTAGCTGAGCAGCTAGACAGGATATCCTTTTACCCTGTTTTGTTGGGTTTTTGTTAAGAATAGTTGAAAGATCATGAAAAGGTGGGAAAAACTGCAAGAGAGCAGGAACTTCACTCCATGTGGAAAAAGAGGTGTGAAGATAAAAAGATATCTCTATAGAATTGGCACTAAAAGTAATGCTGGGGGGGGGAGGTTCCCCCTTTAGGCGGTCAGCTTGCACCTTCTCTTGAAAAGTAGTATTATACAATATCAACTGCATCCTAAATAGCAATTGTTGTGATATGCACTAAGAAAACCTTGAGATTCATAGTATTTCCTGTGTAGCACTGTTTTTCTTCCTCAACGCTATTGAAAATGTTCTCCTTAGCGAGGAAGTTTCATGTGATAACTTAGGAGTAACGAACCCAGAGTAGTCTGGAACCAGGGGCAGAAACATTCACAGGGAGATCGGGAACTGTGGGTTTAAAACTTTAGAACTCTGGCTCTTCACATTCCTCCTTGCTTGGGAGTCCCACCTTGATTTCTGATGACCTCTGAAGTCTTTGTTGACAAAGGTAGTCAGGAAAAATTAATTTTTGAGGAAAAAGTAACTGCATGCTGCATCCATTTGTATTTTAAAATCAAGTTAATTGTATAGGAATAAGGTGTTTTTAAGAATTACCTTCGTGGACCTAAGTGCATGTGTCTCTGAAAACTCTTGTGCTGCTGTGGTGGATTGGGATCATTTTCTCTGTGTGTTTTGTAGTGGAAGTGATAAAACCAGTTTGACTCCAGTGTGCAGATTTGTACCCCCTGAGCTAGGAAATGTGGGTGTTTGAAATCCATCAGTGGGTCTCGGGGGTTTTTTGGGTTTTTTTTTGTGTTGTGTGGAGAGCCTAAGGCACAGTGGGAGAGAGGAAGGAAAAATACATTCAGGTGCAGGTCAGTGCTCTGCATTTTGACTTTTTTTCAGGAATGCTTGTACTGGTAAATGCATTTTTTCATTTATTCTGTGCTTAAGAATTAGAGATGTTTGCTACTAAAATGCAAGGTTCTCTGAATTATTAAGCACAGTATAATGAACCCTTTGCAGAAAATAACTAGAATGTGATCTATGTCAGCAGAGGAAGGAAAGGAGCAAAACACATTAAAAAATAATAAATTAATGTAATACAAAATAACCTTCATTCCACAGCACAGAAATTTATAATTGCACTGATCTTGTTAAGCTGCTCTTCCAGAAGACGCTGCACATTCTGTGCAGGAGCACAGTATGATGATGAGTGCCATGCAAAATTAGGATCTTTCCTATTCAGAGTGTTTCATAGACACATTTGGCATGTACAGGTAGAGACATTTCAGTGAAGCAAGATATCATCTAGACAGGAACTCTTAACAAACAATTCCCACCAGCGATTTGGGGATGTAGTTTTCTAGTGCTTCTGGGTTTTGGCTTTTTTATATAATTTTTTCTTCTCTAAGATGCATTGCTTTTTGTTTACTTTCAAAAGGCAGTGCACATACCTCCAGGGTTACACTGGAGGTCAGGGCTGCATTCTCAGCTCCTGGTGGCTTGATATGAATAAATTGAGTTTGAAATAACTAAATGAATTACTGTGATAGGATAAGCAAAGATAAAGCATTTTCACCAAAGGGTTCAAAGCCAGCATAATTGGCCAATAAATAAATAAGAAAAATCTCTTTGCTGTCTTTCAGAATAGCATCTCTCACACAATGTTTTTCACAACTGCTGAGTTCACTGGCCTTAGCCACATGTGACTGAAGTTACCCAGTTGAGATTTGTGATTCCTTCTTAGAGTTTCCAGGAGAAACTGATGTTCTGTGTGCTCGCTAAGGAAAATGTACGTGTGAGCAGAGCAGTGTGTGGTGATGGAGGCCATTTAATAGGGGATCATCTGAGGGGACTCGGTGCCAGCGGTGCATACGCTCAGAGGAAGAGCATGGATTGAGGCAGCTCTGCTGCCCGTGCAGGGAGATGTACAAAGCCCTGTTCAGCTTGGGGTCAGACCGGGTTGGAGAAGCGTGTGAGAGGCAGCTGAGCAGCTCCTCGCTGCGGGGGCTGCAGGAGTGCGGGGCACACAGGGAGGGCGCTGGGGCGGGCACCGTGCCTGCCTTGGGTTCAGCGCTGGCTGGGGCTGTGTGTTTGCAGGAGCTGTGGCAGCCTGGCCTCGGGTGTGAAGCAGCACTGGGACATTTGTGTGCACGTCAGGATCAGCCTGTGTGCAGCCCTGCCGTGGTACTGCAGACGCTGTTCCTGGGAACAGGCTGGATTGAGAGTCCGTGGTCCCCGGGCAACAGATCCTCCATCTGGGGTTTGACAAGAACAGGGGTTTGGGGATTTTTTGTTGCGTTAAAAAATTTTTGCCTTCTTTTATTTTGCAAAGTTCATTGGACGTTTTCAGAATTTCTTGATATAATCTATTTCTTCTTGTTATGACCTGAATTAAAGGGGCCAGGGAGTGAAAAAAAAATGGATTTTAAAAAGTTCCCATAGTAAGTAAACTGGACTTTTAATTTTTGGTCAAAGCAAAATTTTTAGGTTGTGTTTCACTAAATTTGACTGCATTCCTTTTTTACTAAAGCCATGTTGATTTGTACGGAGGCTGAGCTGTGAAAGGGGAAGGTGTGCCTGAGAATGAAATTAAGCAAGATGCTTTCAGTTTGCCTGGCTTTGATTACTTGTCAGGAGCAAGTGTTGCTCTGTTACTGAACCTGTTAGTGTTATGCAGTTCTGCCTTTCCTCAAAAAACTCCATCAGATGTATTTACTTGTCCCCTTGGATGAAAGCCCCAGAGCTAGGCAGGGGTGCCCCTGCTACCTCTTGTACTGGGAAGTGGTTGCAATTTTGCTTCTGAACTTGGAATGGTATTTTAGTCTTGTATCAGTGTAGTGTATTAATCCCGTATAAATCTTCCTGGTGTGGTTCCTCAGACATGAAGACTTAGCCCTAAAAAGATAATTTAATAGTTATATCATAAAACCAATGCCTGCATACTTTTGTTCCCCTTTGTGTTTTTCTTGTCACACTTCATTGAGGTGAAAACAATTTATTTGCTTCTCTTGCCAGGATATGTCAATCTGACAGTGAAAATAAGATGTCATTTTCAGTGTCTCATCTGATCAACAACATAGACAGCCATCAACAAAATATTTACATTTTTCAGTGATGATTATGGATGAGAATGCATAAATCAAGGTTGTTTTACATTTTATAATCTAAATTGACACATATGAATTGATTCTGAAGTTTCATTAGGACTAGAAAGTGCCAAAATGATTCAATGAACTCTAAGCATGGCAATAACCATTGAAAACAGTCAAAAACCAGGGCTGCTACTCCTTATATTATTTTTTTAAGAGTTTTCAGTTCATTCTCTACACTAGCTCCCATTGACATTAGGTGTAAAATAAGGTAAAATTTTCTGGTTATTGTTTCCAGCTTTTCGCTTATAATCTAAATTTCTGCATTAGGCATATTACCAGAGAGTTGCTAAAAGGCAAATTTCAGTCTGCTTTTAGTTTTCCTTTTTTTTTGATGTCTAGCCAATTTATATATTATCTACAGTTTTGAATTTATCTGTAGTTTCCAGTAAGCTAGGTCATGCTCTTAATTCTTTTATCTGTTATCTTCTTGCCTCCTAAATACTCTGAAAACTTTGATTTGAGACCAAGTGTCTCTTTAGATGTAAACTCTGCCAGATATTGGGTCATTAGACACTTGTGAGAACTTTGGTGATTGCAATGCTGTCAGCTGCCTTTAAACTCTATGTATGCTTCTGTAATTATCTCATGTGTCCTCCCAGGTGCTCTGATAGCCTTGGGTCCTTTTATAACGACCTCTACAGACACAATTGTAGAATAGTTAAAAAGAACACAATAAAATAAAGTTAAATACCATATATATGTCTTAAAAATTCTTTAGGGATTATTCAGTCATTGCAACCCCTTATAGATAGGAGCAAACAAGCTGCCTCATAAGCCAGCTCAGTTCTTCAGTTGGGGGATGGAAGTTCTTTCCCACAATAGAAAGGAGCAGTTTTAAAGTACAGCTGGTGTGATGGGGGTGTGGTGCAGTACACACAGACAGCAAGGAGTGGCCATCCATCATTTGACACACTAATCTGTTGGCCTTGCAGGGGTTATAGAAAAACAAACCAAGCTGGGGAAAAGTAATTATTTTATATATTAAATGTGCCAGTTTAAGTTTTAATTCTGTTGTTTGTTTCCTTACCCTCTATTTTGATGCCCGAGTTGAAAGTGTTGTGCAAAAGGCCAGCTAAGACAGAACACAGCTCCTTGTTTCTGCTGCTGGGAAAGCCCACGTGATGCAGTTACGCTGTGCTGAGTCTGTGAGCAATCCAGGACATAGATGTAAGGTCTCACTCCAGTTGACTCTGGTAGTCACTCAGGTGCTGTCATCTCCGCTCTGTGAACCCAGTGCCGTGGGCTGAGGCTCCCATGGGTTTGGAGCAGCGTCATGGATGCAGATCTTCAGCTGCGTAAATGGATCCCAGCTCGGTTCCATTTTCATTTTTCTGGTATTTCTCAGAAAGGGCATAATCTCTGCACTCCCTGATGCTCTAAAATGCTGTAGGTATTGTTTTAACAGCTCTTCTGAACAGAGAACTTTCCTGCACTGGAAACTGAGAAAGCAAGGAGATCCATATCTGGCATTCCCAGTATCCAAATAAATGGTAACACAGTGACCAGAAAAGTGCTAATTTCTGAAGGCAACAGGCTTGTATATAGCGTGAAATGAACTACTAAACATTTTTTCAAGCTGGTGACTTTTTACATTGGGGAGGGAGGATGTAAAACCTGACATTTTTTCACTGATCACCTTTCACAAGAATAAAAAAACTCCACCTTTAATCAGAGAGTGATAAATGCTCTTTTTTAATTTTGAAATGTTCTACGATTGATTGCACACAGTAACTTAGAAAAATTGCCACAGACTCATAATGACAGGTTTTATCTGAAATTATGTAAAACTGGTTTCAGTATTTTTTTTAAAAATAAGAGGTTGTATGAAGGTTTCATTGTCTTTAGGTAGGAGTGAGTTACTCCTCGGTGTGGGTAATTGTACCTGGTAGGCATTGTTAAGGAAAGAAAAAATGCCTCTGGTGTGTTTTGGTCCCAGTTCTCCCTTCCAGCGTTGCCCCCTCACTGCTTCCTTTTTCAGCCAGAGCCATGTTTATCATTCACACACAGCCACAGTGCCAGGATGCCCAACATGTATCAGTTTTATAACGTGTAATTCATGAGCAATGCTGAAACCCAAGTTGTTGAAGGGCATAAACACAGAGAGCTAATATTCTTCAGGCAAATTCAAAGTTATTTTGATGTAAGACAACTTCTGGCAGGTTACCTTCTGTCCTTCCTGCAGCAAAATAATGGCTTTTGTCACTTGTTTTTAATTTCAAACTGATGTGCTGGAAGTATCTATTTCAAAGATGAAGGAAAAGTAAGACAAAAAGAGATTGTTACTTTTCCCAAATCAGTTTGATTTCTGTCATTACAAAAAAATACCTTTCCAGCAGATGTCTTTGAGTGCCAGCCAGCACTATGACAGATAACTTATAGCTGCGCTGATTATTCATGCAGATATCAGCAGGTTATTCCAAAAGGGCTTTATTTCATATTGTTAAAGCTATTCTCTAAAAGAAACAGTAATCTTTCTGATGAGCATGGGGAACAATTTCTTCAATACCAGTCCAATTTATTTGGACCCTCTGATTGGTGCTTTCAGCTAGATCTCTAAGCACAATATTAATTATTCATTAAGGTACTTGAAGGGAGAATATTTGCATAGCCATACTGCAAAATTGATGAGGCTTTGCGTATGCACCATAGGAATAGCTTTCAACTTAGTGCTAAAACTAGAGATGATACTAATAAAATTGTTTAAAAATTATCTAAAAAGCCAACAATAATTTGAACTTTCTCATAACCACAGAACATTTATTTTTATAGCACCCACATGTCCTATTGAGAGATCATGAAAATATTCTTTCTGCAGCTGGTCATGCGGGTACAGAATAAAAAAAAAATAATCCTCAAGAACCTTTGTATAATAAAAGGTCATAATGGGGATAATAGACAGGAAAAAGGGAGAAAGAGCTTTTCTGTGAGTGGGTGGAAAGAGTAAGCCTGACATTTAATGTACTTATCTCCACTTGGAAACAGACTGGAACACAGACTGGGTTCATGGAAAATTGTAGTGTTCTGTCCTTAAATGGGCAGAGGATCATCTGCTTAATAAAAGGTTGGGATACTCTGCTTTGTGTGTGCATGTTAAGGTACAGTTACTTCTAAAACAGTAAATTAAAAAAATCAAACCAAAACCTTCTATTTCGAACTTTTTAAAAACCAGTAAAAATTGAAAAAGATCTTGGTACTTGGGAAAGCTGCAAAGTGGCTGCACTGTGGCCTGGCTGCTGTTCCCACAGCTCTTTTGCGGATGAGGGAACCGGGCTGGAACGAGTTTGAGCTTTTTATCATCCCTTATTCCTTTCTCCCAGATGTTGAGCTGTGCAGGGGAGAAGCTCTCACTTCACACCACGTAGAAAAATGGAGCGACTTCAGGACACATTGTGCCTGAGTTTCAGTATTTTCATTCACTTTCTCAGCATCCAGTCCCAGTAATGCTCACGTTGTGTGAAACGCAGGCTGCCTCTTGCTTTCTAATCTGGCATCCTTGTTAGCAGAGAAGGAAGGAATGTTCCCAGTTCTTGAACTTAGGGCAGCAATGCCATCAGTTTTGGTAAACACTGAACTAGAATTGGTTGGTTTGTCAAAAAGGCAGGCTTAGCCCCTGAATTAGATAGCTAAAACTCTAAAAGGAAGGGTGAGTTTCCACTCACAAGGATGTAATAATGTTTGTGGGATTATCTTCCCGAAGGTATTGAGGGACGAACAGGAAAAAAGTGACCACTTGCTGGAAATGTCAACAGGGAATCAGGAGCAATATAATAGATTTTTCATTCATTGTTTCAACTGTATTTCTAACCTTCTTTCAACACCTTTGGAAGAATAATAGATTTACAATATCAAAACCATTTGAAAACTAGAATATGGTTCAGTTTCAATACAATTCTCCTGAATCTAAAAATGTTTGAATATTCCAGAAGACTAATTTTAGTGTAGGTTTATTGAGAAACCATTACAGTGTAAACTGAAATATTGCCGAAGGAAATACCTTTTCATCATAAAAATTAAATAAATTAAACAGAAAATAATATGCTTAGGTCATTTTGTAATTCAGCATACACAGAAATTCAAATGGTTCCTGTTTGAGTGTCAAAGGGTTTTTTTACTGCCATTTGTTGTGTTTCAGGAGCTGCAGAGAAAATCTATTTGTTGATGCACTGATGATGTAAGGTTTGGAAATGTCTTAGAATGCCAAGATACAAAAGATACTGTAGGTAATGAAGCAGGTCATCTTTAATTTCAAGTCTTTTTCTTTTGTACAGGAGTAAAATGTTTTTGGTCTCAAAGAAGGAATTTAGATGTTCAATTTGCATTGTAACTAAGGGTGATTCAGCATCCCAACCTCCTGAGAGTCTTTGAAAATATGACGATCTTATCTAAAATCTCATTTGCTTTGTTTTTACCTTTAACGGTTTTTGACACAACCTAAGCATTATTAAAATGCCCTTTAAAATGAGCCTGAAAATATTGGGATTCCATTTTGAAAGAGGCTGAATATAATTGAAGGTATTAGGAGAGGGAAAGACTGTAATGAATGGCAGAAAAGGCATATGTGCTAGTCCTGTGCTGGAATCAGAGGCACCTAACAATGGGATTGGAAAATTGCAGTCCTGCATTATAAGGGAATATGAATTTCATCAGTATTCATAACATATGTTGATATTCCATCAGTGAAATGCTGCTGTAGCATCAGTCCATTTGCATGCAGAGCAGTGTTCTCTTAAATAGGAAAATAAATGGGAAGTTAGTCCTGATAGGGGAAGTGTTTCAGACTATTTCCTTACATTGAAAATTCAGCAGCCTTGGTATGACTGCTGATTTCTAAACTTTTTAAAAGATAACCATGAGTTATAGGAAGTAACCAGAACTGAAATAAAAATAAATATTTCAAGGCAGGTTTGATAAGCATTTGGGACTTCATCCGAATGTAGTGCTAGATCTCAAAGCTGCTACACTTCTTCTAGCCCTCTTCTGCTTTCCCCCACTCATTTCTCTCAAGTAGTCTTTGGAAAACATGGTCCAAAAGATATAGCGCAGTCCAAAATATCCAAAATATTTTGGATTGCCTCTGCTTGGGTTGGAAAACTTAAGCTGAATCTTCCTCTCTGATTCATATGAATTAAAATGTACAAACCACCCATTTTCCTGCTGCTTGTACAGATAGCACTGCCTACACGTCTGTGCTTTTCCCAAAAGAAACTAGATTTTTGCACATTTCTTCATACTTGTTTTGATTTTATGTGGTTTTTGGTGTTTTTTGGTGGCTAAACAGGTATCTCAGACTGGGCACGGATAGAGCAGAGCCATCCTTAGCTTGTCCTCAGTCACCACATTAAGATTGATGACCAATAGTTGAAGGCTGTGGTTGCCACACCTTGTAATAATGTACTTAAAAATTCAGGCTGAGCTTAGCCTGCAGAGTTGGTTTCACCTACTGAACGAGTTCCAACCACTTCAACTGAAATTAAATCTGACATCAAGAGTCACCCAGATGTCCATTAGGTAATAGGAAAGTGTGAACTGAGTTTGCCAGTGAGGAAAAGACACATGCCTACACATGGGTCTGTCCTTTAGGTTTAATAAGATGGAATATCAGGACAAAATTCACCAGAGGTATCTAAAGATGTGCCTGTAATAGTAGTGAGCAGCATTTTCAGGGTACCATTTGACTGTGTAATAGAAAAAGCCATAAAACTGGTGTAATTTAACTGAGAAAAGGAATCACTGCACTTTTTCACATTGTTGTTCATTCCACTTAATAGAGTGCACCTAATGGGCAGCAGATGAGCTGAAGACATGAATATTATCCTTTAGTGAGACATTTTGTTGAAAATAATTCAGCTTCTGTTACAATAGTGTCTATTTGCTTTAATATGCTTTTCCCTTGGGAAGATTAAGTACATAACTTATTTTTTTTTTTTAGTTTAAGTTAATGATTGCGTGTATGGAATGAAAGAGTTCTAAATTCTGTTATCAGTCCATGCAAAACAGGGATGATTTGACCTGAGATCAGTTGGATGTTTCTGTACAACTCTGTACTGTATCTCCAAAGCCTACACTCAAAACTGGAGCTTCAGAAGAGGAAATCTTCACATTTATAAAAATAATGCGATGTTTTGGAAATAATGTGAATTATATGGAAATAATGTGAACGTCCCCTATTTTGTAGTCATGAGATGGTGAAATGTCAGTGTCCAGAAGGGTAAGCATTCTGGATCATAAAATCATTAGGACTGGAAAAACCCTCCAAGACTGGTTCAACTTTTAACTGAAAACCACCATTAGTACTATACTGTGGTGGTTTAGTGGCATGAAGAAACCACAGAGACTTGTCCTACCTGCCTGAGCAGGTTTATCCTTCTGTGTTTCTTTTGAAATATATTTTCCAAAGGCAGATCACTTCCCACACACCCTCCAATGACCCCCACAAGGGTTCATACAAATAAACGTTAAGAGTATTGCTACTGCTTTAATTTATAAAAAATTTCCAAAATTAACTGTAGCCCCAGGTATGCTTCAAATGTAAATTCTCATTTAAATCTTTCTCTGGATCTCTGCTGTCTCCTTGACATCACAGCAAATGTGGTTCAAATGCTTCGTGTTTAAAAGTACTTTGATTTGAGGGAAAAACATGTGAAACTTCAGGAGGAAATACCTGCACTGAGCAGATTTCCTTTTTAAAACAATAGATTTTCATTTAAATAACTCTGGAAGGAAAGATGTCTGGGTAGACTGTACTCTGCTGTTTCCACTGAGGATATAGTGGTCATTATAATTAACAAATAATTAGTAACCAAACACAGAGAGTTGACTTCTGGAAATAGCATGGTGTTTTTTCAGACAGATGCTTGGGAGTTGCTGGAAAAAGTGAAAGGTTAAAATAGTTGGGTCTGCAGTTCCAAAAGTCAGCGTTTTCTTCCAGATGACCTACACTTTCAAAACTACCCTATTTTCCCTTTTTCTTAGCAGAAGCTGAAGAAAAACACACATTATTTAACTGAATGTTCAAGAGAGCTTGGCTGTGATCTTTTAAATGAGTTTTTTCATCAAAAGAATGTGAGTTACATCCTGAAAACATGTTCCCTTAATAACTGAATAATGGTGCTGCTGTGATGGTCTCTGCTGATGGCTGAATCTATCTTGATGTCGTTCCCAAAGCCAGTGCTGCTTTGGAACGTTCAGATAACATTTCCATGGCCAATTGACTTTATGCCATGATGCAGTATCAAGTTAAATAGGTTAATTATTTTCTTCTTTTATTGTTATTGCTTTACAACAAGTACTTATCAGTATTTGAACAGAAGGGTATTAAAAGTCACAAATGCAGCTAGAGTAGAAATATAGGTGGGAAAATAATGATCTTCAGGAAGGGTTCTCTTGTTTTTAGTACTGACTGGTACTCCCAAATAGAGTTTACCTAAAAGTCATCTTTAATGCTGCTGACTCAAAGACTGTCTGTGTAGTTTGGTAGACATGCAGCAGCAGGATGACGGTATTTCAAGACACTCTTTCACTGCTTCTCAGAAATGGTTAAGGCAGCGTCAGTTCTTTTACATCCTTCAATCCACAGTCTCTTTGCAAGTTATCTGCTAGGTAATAATGGAGCCTTTCTCTGTCAAGGTCATCGTAACCTCCACTATATTAGGGTTGTGTACTTTCCAAGGTTACACGACTCAGATTTTATATAGATCTCACAAGCCACTAATGCTGAAGTAGATTAATATTTTAGCTGCCATGGGAGGTTATTCTCTATTCCTTAAATCTCTTTTATTTGAGTAAAATGACCATGATTATAATCTTACTCGGCTGCTGGAAATTAGAAAGCTTTATGAAGAAATAAACAGGAATTTGGAACAGTTTATGAATTTTACAATATCAGTTTGCTGTTAAAATAGTAAACCCCAAATGGGAATTATGCGTGCTGTGCCTTTTGCAATATATATGTATTTTCAAAATTATATGCGAGTTGAAATTAATGAATACTTTAAAAAAAAGAGACTTTTTTTAAAGTTCAAGTAGCAATTTGTCATTAAAATCTCACTATAAAAGACATTGAGATTTATCTATTCCAGTCTTTTCTGTTGAAGTTGTTTGATGTTCTATAAATAATAATCTCTGGAGTCCTCTCTCTACTCACCTCAACACAGCTGAACTCCTAAAAAGTCTTCACTTTTCTCTGCAGTCCAATAAATATCTTATTAATTTCATCCTCTCAGATATGATGGATCTGGGTTTGGTTTCTGTCTTGAGCATGAGAAGAAAGGAACCTTTGCTATGAAGAGTTTGGAAACCGAGAATACAGATGGGGGTTACAAAAGGCCTGCTTCTACCTAATGGATTTGGCCTTCAGGGAAGCGGGATGGTGGATGACCTAACCTGTGAGTGCTGTTCTCATCCTTGCACAGGAGAAGCAACAGCCAGCTTCATTTTGAGCAGCCTCAGGCTCTGTGTGCTTGTTCAGTGGCTGGAATGTGAAGGACTTTATTGGCAGGCACTAAAGTGAAGCAAGTGTGCCCCCAGGATGTAACCAGGGTGTGGGGACTGAGTTCTGCTCTTGCACCTGAGCCCTGGAGATGAGAGTGCAGAGTCTCTCCTGTGAAATAACGTGACTGGCTGCTAGGGAAAGTGTGTCCAGGTTTGCAGTGCCTTGCCAGGGCTTGGAGGGTATTGTAATGTCTGGGATTATTTTCTGCAACTGCTCCTGCTGCATCACATCTGAATGTGGTGACTGAAAACACTGTTGTGGTGCCAGGAAGCTTTTTTTTTTCCAGATTTTGTGTGAACTTTTCTGGAAATATATTCTGCCAAACACACAGCCAATCTACTGCACACATCCACGAGTTTACTGGCTGCTGTATTCATTTCCCTGATTTCATGGGTCTGCCCCAAACCCCTGCAGGATGGTTGAAGTAGCTGCCTTTTGAGCCTGCCTCTTAGTATTAATCCTTACTGGACTGACTTTGTGTTGACTTGGACAACTGAGACAATAATGAATGAAATGTCTGAGGAAAATATAAAAAACAGGAAAGAGAGCATTATTATAGCACCCTATTGGTTAAAAATATACATGGAAACTTGATATGATCACAACAGCAGAGTCTTTGGAACAGGACAGTTAAGAGTGTCAGAGAACACTCAGGGAAGCTTTTGGAAGAAGTAGGAGGGATTGAGATGAGTCTATTCCACATTTCATTCTTCTAACAATGGTGAAAAGATCTTGAAAACTCATATAATGGGAGTTGAATGAGGAATGAAAGGAAAAATCTAACTTTCTGGGAACACTGTAGTGGAACATGTGCCCCATCAATTATCTGAGTGCTGATTAATTAGGGAACATCCTAGTTGTCACTTTTACCTCTGTACTGTGTTCTAGTTGATAGATGAAGGAGTAAAGGACAACCTTTAGCCTTTATGCTAAGATATTATAGGCTTTTAAAGCAGAATTTGATAGATGCCTCAGCATCCTGTCTTTTTGGAAACCAACAATCAGAGCTGTAAAATCTTTATCACCAGCAAAGTACTGGAGCCAGCCCTCTTAAATATCTGCATCTCCACAAGATACCCATGATACTACTTCCTTTTCAGCTGTGCTCTCGGGCAGAATACAGGAAGCTGGAAGATGAAGTATTTCTATCTCCTTGTTCTTAAAAAGGACAAATTAGCTATTGCTATTTTTCTGTCATGTGATAGGCAGCCATGGATTCCTGCTGTCCTATCTCAGACATGTCAAGAAAATGCCTTTTCCATTGTGTTGATTGTGAGCCCTCATAATAGGCATATTCATTGCCAGGATATCTCAATGTTTAGTCTCTGATTTTTATTTTTTTTTCTCTTTCTAAACCAGTAGGGGTCTATTCTTGATTGGCTACAGATAAAATAATTAAACATCATGCAGTTTGACCTCCCTCTGTAGGATGATCTGACTTCCAGAACAATACTTCCTTCTAGAGTGCGCTTCAGATTGAGCAATGGAGAAATATCTCTTCATCCTGGAGCTGAAACTGTGGCTTTTCATGACTTTGTCAGTGTCCATGTGATAGGAAAACGTGGTCTAACTGGTGGGCTGCTCACACCCTTGGCCACATGGATGTGAGCAACAAACAGAAATACAAACACTTTCTTAGCAAAGTGCTCATTACTTTGAAGAACATTCTTTGCCATTAAGATTTACAAACAATGTTTCTCAGTGAAAAACAAAGAAATAATTGTATATATATTTCTGTATAATCTTTTATGACAATATTTGCATACCGACAATGTTTTATGATTAACAGGTAGTTAGGAGATATGGTATCTATATGAAATCTATATTTACAATAAATTTAAGATGTGTGTCTCTGAATATTTCTTTCTGTGCATCAATTGGTATATTTTCTTCATGTATGTTAGGGAAGTTTCTCAGTATCGTGATCAAAATTTGCTGAGCTGTGGTTTATAGCAGACAATTAACAGCTGTTAAATAGGATTATTGCAGGCTGTTATCTTCACGTAGCATCGATTCAAATGCTAATTTTGCTCAATTTACTTCTCATAAGGCCACCCTACTGCCAGGTATACTGTCTTTGTGATGAATGACAAAATATATCTGGAAATAGTGGAACCTGTTTCAGCAGATTTCATGTCCTGGTTTGCAGCTCCTTGACACAGGTCAGAATTCACGAGTGGAATGTGATCCCTGAAGAAGTGGCACAATCAGGCCTAGCCCAAAAAGAATTGTTAGAAAATAACATTTTCAACATTTTGTGATTATAAATACAATTTTGGTAATGAAAACAAATAATACTTTTTACCTTTTAATTGTTTCACCTCTTGAAGAATGTCATTCATGCTGAGGGATGTGGTAGGAGCCACCTTTGGCTGATGTGCTGTCTCTGAATTGTGCACATCTGTCAAACTAGTTTAAAATTCAAAGTAGACCTTTTTTCATGCAAAATTAACTATCATTTTCTCCCATCAACATTTTCCTCCTCTTATGTTTCACATATGACTTCATAGTAGATGCTTCCCTCTTTCCAGGTTAACTTCAGGATGCAATAATTTTCTGAGCTTTGCTGTTGGGATGATGTTATCATGGGAAGACAATATTCTCCTTCCTGCCCTTTGCCATCTATTTCTCCTGTCAGCCTTTGCTGGCTGGCAGTAGCAATTATACACAAATTATACACATTGAGATTTTACATATATATATATGTATATGTATGTATATATACTTGTTGATCCAAGCAGAAAGGAAAATGATGCCTTGGAAAGGTATTTCAGGTGAATTCGGTCCCTGCCGTGGATCTCTGGGTAGGCACAACTCAGTGACAAGAACGTGTGCTGGTTGGACACTGGGATTGCTGTTTGGAGCTGTAGGGGCTCAGACTGGCCCCTCAAACTCAGCTGGAAAGCTTCATCCTTAAGCTCTGATCTGTCATTACATCCTGTTCCATCTTTCCAGGCAGCGTGTGACCCCTTGGTACCCAGTGCAGCTTGGCACTGCTCTGTGAGTGCTGCTGCACGGGAGGGTCCTGGGTAATTTAAAGGAGGCTTTGCTAATTCTGTGTGGAAATACTGTACATAAACACTTCTTATTCCTGTCTCTAATGCTTATGGAAACAGCAAGATACTTTCAAAGGTATTTCTGGTACATTTGAATTCTGTGTTATTGTCCCTGTTGTTTGGAAAATTTTTACATTTATGGATTAGTTAATACTTTCAAATGTTGCGTGAGGAGAATTTTAATTACTCTTGACTAGGAATGAAAGAAAGAAAAGATTGTCTTAAACTTTCAGTTTTACTGTTGTCTCACAATGTCTTTCATATTTAAACAAAAAATGTATAAAGTAATAAGCTTACTGCTACTACAGTGACAGGACATGCAATAAAGTAGCATATATATTCCATTCAGTCTAATTATTTATCTGATCCATAACTTGTAAGGTATATTCTATATACCTTGTACATTCTGTAGCTAAATTTTAGATTTGGCTCTCCAACTACATCCTTGACAATTGTGTTATATTAAGTGAAAATTTTAAAAACAATTTAATTTTTCATAGTCCGGTATAGCCCAGAGATTCACAAACATACAGCAATGATCTTTCATGTAATGCTTCTCTGATTCTTCCTAAATTTTATGTAAGTGGGTTACAACAGGGGAAATTAAGAGCCTATCCTGATAAAATAATAGTACAATTGGAATGAAATATCACTGGAAAGCATCAGCCATCTCTGGTTTAAATAAATATAATCAATCACATCAGTATGACATTTTCTTCATCAAATAGGCAGCAATGTGTTGTTCTTAATTACATCCAGACTTGTAATGTAGGAAAACTAATGAGTAAGGGTTTAGAATTGCTATTAATGCTCAGAAGGACTTATTAGGATAAAGGGTTTAAAACCTTCTCGTTTTCATATGGGTCGATATTTAATGGTCTTCTGCCAGCGTGTCTTACACTTGCATTACAAATGTTACAGTGTTCATCCATTCTCAGGACAGTGATAAAGTAGAACATACATTGCTTTGTGGGCTTCCAGCAGTTAAGAACTGAAACATAACACAGGATGATGAATGTATGGCTGTCTGACTATTAACTACTATAAAAAGAATATACTCAATGAAGAATTTTGCAGAAGTAAATTTTATTTTTCACTTGCTCTGCAGAGTAACAAACAACTATGTTAAGTAAAAATTATTCTTAAGTAATCTGTAGTTTAGAATACATGAACAATCAAATGTTTTAGGATCTTGCCACTTGTTGGCCATAAGATGTAGGTAAATCATTATTAAAGTATCAATTTTCTGACAAATTAAGCCTGTTTTCTATTCATGAATATCCAAGCAGACTTAGTGTGTTCATAATGATTTGAAAACCACTTTCTTCACTCTGTATTGATTTTAAGTATTTGCTTTATTTAGAAACCATGTTTTGCTCATAACAAGTTATGAAAAGAGTTATGGTAAAGCTCACTCATTTTCCTCTGCTGGCAGATGACAGAAACCTTTTACACTAATGGGGAGCCAAATTATTATTACTGACAGATAACCATATTCCTCCTAAAGTTCCCCATTCCTATCTGAAATACAAAATGAAAAATAGCTATTCCTCAATATGTTTGGAACCAAAACCGACATCTGCACTCCTGGCAAAACAAATACAACAAACATCAGGTACAGCTAGGAAAAAAAAGGTTCAGAACTGACCAGAAGAGCTGCAGATAATGAATCAGTCTTGCTGTTAGCTCCACAGAGCTTATTAATGTTCCCATTGAAGTAATCTGAACTTTAGTTTCAGAGACATCTTTGCAAACAGAGCCTCTGGAGTGACTTGTGGCCTATCAAGTGTGTCTTGGAGGTGACCAAAATGCTGCAGAGACCTTTGCCAAAGGCTGTGTTTGGAGCAGTAGCATGTAGCACTTATCCCTTCTTGACACATGCAGAAATAGCTGGTTTGGAATAGTTTCTTCTTGTGCCTTTTGAATGAAATCTTGCCCACAGTTGCTTTCGGAGCTCAGTGCAAAATTCTAATGAAAAATTGAGAGTCTGTGGCCTGCCTTCAAATATTTGGGCATCTTTTCCCTTGACTTAGTAGCCTTTGAAACGGTAATCTTCCTTAAAATGTAAATCAGACTTAATTACTGGGGTAAGCAGATAAATTCTAGCAAAGACTTGTAGAGAAAATAGTGTGTGTTAGCATGACCAAAAGCTCTAAAATCTTCCTGAACTAATGGAGAAATTGATAAATACAGGTTCACAAAGTTATGGCTACCTCTTCAATGTGCAAACTGACACCTTCAGTTCACACAAGTAATGGAGATGCAGTGCAAATAAGTTTATGCTCAGTCCTACATTCCGTGGTGGCTGAGAGCTGGAGCTGTGCCACAAACAAAACAGGTGGGGGGTGAGGGAGTCATCTTTTGATCTGCACTAACCAGAAGAGCAGCAGTAGGATTCTGTCAGCATTAATTGTAAGAGTAATTAGAAACGTTACAGTCTGTGTCTGCATTAGGTGGGGTATGGCCCAGTGTGGAAATACCAACTGGAAATGTGGTGAGAGAGCTGAGACACAGGGGAGGAACAACACTGGCAGTGAGGGCATCCAGAAAAGCTACTTGGAATCTGGATTCATCTTATTTTCTGACCCATATAATTAAAAAATTAATTAAAAAAAAAGTAAAATCCAGGGTTTTAATATGTAATTAATGGGAATGATAAGTGTTTCCGGAACAGTGATCGCTTCCATTACGTGTTCATACAGATCTGGAAGAAGTCAGGGTCATGTTATTGTAATACCAAAATGAGAAATCATTCTTTGTTAGAGACACTAAACAGAATCCTTGAAAGGATGCATATTGCATGTTATAGTGATAGCTGGCAGAGCAGAGATTAAGGGTGAAAATCCAACTCGGCCAACTTTATTTATTTAAAGCTCTCGGTGATTTCAAGGTGGCCGAGATTTCAGCCCGGATATTTCAAAGCGTCCTGAAGAACACCTCAGACTGTTATCACTAAATTGATAGTGGTGTTCATATGTCCTGTTGGGGAAAAAAGGCCACAGACACATTTGCTTTTATTTGTTTTTATGTGATAAAAGTGTATCTTGTATAGATGAGTAATTACTAAGATTAATCAATTTATCTTTATTTCCTATACAAATGTTCTTTTTCTGTGCATGAGACGGAACGCAGAATTCAAAACAGAAGTGAAATTTTAAAAAAAAGAGAGCAATATTTTACTGCAATCACAGTAAAAACACACTTTATTTTATAAGCAAAGCACCTCTGTGCCAAGTTCTGGGCCATTTGTATTGAAATTCATTTATAAAGTGGAGCTGATATGGTAGTATAGCAGTCATGTAATATATACATTCAATCTTATGCTTATTTTGGAAACAGCCAATAAAAAATAATGGAGCAGTAAAAAAGTATTTTTTCTTGGTTAAAGAATTTTATAATAGTATTTGTAAGTGGGTTTGTCTAGTTTTATGGGGTTTGGGAATGTTGTATAATGTGGATACATTTTGTTTAGGAAAACTTCCCTCTTTACCAGAAATTATTCTAAAAGCTAAATAACACATCCAGAAAATCTTATCACTATTCGTTATTTACTGTACCTATGGCTTTGTTATGTATGTGTTGTGCATCAGTTCAGAGTGAGAAATGCAGCGTTCCTCCCCAGGCTCTGGGCTTTGCCTGCAGGACTGGAGGCTGCTGGAGCCAGGCAGTGCCTGCTGCAGCTGCTGGGCTCACTCAAGGGGTTCTGCTTCTCAGCACAAGGTATCACCACAGAACACACACCTCCAAAATCCTCTTTCCTCAGGTGTTTTTCAGAAGCTACTTAATGTAAACCAGCAAGGCTTTAAATCACTATAATTTTTAAAAATTACTCACAGAGGTGTCTGACCCCTGGACAGCCCGTTGACTGGTTTTTGAGAGATAATGCAAAACCAGGTTGGAATTTGAGCTATCATCTCGTTGGAGTTTAATATTGCTATGATAGCACAGAGAAAGGAAATAATGTTAGAAAAACAGGAATTGGAAATAAGCATGCACTGAAACACGCTAAGCATAATTTGAAAGTAGTATTGTGGGTTTTTCTCTCCCTTCTGGCTGTATTCACACCCGATAAAGCAAATGCCATATGGGAGGATCAGCAGTGACTCACACGGCATTGTACAGCGCTGGTTTGCAAGTGCCAGATGATGTATTTGCTATTTATGTAGTCAACAGACAGTTCTAGGAAGCTTCTAAAGTGGTTTGGAGACAAAGAATGATTTGTCACTGACAATCAGTGTCTTATGTAGCAGCTTCAGAGCTGGGGCAAATGCACTAATCTCATTCATTCCTTTCCGAGTCTTAATAGTTCGTCTGGAAAGTATAAACTATTCTTACACGTTAAGACCCTAGAAACATAAACCAAATTCTAGAATTACTTTCTTAGTGTTAAAAACAGGCAAAAAATGCTCATGAGAAGAGGCCGGCAGTTCAGATGTCAGGACAAAAATTCAAGCTTCAAATTGATTCAAAATTTACAAAAATTTGCTTCCAAATATTATATATAAGCCCACCTTCTACCACCTGCATAATTACTCAAATAACCAAGAACAGTCTAAAACTGAATGCTTGTTAAAAGCACCAACAGAACCACAAAAATAAATCAACAAAAACCCCAAAGCAAACCAAGCAAAGCCAAAATATTTATTTGTATTGCTTCAGTGAAGTAGAGATATTTATGATGTCTATAGATTTTTTAAACTTAAACTTTTAATGGTTTTATGAATTTAAAATGTTCAGATTTTCAGTGTATAAAATTCTGCTACAGTTGGTAAGTTTTTCTATTTTGTCTAATTTCCATCTTTAATGTTTGAAAGATAATTCACTGCTTTTAGAGAAAGTTCATAATTTCTCTGCCTAGCATTCTCTCTTTTCAGAGATGATGTTTTTAAAAATTGCACAGTAAGAAAAAAAGAGAGGGAAAAAAAGGTAAATTTTAATTTTTGCTGTTCAAAATTTTCTGTTTTCACAGAAACCTTTCAGACAGATCTAGTCAGGTTGTTAATCTTCACTGGTTATTGCTTTTAAGTACTAGAAAAATGAAGCTTGTCCTTTTGTCATGGAGAAAAATCACCCTCAAATTTTTTTGGCTGTCACTCTTGTTCTGATGGCGAAAGCTTTTTGTGCTTTCATATGCTTGTATTTCAGTCTTTTTAGAGGGGTTTATGAGGAGCAGAATGTGTGATGAGTAGTTGGCTGGTAAAAGAGAAGAAAGAAAGAGAAACCCTAAGCGTTGCTTTAAATCTTGAAAAATTAGAAGTTTTCTGTCTCGGGATAGTCCATGCCAAAGAATCAACACTTCACTTTGCAAGTAATATTGTGCTCCAGACCTTTCCTGAAATGAATGACTTTTCATGATGAAGATCNACCTAAAGATTCAGGTTTAAATTGAGAGCTTATTAAGAAATAAATTAGTAGAGGATGGAATGTCCTCTTTTCTAAATGCAATGGTTCATTTTGGAAAACTTGAAAGCATTAGAACTTTTGTGGAAGACTTTACAAATCTTGTAGTAGTGGGACTACTGAGGATTCACCATGAAACTAAAACCTCTTAACTGTAAAGTTCTCCCCTTTGTGCGCCCTTGCCCTTTGTAAAGCACTTGTTTTTCTGTCTGAGGGTCACAGGTGAGTTCCTCAAGAACACCTGAAAACTTTCAGTGATGCTTTTTTCCTTTGAGAAATCAATTATCCACAAAGCTTCTTGGGATGCTGCCCAGTTCTGTCCAACTGGGAAAACTAATTTCCACAATAAATTATGTGTCTGCTGATCTGCATTGCATAGTGGAAGGAGACTGCATGAGATTCTGCCCTTTCGGTGGATTGAACTTGTCTTTAATTTCTTGGGTTTTCTTCTTTTGCTGCAGCGTAAGGATAGGCCTTGCCTAAAATGGTGAAATGCTGGTTCTTGGCCAAAAATTTAAAGTGACAAGTGTATTTTCCACTAGGAGAGTTGATATTAGATCATTAGCATCTTTCACAGCTGAAATAACACAGTGAGCCAATGTGAGTCAAGTGTTCCCAGGGGGCTAATTTCCTCCCACTGATTGGAGAGTGATGAAAACAAAGAATAAGAGGTCAGACTGCATCTAATTTCAAAAAGTGCCCTATTGGTGGGGAGAACATTTGAGATCAAAAGACCATCATCCAAGTGTAATCCATACAGACCTGGTCTGTGATAAACAGTGAAATCAGCCATTAGAACAATACTACCATTCATTTTTTTAATGCATCTAATGATTTTCCCCCCTAGGGCCTTTTTCTTCCCTCTACACAAAATCCATACTTGTATTGTTACATTTCTATTGATATTTGAATTGATGAGCACCCTCCTTGGCAGTTGCTTTGCAGCTGAACTGACAACATGCACTGTCACCAGAGTCCCACCACTGGGGTGTCTGGCTGATAAACCCTGGGACTGTCTTCACATTTCGGGTTCCCCAGTAAATTCTTCCCCCTAAAGCCCAGTCCCTCTTTATCATACAGCATATTTGATACATTTCCTCAGCTGCTCAAATGCCACTGATATCAGAGGGAAAAAATAATTAAAGACTAAAATTCAGCACAACAGATGCACAAATGAGTGTTGGGATGAATATAGCACGGGCTCAGAAGTTAACTGTCATCACTCCCCATTGCATTTTGTCTGTTCCATGTGCTGTGCACCTGTGGCTTGCAGACAATGGCTTTGATTGCACTATAGAAAACTGACAGTCAAGTTAAAACTGCTGCTGCCTGTTGCTGTGTCTCTGTTCTCTCCTGTGAGCTCCATGTAAGATTCTCTCCTGGTTTTTTATTACTATTATTTTTATATTACCTCTGTGTGGCCTTTTAATTATTATATTCATGCCCTTTGCTGCCACTTTTGCAATACTCTAAATGTAGTGAAGAGGAAAACCAAGGTTAAGTGAAGGCAATGTGGATTTCAGACAGAAGAAAACAAATATTCAGCAATCTGTGAAGTACACAAACACAGGGCCAGTGTTGTACTGACTTGAGTCCACCAGCCAGCAGAAATGAATTAAGAACAGACTATCCCCTCCTCCAGATCCTATCATCAAAATTAAGTGAGCACCTGCACTAAATAAAATTGACCTGAACCAGTGTGAATATCCAATTCTGGGCTTGATTTACTGCTCCAATACTCCAGTTTTATGCTGGCATAAATTCCTTTTAATAGAGTTACATGGTTATGAATTGGGAGTAATGTGGTTGTGATTTAAGTAGTTCAGGTTCTTTCCTCTGCTGTCAGGTCTTGTTTGCTTTGGAGTATCAATAATACAGATGCCGCTTTACATCCATTCTGGTAGAACATAGAGTTGGAGAAGTACAGATGACTGGCAGACTGCATAGCTTATGAGAAAAGTTTTTTGTGAAATTCTCCATTGCTTTGTTTCTCTAGATTCTCACACCCACAGAAGATTTGGGTTAGAAGGGGCTTTAAAGCTCCTCTCATTCCAACTCCCCTGGCGCAGACAGGGGTACAATGCTTTGTTTCATGAGATTTTTCAGGTTTGTAGTGGGGTTTAGGGCCTATGGGAAGCTCAGTTTCTCCAACAGCTCTTCAGCAATGGGCTCGGTGGATGCCCTGCACCAGAAAACACCACAGCCGTGGTGGCTCCTGTGCAGGGGCTGGCTTGGGGCTGTTGGGCACTGTGTCCTCATGCAGCTGCTTGTACACAGTTCTTTTGTGGACCATGATCCAAGGTGACAAAGGAATTCAGTACAAAATTAAAGCCACAGAGCATGGAGAGTATTTGCAGCACTGCTCCCGTGGCTCCCATGCTCTTCCTCAGCTTGACTGGGACTGATGTGCCAGAGAGCCCAGGACACTCCATAGAAGAGAAAAGCCCATCTTGGACTCATTGGCTTTGAGATGCTAAAGGAGTTTGGGCTAATTATTTTATAAGAATTATTTTGTCCAGCCTAATGATGAATTGTGTAATTTTCCATGTTCTCATATCCAGTCTAGCCACTTGATCTGTAGTACTCATCCTATTTTCCTGTATTTTCTTTCCTATGATAGAGCTAAGTGGTTTTTTTAAGGAGACAAGTTTTAAAAATAGGGCAGTGGGAAAGATGCAAGCAGATACAGAAAGAGGCATGCAGCTGCAAGTAAAGCACTACCAGATAAATAAACTGAGACTCTCCCCCCAGTCCCTTGTCTCCTAGGGCTGAGTCTCAGACCTTTTGAGGACTTCGTGGACTTCAGCAGGCATTGGGTTAAGCCCTTAATCCTTTATTTTAAACTTGCATTGACCCTGAGGGTTATTTACTTTTTTCAGGAAATCTGTGTGGCTTTTTATTTTCCTTTTTCCTTCCAGGTGCTGGGTAAATAATTTCTTATTTTCTGGATTATTAAGAATACCTTATCCTCTCCTTGACTCGTATGTTTATTGGTGGTTTCTCCATTTATTATTAGTTGCCTGCTATCCTGGGCAATTTGTAGGAAGATAATACTTAGTTCTGAAAAAAACAAAAAAAACCCCTTTCATTTTGTTTTGTAGTTCACTGCTCTGCTATGGTTTGCATTCCATTTTTTTTTTTTAGCTACCTGCTCTATTATTAATTTAGAAGTTCTCCAGCAAATTCTTGCTCATCTAATCTAGGGAAAACTTTACTAAACCATCCTGTCAGTAGCACTGAGCTTTTATTGATATTTTAGATGCTGCAATAATCAGTCTGCCATGTCCCAGTAATCTTCTATTCAGAATTCCTCTTTTTCACACGTACTACTGACTCTGTGTGCAGGTTTCTGTCAGTGCCAGTCGAATCAGACACAATGAATTTGAAGGGTGAAAGATACCTTTCCTACAGATGTTATCTTTGTCCCTACATACCCAAATCTGTGTCCCATATTTGAAAGGCCTTAGAGTTCTTCCTTTGAAATATAAAAAAGTGTCTTGGTAAGATTCAAAAGTCAATTGAAAATTCAAACTTGAAGTAGAAAGAGCATCAGCTGAATAGAATATATAAGAAAGTAACAAAAAATTATTTTACTTTAGTTTTTAATACTTTGAAGCAAATTAAGATTTTGCTTGAAACAGATTTTGTTTCCAATCTGGGCTTCAAAAGATAAAATTATATGAAAATAGAGTTACTTTCATTTTTTTTTTTACTTTGTTGTGTGCACATGAAAATTTAAAGTATTGCAAAACTTTTAATAATTATTTAGACTTTCTTTTGAGCTTTTCGAACAGATTCTCTAAAAATAGTAGATCACTCAGCTATTCCTACTATTTATTAAGCTGGTATTAAAGGAATAAGGCATACAAATTTTGCACCCAGATTTGTGCAAAGCAGTGATCAGAAGCGTAGCAGTCATTGACCATGGTGTTAAGTCAGAAGATTTTCGAAATACCAACTTGTTATCAAAGTGATAAATGTGAGCAGCAAATAATATGAAGGCAATCTGACCTCTAACAAATTAGTTTAATGTAAATAAATACTGCACAAGGTTTTGCTAGTCAGCAAATGTCGGGAGCTGTAGAGACTGCACGCTTTCAAAGACAGCTTTCATTTGTTCTGGGGGTCCACCAGTTGTTCATTCCAGTTGCTGTGTTTTCTTTAGTTGAAGTTGGCTCTTCCATTTATGTCTGCATTTGCTTTGCATCCTCCAGCTCTTACAGTCTTTGCTTTAGTCCCCTTTAAGGAGTCTTAATTTAGGCAGTGGCAGCTGCTCACTGCTCCTTGGGGATGTTTTGGGATCAGGGGGAGTTCCTTCTGCTGTCTACACAGCTCTGGCTTTGCTGGCAGCTCCTTTGACTCTTATGGCTGTGCTAGGGAGGAGCAAAGGGAAGATCATTTCCAGAACCAGCTGGGAGCTGTGACAGGAAGGTGCCTGTGCCCGGACATGCCAGTGTAAGATGGTTCTGACTTTGTGTCCAGACATTCTGTTTGTCTGTGAGACTCAGTTTTAAAAGAAGTGTTGGGCTGTGTTGGCTTTATAATTTTAATAGCGAAGCAAAGCATACAGAGTATAAAACTCATAATCAAACTTCTGTTCTTGCCAACATCAGTGTTTGTCTGAGTGCAGAATAGTAGGAAGTAGTTATGGAGTTCCTTTATTCATTAACAGAAATAATTGGGGTCATCTGTGTATCAGCAGTATTCTTTCATCTAGTGAATAATTATGTACAAGTGAATTTGAAATGACCTAGTTCTTTACCGCATACTTCTCACATAGATGTTTCGTGTGCTGGCTGTGGGACCTGCAATCTGCCATAGAGATGGACATTTGGGCTTGAAATATTACAGAAAATCGAGGTGTGATCTGTGAGCAGTGGCTGAAAGCTAGAATGGTGTCCCATGAGGGGTTTAGCTGAGAACTTGCAATGGAACAGCTTTCGTTGCTACTCTTCATATGATCTTTCTTGTCCGTAACTAAGGGACCTTACTGCTGGAGCTGTCATTGCTGAACGCTTGCTAAGCACCAGTTTACAGAGAAACATTTTTTTTCTCCAAGAGAAGTAGTGAACATAATGGAAATTGCATCGTTGCATAGCAAGTATTTAGAGTTTTAATTTCAACAATGCTGATTTAATGAAAATTGGCTCCTGCTGCTGGGAACTTGTTAAGAGGCCCTCCTTCTTGACTGCAGGTGGGTTTTAACTTGCTGGTTTCAAAGCAGGCACTAATACAGACTGTCAATTTGTACTTAAAAGGAGATTGTTATCAGCCCCCTTGATACTTTCTGCCTGACAGCTAAACTTCTTCCTCAAAGAGGTTAGATATACATAGCTAAGCAGTAAATACCCCAATGACACATCACAGTGCTTTACAAAAAATGGCAAAGAGAAGGAAAGGCATAATCTACAATAAACTGAAAATTATTTCCTTGAGCTGCATATTTTTGTTCCAGACAGAACGTCCAGGGAAGTGAACCGGAGAAACATCACATAAGTTGCAATTTGCAGAAGGCAATGCCTTGGTTTGACATAGCTGAAAAAAAATGCAGCTCTCAGCCTTGAATATGTCGCTTTTGCCTGACTAACACATCAGCAGAGTTGGGAGATGGGCTTCTGTTGTGATTAACCCCAGCTAAGCCCCACACTCCTTTCCTCCCTCCCATGGGGTTGAAAAACCTTGTGGGTTGGAATAAAACCAGTTTTAACAAGTAAAGGAATAGCCACTCCCAGGTGCAAAGAAAAACGGGAAATTCGCTCAGCACTTCCCATGGCAGTCAGGTGTTCAGCCATCCCTGGGAGAGCAGGGCCCCATCACACCTAAGGGTGACACAGAGAGACAAACGCCATCACTCTGAGCACCCAGCCTTCCTTCCACAGCTTTACATACCGAGCATGGCCCCACATGGTCAGGGACATCCCCTGGGCCAGTTGGGATCAGATGTCCTGCCTGTGTCCCCTCCCAGCTTCTGGTGCACCCCCAGCCTCCTCAGGGGTGAGGAGCAGGAAAGGCCTTGGCTCTGTGCAAGCTCTGCTCAGAAGAAATGAAAACATCTCTGTGTCCTCAGCACTGTCCCCAGCACAAATGCAAAGCACACCCCTTTATTGGCTACTGCAGAGAAAAAATCCTCTACACCAGCCAAAACCAGCACAGCCTCAAAAACAAAACTGCTGTCGTCATTCTTACTAAAAAAAAATGTAAACACATTTATGTGAACAATATGAGAGTACTAGAAGGTAAATTTAACAGGAAAAAAATAAATTAATTTATAGGGAACTCCAGCTTCATTTTCCACCACTTTGAAAATGTAGATGGGTGACTTGAGGCAGTGTGCTAATCCAGTCAGTGCAGATGGGAGAGATATCCTGTGCTGCTTTAGACTTTGAAGTTATCTGATTCAGACTCCCTCTATGGTCAGTGGAAAGACATAGGCTTCTGACATAGTTCTTCCCTTCTAGCAGTAGGATAATATTGGTAGGATTTTTTCACCCATCCTTTGCAAATCATAATTATAAACTTTATGTTCAATGTTGCTTCCTTGCCCATTAATGTTTGCTACGGTTTTTAGATGATACCATAATACCAGAAATGAAAATGGTCTTTGGCTGGTGGAGTTTTTACAGTATTTTAATAATTCTGTAGTGTCAGTGATGTCACACCAGGGATGTCTCTCAAGGTTCACTTGTTGGCTTATTTTCAGCTGGGGATGTTGGTCATGCCCAGTTCTGTGCTTATCTGTGTTGCACATGCCATGATCTGCAGAGGCACAGAACGAAAATATCCCAGCTCTTCTTGCTTAGGTTACTAACATGAGCTGAATCTTGCTGTTCACATGGTAAACCTTCTGCCCTCCTCCCCCCTCCATTTCAATTTGTAGTAAATTCATGTAATTTAAGACCATATAGAGCCTTTGAAGAATGGCTTTAAACCTGCCTATTAAGTTAGAATCTAATTTTGTCAAAATGGCATTTCACAATGTCATAGTATTCCTCAGAGACCCACATCTCAGTCTAATGTTTTACATTATTACCCATGTTTTTCATAATTGTAAAACACCATTCTGTGCACTTCTGGTGAAAGATCATAATTATATGGACACCCTCAATGAACATAACTTTTTTAAAAGCCATGTGAGCCATCTTCATTTTCATCTTTGTGGGATGGTTCCCTGTGAGGTGCACATGCCTCCATCACTCTCCAGTTTTGAAACAACACAGCAAAGACTCCTTTATTGCTCACACACTGTCTAATCCTTTCCCAGCTGTCAGGAAAAAGAATGATTCTTTATTCTTTTTGAACCTTTTCTAATTCTGTAATCTTTAATTTAATTTCAAACTGTGTAGATGGCTTTAAAATATTGCAAACTCATGTTCATCTAATCCCAGAACAAACAAGTTTAAAAAATTCATCTGGCTGCACTAATAGAATATAATCCCTAGAATATGTGTTGCTCTGCTTAGAAGATAGAGTGGGCATGTAACATCTCTAAACCAAGTTAGCTATTCAGTAAAAAGCAACCTTTGCTATCTTGTAAGCTGTATGAAAATGAGAAATGCTGAACCAAGAAGCAATCAATGTTCACACATCATGTTGTTCTTAATCACATTTTTCTCAAATATGCAATGATGGCTTTTGTATTTAAAGCTGCTACTGTTGTTTATTTTTCAATTTTTTTCATTAATGCCAGATTCATATGACATTAGGCAATAATTTGCTGAAGTACTGGCATATATTTTATTGCAAAATTGCAATCATGCTTGTCAATTATAAAACTGATTGCATTATATGTCCAAGTTACTTTTGCTTCATATAATTTGAAGGAAAAAGAGGGTCCCTAAATCTTCCTGCAGCAGAATAACTGAAAAAATATTTCAATTATTCATTAGTCACACTAAGAGTAGTAGCATCCAGTCATTGGCAAAACTCTGTCCTGTAACAATGTGCAATTGTTCATGACTGAAAAGGATGCAATTCTGAGAAACCCATCATTTGATTAATAAAACTTAACTTGTGTGTCTTGAATCCAAGTTAGCAAGTTTCAGCTCTGTTCCTTAAGACCCTCACAATGTGATGAAAAATATTTTAGTGTGTATGCTGGGAATGATGCAATCACTCCAAAGAGAGGATCATTGTCCAGGTCATTCCAAACGACTGATGTGTATGATATATCATTGTGCATTATGCTGTGTTAGGCAGAGAATTCAGTTTATAAAATGGCTTAGGATATTTTCAGTTAATTTGTTTGAGAAGATTTACCCATTGTTCTTATTCTTTCAGTCTTACTGTAAAAGGCTCACAGCAGTGAACATTGAAACTTTGAGCTTTTTAGTGTGAATTTTCCAGAGCAGCATGAACATGCCCAGTAAAAAACTGGGAATCTTTTCTCTGTGAGACTGAATTCCCCGGAAGGCACTGTCAATCTTAGCTACAAAGCATCAGAGTTCTGGGCCCTGAATGTTGTGTCAGGTCTCAGACCATGGCTTTCTGGTTAGTAGTGAGTGGAATGAAGCAGATTCTGCCAGTGGAGGCAGCAGATGGGAAGGGGAGAAGAAAATGCTCCTGGGGGAAGCCAGCAGCAAAAATAGTCTCTATTTAAATTTGCTGTACTTAATGCAGTAGATTAGTGGGCAAAGTTCAGAGTACAATGCAGAGGAAAGATTTGCAATGCAGAACACCCAGGTAACATATGTCAGAAGTGTCCCGTAAGTTGTATGGCTCTAGAATAGTCCTGTGAAAAACTGAAGCTTAAATTACAAGGAAAACCCTTTGTTGTGAGAGGTCTTGTTCCATTCTGGTGGGTACCAGACCTGGAAAAGCAGCTGGAAGGGAATCAGGTGTCACCATTCTTGAGGTCACCTGTAGGCAACTTAGAATTTAAAAACTGTGTTTTAAATTGCAGTAATGTCTCTCAGAGAAGAGGCAGAGGATAATGAGAGATAACTAAAACTTTCTTGAAGTTTTGCTGAGGAAAATATTTGAAGAGATACATCATAATATGTTGAACTCAAAACTTGTGTCATTAATTCCTCTGTAGTGTTTAACATTACCCAGTGCTGTAGAAAGGGAAAACAGGCTCTCTGGTAGGGATTTTGAACTGGAACTGGGATAGATCCCACTGGTTTGAGAAAGTATAATTGTTTATGGCTGTGGTTTCTGTATTGTAGCTAGATATTCCTTCCCAACCTAGCATGGGGTTTTTTAGAAATGTTGGGTTCTGTATTTACCAGCAGGAGAACACATGAGATGGCTTGTACTAAACGTGTTCCTTTGCTCAGGAGGTCGATCCACAAGATAAAAATAAAAAGGGAAACAAAAAAACTTGCTGTACATTTTTTGATGTGAAAGTTTTACAGGGAAACATGAGGAGAGGACTTTTGCTCTGTGTCTTGGGTCAGCTGCAGATGAGCATTTTTGGTCTTCCTAAAGACTGAAAAAGGAAGAGACAGTTCTGAGCGAGTGGTTTTTATACATGTTTATACAAAGTGTGGAAATTATCCTTGCAGTCTCATCTTTCCTACTACTAGCTTGCTGTTGGCAAAGCAGATGTTTCTCTCAGGGCATTGCTTGGCTGTTTGCAAACAGCTGCTCCCAGAGATTCCCAAGAGCATGTTGGTTGCTTGTACACCAGTGTCTTTCTCCAGAAATCTTTGGCTCCTTTTGTGACCCCAGCTCTTGCACACCTTATTTGAAAGTTTCATTTCTCCTGAGTGCCTGTCTGGTTTAATTATGATAATTAGCTCTGCAAAATGAGTTTCTCTATTTAAAACTATTTAAAATTATTTCTTGAGATATCTATAGCAGTAGCGTCTAGTAACTGGCAACATGAGTTTCACTACAACATCAACAGAAAAATATTCACTATATATTAGGAGGAAGCAGCTTTTTTGGACCTAAAGTGACAGAAATCTGAGGGCTTGTCATATCATTATACCAAGACAGTACTATTAAAAGAGGGAAGTTAAAATTTAAATACAATTTCATGAAATGTATTAAAATCTTAGGCTTTTGGGAAGTAGAGTAGGACAGGATTTATCATTATTATCTAAATGAATAAAAATTTGAAGCTTCTTTGTGTACTGGGAATTGCAGATTTTATCTAGCCTTTTAACAGGAGATCTGGATTCTTTTCAAGTTTCATCACTTTTACAGCATCCTTTTTAATGTCCTGCTTTCCCTCTGTCCAAGATCAGGATAATATCTCACTGTCTTGCTGGCACAGTGAGACATTTACTGAGATGGTCAGATATTTACTAGGATAGTGAGCAATTAGGTGTGACTAATTAAGATCTGCAAGTACTTTGAGTTTCTCATGTGAAAGCTCCTATTGAAATATGGGCATTGTTTTTTCTGAACAGGTGGGATAGAAGATCACTTGAATTTTGAAGCTTTTTAGCAAGGAAAACCAGTTCTTAACAGCACCTGTTCTATCAGCTACTTGTGAGAAAGCTTGGAACAATGGCCATATTATGGATTTTCTGTAGGAACCCTGACTTTAAGGGTGTATCATGCAATTTCAGCCTTCTGTTCTTGCTGTGTTCAGTCTCAGAAATAATGGCCTCTGTACTGTTTCCCTAAAGTCTGTATTAGAACAGAGTGTAATAACATCAGTGCTCAATTCAGAAGGTGGAAAGGCTTCAGTGCCTGCAGCATTATTCACAGTATGAGCACTATATCTGGTGCTGACTGGCTCCAACTATATCACAAAGTGACAGCAAACTTGCTTGACTATGGTTGATCTAAAAAAGCTCTCTCAAACAGAGCTCTACAGGAAATCACAGAAAATTGTGATTTGTGATTTATATAAATCCAGTTTTGCTTGATGATCTGTGTAACTAAATACTTATCAGTTACTTTTAGGGGACAAAATATTTGTTGTTAAAATTATCTCACCTATTTTGAAGTATCAAGAGATGTGGTTACAGAATCTTTTCAAGTTATCTTAGCTCCAAAAATAGCTCAGGGGGTAGGACTGCACTTACCAACTGCTCTTTTTGCATATATACTGGCATAATGCAAAGGACAGACATGAAATCAAGGCTGCACCGAGATCCTTAGCTAGATATGAAGATGGGACCTACTACAGTTGACATAAATATGTATTACAACAAGCCAATTCTTTCACAGTTTGTCCTTTTAAAGTATCACAAGGCTTCCCCAATGATTCCCATGGGATCAGTCGAGTCTGACACTGATTTTCACAGGATCAGAGCAGGCACACATTATAAAGACTGTTTCATTCTGGTTCTGAAAGGGGTTGTTCTAAAGCAAAGAGTACATTTGTCTTCCCCTACATGCAGCCCCAAATCCTCTCAATTTTTTAGACTTGGGTGTGGAATAGGAATTGGAGAATGGGTTTGGCAGACCTCAGGAGAGTTACTGGTGATTACTACAAAATTTTGGCTTTTTTCAGGATGATACATTCTCACCATTACTGTGAGAACTGTCTCTGTCCTTTAGAGCAATGCAGTCTGCTTAAAATTGTGTCTGGTTCCTCAACATTGTTCCAGCATCCATCAAACCTTTTGATTCCATGTATTTACATTGGGTTTGGCCCATGAACAAGTATACTGTTTTCTAGACATATTTAAGGATTTATGTTCCAAGGTGGCAAGGAGATAAGCCCTGATTGCTGATCTGGTTCCTTAGCTGAAGAGTGCCTTCAGCTAAACTGATAAACAAGTATCAGACCATGTAGAACCCAATCCCTTTCTGCCTTGATTTTTTGTTGGGACTATGATAGAATAAAATCTGAATGATCCAGGGAAAATCAATTCATGGCTGAAGTCCATCAAAATTGCTTGAAACCTTGGACCCTGAGTAAAAGCTCTGGGCTGCAGTTTGGCATGGCTGGGAAATGAGGAAGCTGCTAAGGAGAGCTACAAGAAGCAGCTGGAGGAGCTATAGGAATGTTTTCTCTCTTACACAAATTAATTGAACAAGTTTATAGAAACCTTTTTCTTCTGTAGGAAAAAAACCTCAAATACTCTAAAAAATGGCATTTCTAATTTTCTTCAGTAAGAAACAATTGCTTCTGTGTTTATTCGTGTCCCAGTAGTCCCAAAGTCTCTATAGACAGCCAGAAGATTTATATTTGAGTGAAAGCCAGTGCATCACACACAGGAGCTTGCAGAAGTACAGTAAACATCCTTCAAACAAATTCTCATGTGCCCTGACTACAAAGTAAATGAAAAGCAATACACAGGGTTGGAAAGAAACCACATTTCTAGGTTGGTTTCAATAGACCCTTAGTTTTCCCAGTGTATTAGTACTCACTTCGAGTCTGCTGCATCCTGTTTTCTCCCCCACAACACAGCTGAGCTGCACTTTGTCTACCACTGTGACATTTTATGGAAAACCAGCATATCAAGATTTATCTTTAAAAGAGTAAAAATAATAACTGTTGGTACTTGTGTGAGGTCTGGTTAATTTAATATCTTAAAATGTAGTCAATAGAGACATAAAAATAACAGTTTTCTTGCCATGCTGAAGAAGCAGGAAAGAAAGTAGACTAAAGCAGGGTCCAGGGTGAGTTTAAATACGCTGAGCTTTATTGTGGCATTGATTTTTGAACAGAAATCCCCATTGAGTTCAGTGGGGATTTCTGCTTAAAAATCAATGGTGCAAAACAACACCCTCAGATTAAGATAAAAAGATGGAGGATTCTCCTTAATTGGTGCCTCCTTGCCGGGATGGGTTTCCCCTATAGATGGAGTTGCTGCTCTTTCCATTAAACAATAGTGAAATCTGAAGGAACTTCTGTGCAAGTTGATTGTTATTCTCTCCTTATTCTTACTGCAAATCTTAACATATATTAAACTTCATTAGTTTAATTAAAACAAACACAGAGACATTAAAATACTAATTTATTTTTTTTTTTTAGATTTGAGATAATGTCATGAATCACTTTTGGGAACTAGAGTGTCCTGCGTGGGCTGAGGGGCCATAAGAGCCCATGCAGTAGTACTCTAAACACCTTTTAGACTGAGGAAAAAGCTCAGATTTTTTCTGTGGTGTTTTCTGCAATTAGAGTCACTCCAAATCCTTTAGTGAGTATATATTGGGATCTGTAGGAAGGCAGCCCAGACCGGGAAATAAAGCACAGCGTCACTGCCTGACTTGCCTGTGTCCTTTCAGGAAAGGGATGGCAGTGGTGGTGGCTGAAAACTCTGTTCCCTTCTCCTGAGACAAGGTCTGGTGCCTTCTCCTTGGAGGAGTGCAGAGCTGCTTCTGAAGAGGGCACATTTCATGTAAAGAAGTAAGATGGCCACAGCATACATTTTAAGAACGCTAATTGCAACTATTGTTGGTAAAAAGTGGATTAGATGATGAAAGGTCTTTCTAAAAATTCTATAATCAAAGAGGGAAAAATAGGTTGTGTTAGAAGAAAGAAAGTTCCTGTAAATAACTGACGAGAAATGAGATAAAAGCCAACAGCAGAGTTCCAGACAGAATTCTTACGAGTTTTTGCCTATTCTTATCTGCTTGTGATTGAGGAAGCAATGGTGTTTTGAATTAGAGGTGTAATTCATCTTATTGGTCCACAGGCCAAACAAAAAGTTAAAGTAAGCAGTTTTGGGCATTGCTCAGAAACAAATATATTGTGGTAATGTAAATGTAAATAAAAGAGAACTTACAGATTCTGAGAAAAATGATGACTAGAAGGTGGTCCTGATGAAACAGATAGTGTAATCTAACTACTCTTAACTTTAAAAAAACTCAGAAAATTACTATTTTCCTGAAAAGAAATTACACCAAATTTGATGGGAGTCTTGCAGTTGTTATAATCCAGTGATGGACTTTAAGACAAATTAACTGATTCTTGCATAGCCTGGTCAGATCTACTCAGGGTTTATTTCCATTAGAAATGTTGATATTTTTTCCTTAAAAGAAAACGCCTCACATAAAAAGGTGCCTTTCTGTCTCCAGTTTCTGCTACTTGACTGTAAAAATTCAAATTTTTTGTTTCCTGTAAAGAGTAGGGGAAAGAAATCAGTGTTTGTGCAAAACTTAACAAAAAATAGGTATAGGTAAAAATCAAGGTTTTTTTATTTTTTCTTTGAGTCTTTTCCATATTCTCATGCTTGAAAGCACCTGTAGGGTGCATATGTAGTTTAACTTATTAATACCAAGAAACGGATGTCTAAGATACTTTTTTTGCTCTGAGGGCATCCTGTCTTTCCTGTGAGCAGCTTTGCCTGAGGTGTGACTGTGCTCCAGGGAGAAGCTGTTCTAGTCTTTGGCTGTGTGGTTTAGTTTACATTGTGTGCCATGTTTTTTACGGTTTGTTTTTAACGGTAATTGAAAAGGAGCTCTTTTGATGGGAAAAAAATGACTTCTTAACTATGCTTCTGACATTGGCTCTGACGCATCCCACTTCAGCCTAAGTGAGGTGACTGTTATTTGGCAGGTTTGCATATAGCTCAGCAGTGGCTGATGCAGCTGTGCCCATTTGGCACGCAGGTTTTTAATTTTGTAATTGGTAGCTGGCCAGTAACCACCAGTTCTGTACGTTGTTCTTGTAAATTGGTGGGGAAGGAGTGACCCACGGCTTCTGTTTATGCAAAGAACATGCAAGGATACTGGGGCTGTATCCTCCCCCTGACAGCTTCAGGATTGCAGTGGGGCAGCAGGTATGCAGTCACGGAATAGGCAGCTGTAAGGGTTGGAATACTTGCCTGAGTTCTCCATTTCCTCCTGTAAAGGGTTGCACTGCTTGGCTTCTCGCAGCTGACTGCAGTTTCTTCCAGCTGAAGAAACTGCAAGATACAATAGCAGATGTGGGGATTTAGCTTTTTTCAAGGTCCTTTGACAAACCAGATGTTTTCCAGTTTCCTTATGAAATTGCACAAAATTTCAAGAACAGAGGATTTGTGTACTTTTGGAAGTATAGTAGAAGAAACTGAAGAGTGCCAAGGCTGTATTTTGATCTTATCCAAACAATGTGTTCTAGATCTGCTGTTTAGGACTTTGTCAGTGCTGGAGATTGCTTCTGTTCAGAACAGGTCCCTAGGATGTGGTACAACATGACCGAGATTTTTCTGTGCTTCTGTAGACAAAAAAATTCTCACATCCTCTGAATAGAGACATCTTTTCGTCTTGCTGAATATCTCAGCAGGGCATCAGTACTGACGGGAGCATGCTTTGGACATAAGGAGGTGTTTCTTCATGGAAAGAGTTGTTAAACATGGGGATGTGGTGAAGCCACAGTCTCTGGAGTGTTCAGGAAGAGACTGGATGTGGCACGCAGTGCTCTGGTCCAGTTGACAAAGTGGTGGTGATCAGTCAGACAGAGGTTGGACTTGATGATCTCAGAGGTCTTTTCCAACCTAATTGATTCTGTGAGCATGAAAAAGAGAAGGTTACTTATGCAAAGCAGTTTGTCCCTCTCACATCAGATGCGATGACTTGAAGTGCATCTGAGACTGCCTCACTCCAAAAGTGAGGGTAGGCAGTCCCTGTGTGCCAGAAGAAAGGCACAACTGTGTTGTGGCACAAAATCTTCATCAAAAGATTTGATGAGTTGTCAGTAAGAGGCAAAGAGTCAAAATCTAGAGATCTGGATACCCCATCTGTCTGCTGCAGTTTGTGTATATCCTTTATGTTTCTAAGGTTGAGCGCTGATTGTCTTGTGATTGTTATTTATTGCTATTGTCAGGTTGGATTAATGTCTGAGGGTGCAGCCTCTTTTCTAAACCTTTGTTTTATTGGAAAGAAAAGTTCCTCTAGTGACTTTGCTCAGTTCATGTTCTTTTCTTAGACTTGCTGATGCTCATAAAAATACCTGAAGCTGTGAAAATGCTCTTTTTAAAGTTAATTCCATTCTGAACCATCATGTCTTTTCAAGGCTCCTCAGCACTTGAGCCCCAGGTCACAGTGCAGTGATAAAAAATATGTATGTTCATAATTAGCTTATAAATAATGCAGTTTTCTCATTCAGACTTCATCCTTTCAAAATGCCCATGGATTATTGTTCTCTCTGCAGTTTAAATTTCTGAGCACTCTGTGGCCCAATTTTTCTACCATTTGGTGGGTTAATTCTGTGTTACAACGTGCTCAAAGCCCAAAGCAGTGCTGGGGAGTCCGGGCAGGCATGTTTGGTTTTCATTTGTTTTTCTGTCATGAATATAACAGATAAATGATATGGTTCTTGTCTTCAGGTATGAGTTTGTGTAGTTGGAGTCTGAACTGCTGATGCAGTTAGACTCATGGTTCACTCCTCTGATCTCAAAGGTTTTATATTATAGATAGAACTAGAGTGAGCTTGTTTGAGGCTGAGATGCTCTAATAGGTAGTTTAATAGAGTAAAGCGTGGGAAAGGAGCCCAGAGTTCACATGAAACATTTGGACATAATAAAAGCACCCTCCAGTTTCTTGGTAAACAACCTGCAATGCCTCTTAAAAACCCTGAAAGGTTAGTCCATTTGAAAGGAAAATAAAAAAAATCCCAACCCAAACTTAACAACATTTGTTAAAGAGATACCTTTCCTTTGACAGAAGTTTTCTGGTCAGCTTTAACAAACCAGAACTCCCAATGGCTGCTGGTAACTTCCACAGAAAGAGGGAATACATGCCAAAATTCACTCTAGTTACCACTCTGCATATATTTTTTGTTGAATGGGTGCTGCTGTTACTCACTGAACACGGACCATGCTGTCATTTTCAATGGAGATTTCTGTGGCAAAAGGGCAGAGAGACAGGAGAAACTCCTTGGTGAAATGCCTGGAGTTTTTTATTATGCGTCCATCCAAAGGCAAAGCGATCAGAGGGAGGGAGAAAAAAGGAAGAAAAGTCTTCTCAGAAGCAGCAACTTGTAGTCTTTCTCTGCCTCCAGTCCTCAACACCTCCCACATGACTGTGCAGCCCCTGTTCCTCCTGGAACTCAGTATCACGGGGATCCACAAACCATTCTATAAACGCAGGAGCCCTCCTCGTGCTCTGGTGTGTTTACAGAACTGGTGAATACCCTTGCTAGTTTTCAGTCTCCTTTCAACACTTAAATGCCTTTCTTTTCCTTTTGTGCACCTAGAAAGGTGTGAGATCTAGGCTAGAGCAGGAATGCTACCACAGACTCAGGCCATTTCTTGACTCTGAAGGGTTACAGAGCACAGGTTTGGAACCAGAAGACAGGAAAATATGAAATGTAAAACCTCACATGAAAATAAAGAGGGCGGACAGGGAAAGGAACCCATAAGCAATGTTCTATTCCTGTTATATAAGTATCTGAAGTAGAAAAATTGTTGAAAAACTGTTTGGATATGATAACCACAGTGCAGTTAACAAAGACAAGTTCCTGATCAAAATTAAGAAGGTATTGGTCAAAATCCCATCTCATGCTGCCTTGATTTGGTTGCATGCAGTAAACATAACGAATAATGATGTCATGAAAGACCCGAGTTTCGGAGCAAGGACTAAGATTGAGATTTCCTGGAAAGAAACATCAGTGTGGGAGGAATAGCCAACAGTTTGCAGAACAAAATTAAAATTCAAAATTGTCTTAGTTGAATAAAGGCTGGTCTGAAAAGGCAGGATGAAATTTAACAGGAATAAATAGGGATGTTTTATCCCATTTACACAGAAATAATCAACACAAGTATAAGAGGAGAAGCTGCTGATTTTAGTGGATTTGTTGCTTTGGGTTGGGGTTTTTTTTTTTTTTGTTTCTTTTAGAAAAAGTGATGGGATTGTGGTGATTTATAAATTTTCAAGAATCAGAGGTCTTGTACTTTTGCAAAAATATGAAACGCAATTCTGGAATGAAAAGAGCATTTCTAAACCACACATTTCATGAGCCATGAGAGAAGAGAATATAAATGTATTACACACATAAGCCTTCTGCTGCTGTCCAGCTTGGAGACAAAAAAAAATAAATTAAAAGGCTGAAAAATCCTCTGAGGAAGACATGATAATATTTATGTACATACGGAGTAGTGCAAAATGAAAAAAGGTTTATGTAGGAGTTTGTGATGACCATAATAATCAATAGACTTAAATCAAAGCAAGATTCCTTAGGGAATGCTTCCTAAAGCAAAGATAATGCACTCCTGGGGGAGTTTTGAAGTTTCAGTTGTTGGAGTTCTCTAGGAAAGGGATGGGAAAGTGTTTTAGAAATGACAGCGGTATAATCGATCCTGCCCTGGGCAGCACAGCCATCAGTGCCGGGCAGCGACCTCCCCAAGCCCCCTGAAGCTCTCTGCTGTTATGGTTTTATGCAGTGGTGTGGTGAAAAGAAGTGTTTTGGTCAGAGCAACTCATCCATTTCTTTTAGAAATCTGCATTGTTCAGAAAGCATGCGAGTGTCCCTTACTGGAGTTACTGGCCAAGGGTTCAGTGCACTGCTCAGCATAATCACCATTGTTTTTGAAAAAACGTTTCACCTCAGAGTTCCTTTGAATTTATTATTATATGATGAAAGACCGGTTTGTGGCTTAATTCACAGATTAGACAGCGCTCTGTAATGGAGTTCCTTCAATGTGTGAGTGACACTAATGTGTTTGCTGTGCTGGTGTAAATATTCATGGGGAGATTTTTTGCATTATCTAGTCTGTGCACAGAGTATATTGTGGTCTTGCAGAGATTTCGTAAGGATAAACAGAGACTGAATGCTCCAGCAGTAGAAAGTGATGGTGAATAAGAAATGAAAACATTCAATTTTCTTTGATTTGATAAAAAATACTTTAAATTTTTTTCTCCGTTGTTTTGGATGATTTGAGGGTCTTTGTTAAAGTTTATTTGATCTATAAGTTTTAACTGCAAACATATGACAAAAGCTTTCAATTTTTTGACATGGAGAATTCATTGATAAATAAAATGGACAAAATGGATTAAAGTTAATGCAAATATTAAGTTGTTGAATTGTACAGGGAGGCAGAGTGAGATGGAGGTTCTAAGATGTGGCCACTATATACTGTAAGCAACTACTTCAGACTGCAGTGTGGACAGTTTAGACCTTTCAGTGATTTGCTGATTCTTTGCAGGAGGAACACAGAATCATTGTGCCTGTATTTGAATTGAGGTTAAGGATTTGTGTGTTCTCAGGAAGTCCTGATTTTGGTTAAATAAAATCGTAAGCAGTGAAAATCAAAACTTCTCACCTCTATAATCTCTGATTTAAACCTTTCATGTTTAGATGCATCAGATGATCAGGGCATTTTGAGGGACGTTATGTCATTAGCTTTTGGGCTTTTTTTCCCCCTTTTTTCTTTTTTCTTCCTGTTTATATGGGAAAAAAACCCATTATTGTGCTCCTTATGTGCCCCATAGAACAACAAATGTCCAATGCTGAAGTCCCCCTGGCTGTATGACTCCTTCCCCTGGCTGAGACAGATGGGTCATTTCACAGGATGCTTCATTTCAGTGCAGTTAAGAGCAGTGATATCGGGGGGAAAAACCCAATAACAAAGCCATGCTGGCTAGCCTTTGTGAACAGCAAATGTGCAGTAATTCTGTCTATAAGATGATATTTTACTGTTGAGTTCTTTGATCTATCTTGGTTTTTTAATTGCACTTTTTTATTTCTGAAAGGGCTTTCACAGGCAGAAACATCCATGGGAAGTTTATTTTTTTTTGCCATCCTCAAAGGCTCTTTTGTCAATTTATTATCACAATAGCAAGATATGCACATGCAGTAAATCAATGTAGGTTAACTTTTTAATAGGAAAGGCATTCTGTGTTTTTTGACATCAATCTGTATCTTTTTTCAATTATAAAGTCTCTCACTGGGCTAAGCATTTGTCTGGTAGGTGTGTGTATCAGCGGCAACTTAATATTCAAAGGTCAGACTGCAAATCTCTGGCCAGTGTGATGGCATCTTTGCTCTTTAATAATCAGATGGGATGTCTGTGATCTCTTGAAGTGCTTCTTCTAGGTGGCAGTGTACCACTGCAGCAGCTAATTGCCTGTTAGCTTCTTGGATCAATGTAAAAGAGAGATGTGAAGAATTTTCCAAAGTCTCTTTTCTTTTTTTTTTCTCCCAACACAGCTCTATTTGAGCACATTCCTCTGATTTATCCAAGAATAACCTGACTATGTCAGAGGAAACTTCAATACTCAATTTAAGCAGCTGCCTAGCAGGTTTTTTTCCTACAGGTTCGTAAAGGAAAAGGGGAATTTTTGCCTGCTCTGCACTGGAGGTTGATGGTTATTCATTACATAGGGTCACTGAGAAGAGGTTTGGCATTTCCTCAGCTTCTCCCATGTGCCTTGGTGTTGTGCCTCCAGTGGGTTCAGTTATTCTACATAATTTTAAAGCTTTTTCCCATGGGGAGCTGAATTAGCTACTAATGTATTCTGCGAACATTTTGGAGTTAGTGGAACCCGTAGAGGTGGGTTTCTCTGTCCACTCCTTCCTGCTTTTTTCTTGATTCCTCTGTTTTCCCTCACACATTGAATAGTTCCATGTGCAGCTGCATTTGTTACCAGCTGAGATGAGCAAGCTCGTTTCCTGGGCTTTTATAAAAGGCTTTACTCAACCACCCCTGACCTTAATGGCTATCGAAGAAGTTGTTTTAATGCTCAGACAAATCCTACAGGAATAATTTGTATGGATTCCAATTTCTGCCACTATGGATGCATCGTGAGCTACCCACAACTTGTATCTGGGGCATTGCACCCATGTTAAGTAGATGTTGTAGAATCATCGAGTAGCTTGGGTTGGAAGGGACCTTTAAAGGTCAGCTTGTCCAGTGCCCCTGCTGGGCAGGGATGTCTTCAGCCAGACCAGGTTACTCAGATCCCCATCCAACCTGACTTTGAGTGTTTCCAGGGAAGGGGTCAAATCAAATCCACCTCACATCCAGACAGAAAACACCTCCATCTCTTCCTTTGTCCCTGATGCAGTCACTCCATCATGGAAGGTCACTGGCTTGTCAGGCAGGATTTGCCTCTGGTGAAGCTGTGCTGGCAGTCCCAAATCATCTCCCTGTCCCTGTGCCTTAGCATAGCTCCAAGAGGATCTGTTCCATGATGTTCCTCTTCCACAGAGGTCAGGATGACAGGTCAGAGGTTCCCAGAGTCCTCCTTTCTACCTTTTCTAAAAAAAAGGTGCAAGGTTTCCCTTTTTCCAGTCCTCAGGGACTTCACCTGACAGCTGTGACTTTTCAGATATGGAGAGTGGCTTGGCAACTATATCAGCCAGTTCCCTCCGAGCTCTGGGATGCATTTCAGGTCCCACAGATTTGCTTATGTTCAGGTTCCCCAGGTGTCAGAAATCTGGACTAGTGTATGTAGCTTATCTAGCTGAGTTATAGCTCCCTGAAAAATCTAAGAACTGTAGGATCCCAACATTTCAACAACTCATCTCTATAAGTTCTTTCCTTGATATGAACTTGAATCTTGAAATAAAAAAAAATAAATTAATAAAAGCAGTAAAAAGTATATCCTGGCCTCCCTCTCTTCAAAGATTTCTTCTGTCATGCTCAAAATTCCCAGGAGGCTGAAAACAACAATACTTCAGATATCAGCTTTCACCCTGTGGTTTTTTTGGCCACAGTTGTGTCATAGCATCCAGTGTAAACGCTGATGTTGGTCTGGGAGGGTCCCAGTGGCTCACAGCTGTTCTACCCCCTGCAAAGGAGGAGCTCTGAAACACAAGAAATGAAACACTGCAATTTGCTCATTTGAGGATCTATTTTACCACTTCACAATTATGAGGAAAAAAGTAATAATGTGCTTGCAATTTTTCATTTTCCCCTCTTCACAAGCTGCCAGAATGCCATGACACATCTAAGGATGGTCAATATTGTAACAGAAGTTTTACCAGGATGGTTTTGAATGCCTTTCCATTCTAGACCATATATCTCCAAATAAGTATGACTCATGGGAAAAGGAAGAATTTAAAATGAACCCAGTGTATGTGAAAGGATATGCTATGCTTATAAAAATAAAGTAACTTTTGGTTATCTTATCACTGTGAAACTGATCAAGTACTTTCAGCAAAAGACTCCAGACACATCAACGTACCTATGTGAAAGCTTTTGAAAAATTAAGGCTGATGTGTTGACAGCTGTAATGCCACTAGCTTTTAATCCTTGGTTTCTTTTTTCATTATTAGGGATTCCAGAACATGGGTAGGGGAAGATTAGGTTTATCCACTAACAATATAAAATCCTGTAATCCCTTGAAAGTTTAAAATCTTCCTTGGGCTGGGGAAGGAACACTTTATCAATATGTACAGCTATGGCCTCTTTAAAGGATAAAAAACACATCTCCTAGCTTAAGGGAAGAAGAATCATTTTATATTGGCCTAAGGAATTTCAGTTTTGAACCTGTGCTTCAATTCATGAGAAAGGCTTGAGTGAAGCTGCTATTATTATAGAGTTATTTTGATCCAGGGAAATACCTGGTTTTTGACTCATATATTGCTTCCCATCAGTAGCTTCCTAAGAGCTTTACAAGGGTCAGTAAATACCATGTAACTCTGCTGCCAGGTGTTGCCTGGCTGTCATGGGAGCCTCTGGAGTCCTCATTGAATAATAACCCACAAAAGCACAAGCACCATCCAGAAACCTGGGAAGATGAATTTAATGGTCTCAGTGTTCTCCAAGTGGTAGTTTCTCACTTCTGAGAGTTATCAAATGCACTTAAGCAAAAGGATCTTCTTTGGAGTGCTGGAACCATGAGAACATGCCATGAAGAGCTGCCACAAGACAAGCACCAGTGCCTAAATACCCACATAAGGCAGCTGTCAGCTGGTTGCTCTCGCTTCTGCAGTGATGGCACACTCACAGATTGTCTCTGAGGGGGCTGTTGAGTTTCTGTGACCTTTCAGAAACTGGCAAGGGATGTGGGACCTGATCTGGAATCATCTGGAGCATGGAGGCAGAGCTAACTGGTGTTCCTGCTTAGAGAGGAGCTCAAATCAGCAGGACTCTTGGGTCCCTAAAATGATGTTTCATGAGAGTTTATTTGTCACAAAGATGCAAGATGCAGCATTAAATCCAACTGACTCCTTTCCCTGAAGCTCATCTGGCATCACTGAGGTTTTATTCCTTGCGCAAAGTAATCACAAATGAAATAATTCCTTCAAATTCTCAGTTTAGACATTTCTATCATGAAAGTCTCAAAATATGGTATATCAATAGGAAAGTACAATGCTCCTGTTAGTATTGTTTACTTTTGTTTCTGCTAGAGGCCCAAAATTTGTCCTGTCCACACCCTCCACACTGGGCTTGCTTTTCTTGCTGATGTGTTTGTTTTGCTCTAAGAGAAACAGAGATCCTTTGTCCAGTGAACATTGTTAACAGCCAAATACTTGAGAGATACCAAATCTTATGATTCTTCAGCTTCTCCTTTTAGCTGAAATATTTGGAGGTAGATCTCGGAAGCGTTCATCAGTTTAATCAATGTAGTGGGAAAGGGTAACTGGCGGCCAGTGCTGCTGGGACCCCAGAGCCAGGCTGGATAAAACAGGAACAGGGAGCCATCAGCAGTCCGAGAGCCAAATACATCCCTTCCTGCAGCACAGCACCGCAGCCCCTGTGCCCAAAGATGGCTGAGCCCTCGGAGCTGCCTGCTCCTCTTGAACCGACCTTTATTCTTTAAGGAATCCTATTTGTCAGCTCAGTGTTCTGAAAATGCTCTGATAACCTAATTTGTATTTATTTTGCTCTCTGTTAGCTTTATTGGAGTTATCCCTCATGCTTTATAACCAAAAGCTGACCCTGTTTATGCAATGGAGAATGCTAAAGAAAAACTGAAGACAAATGGGGAATCCATGTTTAATGCAGTTTTCCAGTGAGGATGAAAAGGTATACACAGCCTGATTAGTGAAGAAATTAACTTAATAATTATTTTCTTTTTAAAAATCTGGTTTCATTCTTAAAATGCAACTTTATATATCAGTTTCCAAAATGAGTTTTCATGTTTAAATTATCAAGCCCAAAACATAGTTGTGTATTTTCTTAGATTTGCCAATTTCTTATTAGGAAAACACTCTTTGGGGCAGGAGAACGAAGGACAGGTAATTCCCTCCATGGAAAAATTTCTTTTTGATTATTTGTGAAGTTTAAACTGAGATTTTTCAGGAAAGCAAGTAAGTCTTAATGCCTAGTATAGGCTTCTAGAACAGGGGGATTAAAGTATTTACCTCAAACCTAGACTCACTGCAGCAATACATTTATATGCACATCAAAACTTAATTCTCTTATTCTCATGGATAAACATATGGTTATTTTGCTAAAGCAGTGCTCATGCCCTGAAATTGCTGCTGCTTTGTGTGAGTTTAAATGTTTTTCCCTGTAACTTTCTGAGAAATTCAGGCTTTGGAGAAAATAAAAACCTTCTACAATTCTTTATAACTGGGCTCCTACAAATAGAGGTGACATGTTTATACCTCTCTGCCTAAGGAGACTCTAGAAGCCTCATAGATTACATTGTATTTTTTGTGTTTGTATTTATCATCAAAGCAGCAAAAGCTAAAGACTGAGGTGTCAGAGAAAATATAATGTCAGCTTACAAAGAAGTGTTAGAATTTGTTTTGGAACTTGGACATTTTAATTTGCGTCAATATTCATTATATTCATAAACAAAACAATAGGGTTTTTTTCCTGCTAGAGAAAACAATTATTTAATGGATTATAATTTAAATAGAAAAGTTTTCTTGCGCCCTAACACAAACTGTTGAATCTGTCTTTAAAAGTCAGTAATTTATTTTGATTTTCAAACCTGTATAATTTTTGAGACACTTGGACATATGTTCCCAATAAATATCTCTTGGATTCTGTGGGAGTATTTCCAATCACTGCAGTGGGCAGTGAAACAATTTCATTTTAATCTCTGCTTTTCAGCCCATTGTTTCTTTTTTCAATATGGTGAATGAACCATTCTCAGTTTCTCAGTAACAATGAGCCAAGACTGCCAATGCTTATTTGCAAGTGCTCTTCAGCCACGGGAAGGCTGTGCTGGGCCCCAGGAGCTGCATGTGCACTGCCATTCCTGAGGGACGGCGGCCGTGAGTACGTCAGTGGAATAGGAGAAAGCTATTTAGCAATTGCATTGCTTTAGTTTTCTTCTCTGAAATACAGCTCTAATGGCCAGTTCAGGAAAAGATTTCTGAGATAGTAACTAGAGAGAAAGGGAAACCACACTGAACATCTAAATAAAGGTGAGCAATAGAACCGTTCTAAGAATCCTCTTAATGTTTTTTCGCTCAAACTTGAAGTTTCAGTATGAACTCAGTTTTCCCTGTAAGGCTTGCATTTACATATTTAAAATTTTTTACATTTTCTCTGGTTCTACCCTGTTTGGAAAAAATAATCCACTTAGGTACGTTATACTCTGTGAATTAAAAAATAGAAGGGTATCTACAGCTATTCCTCCAGGTTTTTAGAATACTCAGACACTAGGAGTCTGGGTGAGACTGAAACCTGTACTTTGCCTTGGCTTTCCTGGGTATGGGTACAATAAAATTTATTCTTATGTAGTGCCCTTCACAGAGAAAATCATCACCAGAAGAATGGCTTCAGGCTTAGCAGGACTGTGCTACTGCAGATATTTCTAAATATACTGTCCTCTAAAAAACAGTATTATCTCCAGTTCTGCCTCTCCCAGTCTGGAAATAATTGAGTTGTGCCACTGATTCTGGCTCTAGAGTAAAAACCTGAATTAAAAAAACTGCAATTTCTATGGAATAATGATGTCTTTCTCTAAGTTGTTGTAAGTGATACTATAAACTGTACTGCCAAAATTTTTAAGCCTTGTGTGCTGCTTAAAGTTCTGGCAAACAGATAGTTCCTTGTTTTCATCTGCAGAGGAAATCCTCACTTATTTTCAGTTTTTAATTTCTAGTTGCTCCACTTGGCAGGCATGTTATTATTTTGATATAGACAGGATGATACCTGTATGTATGTGTATAAACACACACATGCAGATGCTATGGGTGCATAAGCCTTTTAGGTCCAGTTGTCTTTGAAACTATCACTCCTCCTTTCAAATTTCCTGTGGTTTAAAAGTCACTTTTCCTGTGACACTTTTCGTGCAGGGAAACACATTTGTTATCTCTTTGCACACTGGTGTGCTGCGTGCGGACCGCCAACGGTCTCTTATGGTTGTAAAATAATACAAGAGACAGGCAATGCAAGAGATCCACTAATGCATCAGTTAAGAAACAGACAAGAAAAGAGCTCCATGAATGCATGATTTCTCTGAAGAGCAATAATATTTGAGCCATTCTATTTTTTTTTTTTCTGGACTTGACTGATGATTCTGAAGGTAGAGAGGTTGGCAGCTGGCACAGAAGTGTTATTTTACATGTGTCGTGTTTTTGTAGCTTCTTCTTGCAATGAAGAGGCTGAGCAGCACCCTTCCCCCAGTCATGATCAGTGGTGCCGGTGCTCTGTCATGCTGGTTCCCAGCAGTGGAACTGGGGTGCAGGCACTGCCCACCTGAGCTGAGAACACTGCCTGCCTTGGGATGTCCAGCTGAGCACACAAAGCTGTGCTTTGTTTTGTTGTAACCCAGTTTAAGTGTTCTCTCGTTCAGCAGTTCCTGCTGCCAGCGCAAGCCTTGGTGGTGGCTTGGTAGCGTACGCAGTTTCTGGGCATTTTCCAAATACAGGTGAAAAGGCTCTGGATGGCCTTCGAGCACTTACGTCATAAGACCAAGATTCACAGCTTCCATGCCAAGAAATATTCTTGTCTCAGCTCAATAGGAAGAAGGCAGAGAGGTATTTTTTAATTATCTTGCTTTTTTGTAGTTTATCCTAAGCAAATGTTTGAGCATCTGAGACATTTCTAATTTTGGTGAGTAATAATGTCAGTCTTTTTTGCTTCATTTGCTTTTCATGTGAGATTCTTGCCAGGCAAGAGTAAAATATTCAGGTCTCATTTACATTGAAAATTACTCTCTCATGGTTTAGGGGAAAAGATAGAGTTTTGGTTTTTTTTTTCTGACAGGTGTTCTTTTGTTGATGATGGTACATGCAGCCATAAAGTGATGTTCTGTGAGGCTTTAATGCTTTTCATAAGTGCACTGCTAGTCTTTAAAGACTGTAAATGTTAAAGACCTCTTCTCCAGAAGAGGAAAAAAATGAGTGTCTGTCTTTGGGGAGAAAATGACCTATGATAGCAGAGTACTTTGATTGTGCAAGTTCAAATCCTTGACAGATCCAATCACATGAGAAATATAAGAAGCAGCTATAGGTGAATTGTGTCATCTTTTCAGGATGAGCATCTAAAAATTCAGATGATTATCTGCTACTTCTTGACCTGTGAGTTTCATAAGAGAAAACTTTACTGGTATCGCTTCAGGTAGTAATGCAAGAGAATTAGGGTTTCAAGTATTTTTGAAGATATTTCAATGACTGACTGTGGCCAAAATAATTGTATGTTTTGTACCAGTATTTTAAATTTTGAGCTGTTACAGCTCTTGATGATGTTTGGTTTGTTGAGTGGCTCATATTTTGAGTTTGCCACATTTAGACAGATGTCTGTATTTTTTTTCATTTTTAAAACACCTACCTGCCATGTAGAATTTCTTTTTCTTCAAAAGAATTTCTGAAAGTGAAAACTTTACAGAACAAACATGGAGAAATCTTCAGTGATAGAAATGCATTCAAGTGTCTTTTAGGTGATTTTCCAGACAATAGTTACAGCATGTTTCACAGCTTCTGGAGTCCTCAGGTGTGTGGTTTTCTGCCTGTCAGATCTCAATACCCAGAACCAGCAAGTGGGAGAACAGAAATGATAAAACAAGTTAAAGAAGAGTTTCGATGCACAGAGCTCTTCAGGAAGTTCACAAGCTCTGGAGAGCCTTGATTGGCATGTGGATTGATTTTATGGGTAGGAAAGGTTTGATACTGAGGAACAGAGAAAATGCCAAGGTCTCTGGCAAATGCAAATCCTTTGGGACTGGAACACAGGAGACAGATCATGAAGTACTATCTGTATTTGTACTTTAAAACTGTGAACTTTAGTCACTACCTATTGATTGCAGTGTTTTCGGTTCCCCTGTTGTGCTGCCATCAGCTGCTCACATCTTCCTGTATTATCCTGCTTGTCACATAAATTGCTTGATCTCTTCTTGTACTTTTGTCACAAAAGTTACTCTGAGCTGGACTGAACATGTGCAGTGATCTTGCCAAGCTGTGTGTGGATGACAAGGCTGATGAGTGACAAGCTGTCTTGATTTGGTCCCTGTGCAACACTACAGGAGTTTGGTCTGGAGAAATTTATTGGATCTTAAAATGCTTGAACAGAGATGATAAGCAGACAGTTGTATCTGGATCCATAAGCTATAAACAAACAAGTTTTATTGGGTTCATAAAACTATTATCATTTTCTGTTGAAGAAGTGATGCTGGTATGTGGTACTGAAATTAGGAATGGCTAATCATGATGATGAAAAAATTGCAGCCCTGCCCAATGCCTGAAGCTTTGTCCTTTCACATGAAGGAAAGTCTTATATCCTGAATTACAGCCTTTTTTATGACCTTATGCAAAACATATTATTTTTAAAAGAGAAATCATGTTCAAATGGGTCTTATCAACCACCACCAGGCTCTACTAATTTCCTCATTTCTGTTCAAAAACAAAACAGTAAAAGCTGAATTGACTTAGAAGCAGAAGAGGCTTCTCACCTCTAAATCAGCTAAAGGGATGGGCACTTCCAGTGACTCGTAACACTACTCCAATTTCAGCTATAAATGTCATGTCCTGCAGGTGTTCTGTGCTGCCAGGGCTCTCCAGTGCAGAAGCAAAGGACACGCACGGGCTGTGAAATCAGATTGCCCTCAGTGCTGCAGATCCACGGGATCTGTGTCACTTAACCAGTACCTACAGCTTCACTCGTGGTCTGTAATGCCTCTTAACTCACTGCCTGGCTCTGTGTCTCAATTCCTAGACAACATTTAAGCTCACTGCATGTTTGTATTTTCAGGTTTTCTCTGTGTTGTTTGAAACATTTCTATGATCTGTTGCTACTTAGTGTCTCTAGAAGTTATTAATGATCAGCTAGCTGTGGCAAACTGCTGGGTTTTATGCATTATGTTCCACATTATCCATGAATTTTATGATTGTGTTCTATGATATTCCCTCTCCAGCTCCTACTGTTGAGGAAAGGGATGCACCCACTGCACTGAGGCCTGGGGGAGCACAGCAGAAGGCTTAAGTAGCTGCAAATGGAGTGGCACCCGTGATGCTCAGGCAGTTTTTCTATATGTGGGTGACAGGCACTTCACAGATAAAGGGTCTTTAGATAAAACCCTAGAATGAGCACTGATAGCTAACACAGGCTGTACTCAGGCAATAAAGGACCTGGGTGACTCTCACTGTTGGTTTTCCGTATTTTTATAAGAGACCACAAAACAAAAGTTGCCTGTAAGGGGATTTGGCCCGTGTAAATGCCTTTTTCCACATTTTTTTCCCATTTTAGTGTCCTGTTTAGAAGGATGAAGTGGCATCTCTTTAGGGTCTGATTTCAGCATGAACCAGGCTCTAACACTGATAGTTCTGTGTCTACCTGCCTGGGCTTGACTATTATTCTGAGATCTAACTGTTGGCCCTTGAGACACTGATATATTTAATTGGATTGTGAAACATGACAGAAGCTCATTTTTCAGACTTTAATCTTGGGGAGTTTCCAATGTACGCAGACAGAGTTGTAATTCTCAGTAGTTCCAGAGGCCTAACAGATTCTAAGATCATTAACATTATGTTCTTTATGGCAGAGGGTGTGACCATAAATTATGTTGGTATGAGCTTGAATAGAATTTTATGAGCTGAATTCTGCTGAGGCCCTCAAACCTTGTGCTGTACAGTTGTAAGCAAGGATGCAGGAACTAATAAAAGGCAGAAATTTCAACACTAGTACAATTTGTCAATACAATCTGGTAGTTCAGTGGAATTAAAGTTCCTTCAAATTACTTTTTGGTTTAATTCTGTTCAATGGCAGTTTAACCTTTTTTTTAATATTGTGGTTTTATTTCTGCTATTTTTTTGCCTGTGAAAAGTTTGTAAGTATCGTGACTTTCTGGTGATACTATGCACAAATAGAAATATTTCTGCTCCTAATTGCTCTTTGAAAAATAGATCTTTCCTGGTCATGTGTGGTATAAATATAATTTTGGTCTTCAGGATGGAGTCTGATTTCAGATTGTGTTTTCATAGAGGGTAAAGATTAGTGCCTCCTTATTGGTGTTGCTCATATCCGTGCTCTGTATGTTTTACTGTAACTGCTAGAAGATGTTTCTCAAAGACTGAGTTCTGGAGTTGTAAAATCAAGTTTCCACAAGCTGAGGGAAATCAAAATGCCAGTTCTACATTGGAGTCTTAGGAGTTAGACTACGCATTTGCATTTTCCTTGACCCAGACCATCCATTCTGATGCCTAGTTTAGAAACTTTCAAAATCAGTTTAAAATTTTTGTTTGTAGGCTTCATATCCTTCAGTCTATTTTTTGAAATTATTATCACTGAATTGCCATGGTGAGAAGAAGGTTTGTGAAAGACATCTCTTTGTTGGCTGCAGGGATGGCTGCTCGTCCTTGCTCTGCTGAACGAGCACCAAGTGGGCTGCAGAGCCTCACGTTTTGCCAGGTGCATTAGGCTGCTGTCTGTCAGACAGCTCCTCAGATCCCCTGAACTTGCAGCACTCTGCAGGGCCAAATTAGATTTGTGTGAAATGGTGGCTGAGCCAGCAGCACTGTGGAGCTCCAAGTGACGACGTTAATTAGGAACCAAACCATAAAGAGTAGCATCTCTGCAAGGAGAATGCTGGCATGCTAACTACATCTGTGGCAAATTGAATTAAGAGAAATCCCATTATCTTGCTTGGGACTCTGCTTTCTACTGACAACATGTGTCAGTGTTACTGCAGGTCAGTTACTGCAGAGATATTTCGTTACTGTAAAAGGTTCTCTTAGAACAGTGCATAGAGACATAAAAACTAAACTAAACTCCTGTAAATGATAGTGAGAATATTATTTAAAGCTGAACTAAAGAAGTGGTTTACCTCTTTTCCTCTCTGTATTGCTCAGGTGGGGTGAGGTGACAGAGTCATCGAAGTACATGGAATGTTCATAATTTTGATGCGGTATCTCAGCACCTTTGCTGACATGCTGTTGCCAAGCTAATACCAGTGAGCTCTTTCAGAGTACTGTTTGTCATGGTACTTATAACTTTGTCTTGCTCTGGGGCTTGTTTTTAGCAGTTCATAAACATGTTCATATGAACCAAGTGTATTCACTCTTATGATCTTTCATGGCTTTCTGCAAAGAATACAGAAACCATTAAATTTTCAGTTCCATAAATGAGCTAAAAGATTGAGAGTGAAGGACAGGCACACAAATAGAAGCACATGGAAAAGTTTGTTATGTCCAGTGATCCTGTGGTTAGGGGTAAATAGAAGCAAACAGAAACATGGAGTTATGCCTTTGTACCTCTGCTAAATTGGAATCATTGTTTCAGTTTGGTGGCAAGATTGGACAATAGAGTTGCATTTTTAGCTAGGCTTTGGCACTGATTTTTTCCTATAGGGGATAAGAGAGTGTTGATGTTTAAACATTAACATTAAATTAATATTAAAGATAATGTACTTTTTTTAACATTAAACACATTAGAAACACATGTTTGCACACCCAGGGTTCTGCCTTCCCCACAGGCTGTGGGTGCAGGAGCGTTCAGCAGCCACACAGACCCCTGCACTGGGGCACACGAACATCCTCCTCAAAGTACCCAGGGAAGAAGGGGAGGGGAGCCCCGAAAGGGAAAATATTTAAAACAGCTCTGTAATGCTTGCATCAGCTAATGTTGAGTCTCATGAAGGGCTGCTCTAAATACTAGAAATTATATTGGACATGATGTATGTTTGTATCTATGCAGGTTCAGGATGATCACCCTGGTACCTACAGGAAACCCAATTTCCCAAGACCAGCCAGGAGTACTTTGTAAGTGGCAGGTGTCATAACCTGTGCACGTCTGAACTATGTAAAGGTTAATTATATTCCACTCCACTGCAACTATGGTTACATTCATGGGACTTTTTGCTTAATGCTGCCTTTTAGATCATGTGTTACTGTAGCCATGAATTATATGAATGCAGAACTAAAATTATTCACATCAATTATAGTAAGTTATTATACTTAAAAAGTAGAGATAGGAAAAATATTTTTTATAAATTATTCTGAATAGAGTACTTTCTGGTTTGCAAATGTTTTAATAAATTATCTTTATTTTCTGATCATGCATTTTTTATTTTTTAATGTTTCTTGCTTGTCTGGACAGCTAATTTTAGCCTATGGATTGTGATCAGTAAACTTTGGCTGTTTCTTACAGTCCAAACAGTTCCATGTCCTTCTTATGCTGGAACACCAGAGCTGGATGGAGCACTGCAGGTGGGGTCTCACTGGAGCAGAGCAGAGCACCTGCAGCTCATGGTGCCCTGAATGCAGCCCAGGACACAATTGTCCCTCTGGGCTGCAGGTCATTTTGACCTTCTGGTCAACCAACAGCCCAGAGTCCTTCTCCTCAGGGCTGCCCTTAATCCATTCTCTTCCCAGCATGTATTTGTGCTTTTTGTTTATGCTTTCTTTTATTGTAGCAACTGTCTCAAAAACCTCCCTGTTTGAAAATGTATTTTAGTGGTACCATATGGAAAATCATGAAGGCAAAAGAGCAGCTACCTGTGGAGATAATAACCATGATCAAAGGAGCTGTACTTAGAGCGAAGACAGGTGCTATTGTTAGGTGTACATGTGGCTCTGCCTTCCAGAATCTCTGTATGTGCTTTTCCCTAAGGAAAGGTTGTCTTTTGTCTTAGTCACTGCATTGATAATTAGCAGTCATCCAGTTGTGTGATGTGAATATCAGAGCTCTCTCCTGAGATCATGCTGCTACTACACATTCACTTGGACACTTAAATTACCACCGACTGGGTCATGACTGCTGTAGGATTTTGTATATTAGGGAGAATATGTACACGAACATGGAATGAGCAGAACTGGCTGGCAGCGGTGAGAGGCCTTGGAGCATCTGCACAGGGAGCAGCTGTTTGTAGCTTTGTTCATTTACAGTTCTGCTACCAAAATTCCCCTCTCTCTTTCTGTCACTGATTGGAAAGAGTTATTGTTGCTAAGGTCATTACAGAATCATTGTGAGTGAGAATGGGAGCCGGGTCCAAGCCATCTAATTGTGTGTTAGTACTGAAGAGATGAGCCCTGAGGCCCTGCTGAATCTGTACTTTGTTACCAAACAGCTGCTGGTATTCCATCCAGCTCCAAGGGAAACCATGCACAAGCTGTGGAGCTCAGGGGAGTCATAGCTCTCAGGACACAGGGTGCACCCTGGTACTTCTGCTGCAGTATTTCTGGTTACTGACACTGCAGTGGGATCTAAACTAAAATAGGAAATCAGACTTTTTCCTACCAAAGAACAGATTATTTCATAGCTTTGGGACTGGCTTAAACTCAGAACTTTCTCTCATTCTGTGGTTGAATTTGTTACATTTCTTGAAGGATGGTCGTGACTGCTCCACTGCAAGCCATGCCTCCAAACTTTGTGGGGTTTGGTCCTCAGCTTTCTTCATAGGCTTGTGTACTCGTCATGAACTCCTCATGAGCACAGAATTTATTAGAAAGAGCAGTGTTCCCTTGTCAAAAAGCTACAACGTCAACAAATATTAAATCTTTCAAGTGTTGCTTTTCAAAGACGCACCAGAGAGAAGGAGGAGCGTGTAACAAAACCAAACAAGTTGTCAAACTGATGTGAACCTTGAGAATTAAAGTTCCTGCCTTGAATGGTGCACAGACTCTGCCAGGTGTTCTCTGCCCTGGTTTTGCCTACACAGTCTAATTATGAAGAAATCTGAACTCAGTGGTAACACCACAGCATGAGACTCGGAATCATCGTTCATCCTGTAACACTGAGGGAACAACTTTGACATCAGCTTGCTTAGTCCTACATCCCAGATTCAGGAATATATTTTTGCAGGTACCTTATGGCAAAAGAGTGTGGAGTTTGCCATTGTGCTGGAAACACACATTCCTTCTGGTCTTCCAGAAGCATTATAAATTATGCAGTCACTCTAATGCAGTATCATCATCTGCCATGTCCGGTATGGGATCAGCTTGGATGCTATAAAACATTGCAGGTTTGCAATGGAGTAAGCGAGTGTAGACCCTTAATGTGTTTAATTAGGTTATCTAAATCCCCAGTTCCCCTAAATTTTCATAAATGAACTCACATCCTTTCTATAGTAGATCAAAACTAATTCTCTTTGTTTTGATTCAGCCCTCTCAGTCTAGGAACAATTTAGATTTTTGCAGAGATGAAAAAAGGCTTGAATGCAGTGATTTGCTTCTGATTTCAGAAAAATGTTAAACTGTCACATCTCCAAAGGATCAAATTCTGACCTCAGCTGCTGTGGATCACAACTCGTGCACCACCACTGGCTCCCCTGGGTTTACTCCTGTGTTTCTCTGGTGTGTGGGAGAACAGCGAGAGCCTCTCTGTGTTCGATGTGGCTCTGTTGGGTGTTTTGTGCAGTTTAAAATGGCTGATGGCTGCTGGCTCACCATTCATTTTCTGTATCAGGCAATCCAGGATTCTGTGGCATTCCAGTCACGACATGTAACAGAACCCCAAAGACAGATTATGCAGTCACACCGATGAAAATTGATTACTAAGCACTCAATGAGTCATCTGCCTCAGGAAGTAACTACTTCAATCTATTATTGTCGATGTCCTGATGGGTCAACCAGGACGTGAAAAGGAATTTGCATTAAATTGATTTGAGTGTTTTTTCTAGAAATAACATCACTCAATCAAAGGAAACATTCAGACAGAGCTAGGGAGAAGTGACTGAATTTGATTTGGGAAGGCAAAGCAGCAAGGGATGAGCAGGCTGATTCAGATAAAAATATAAATGGGATTTAGAGCACCATAAATCTCACATTTCAGAATGAAGAGTCAGAACAATTCTTAACAATTTCTGCAATGCAGCTTGTGCTGCACATTTTGGAAATCCTTTATTTGCTTATTGATCTGTGTGTGTACATATCTATATACACACATCACCCAGTTACGTGAACAGTGTGTTTATGCAAATAGCGTGCTTAAATATGCACTCACCATAACCAGTTGCCAGCAGGTAACAGAACAACATGGCCAGTTTCTAGTTCTCCCAGGTGACTTTGCTGTACTGAGCTCATATGAAAAGTGGAGAGTGGAATGTTTCTCTTCAAGTATTTTCTCCTTCTCAGAGCTGAAGACTTTCCAAGTGAGCAGCACACCACTCAATAGAATTCAATGAGGGATGAATCATAGTGAAATGTCACTTCCTTCTCATCAGTCGTAGTCTTAAAGTGATTCATCCTCTCTCCCTCATGCTTGTAGTATGGGGTGGGCGTTCTGGCACCTAAAATTGTAGTGAGTTTCTGCTATCATGTTATTCCCAATAGCTTTGTATCTCCTTCCAAGATTACTACTCATCAGTTGAGGGTCGAATTAAAACTTCACACTTTAAAGAACTTGCTTCTTACTGGATATATGATTTGTGAATTCTTCTCTTATTGATTTTTATACAGTCAGTATTTATATCAAGTCCAATAAGTTGTATCTGAGTAATGATTTTGTGATTTGGCCTAAGAAATTACCGGAAGGTCTTTTAAAAAAATTACTATTGACTTGATTTGTTTCAGTTTTTTGGCATTTATAAGGCTGTGATAGCTGAGGACATATATAATAATTATTGTTTTAGAGAGTTGGGGCTCTTGGAAATGTCTCGGTCTGGATTCCCCAAAACTGTGGGATTCACAATCACTGTCATAGTTGAAACTGGCTTTAATAAATGAGGCTGAACCCTGAAGCAAGGAGGAAAAGGACAGGGAAGGATGTTGGAAAGGCATATGCTAATCCACTATTGAAACTGCACAAGAACCAGCTCAGTGTGCTAGATACAGGATGAAAGTCTCTCAGAGAATAGAGGAAGGACCACAATCACACTTTTCTCTGAATAATCTATAAATGTCATCTCTTTCTTTAGTGGATTTGTGCTTATCCTTTCTCTGTCAGACAGGTCCTAAAAAAAGCAGAGAAACTGCCCAGTAAGGGAGGGGATTAGAGAGCTGCCCACCATTTCAATTCACTATTATTTGCTCAAAAGACCAAATTATATTACATTTCTCATTAGAAACCTGAAGAGGTTTTGGAAAGGATTGTACCCTCTGTATATGTTACATAACTAAATAGCAAGGTATACCTGTCTGAGTCATGATGTACATATATTGAATATACAGAAATGTGCACTTTATTGAGCAAAACCCATATTACTTTAGCAGTCAGGAGCCTAGGAGGTAACAAAAAGAGATCGTGCTGTTGCAAGATAAACCCTCCAGCAGTAATATTCACATTTTTCTGAAAAAACCAAAACATACCAATTGGAAAAATTGATGCCTTGATGGCATATATTGCTATTCAGTAAGGAAGAAAAAAGAAAGTGTAAATTTAAATGTGTTTCTTCTGTTCTTGCTTTATTTCACTCATCATTTGTTCTGGTAATAGAATAAATATGCTCTTCTCTCTCCCTTCCTGACTGCAGGTGCTTGTGTTTCTCCTTCAGGCAGTTAATTGGTTGATATTGATGAAGATGCAACAGTAATAGAATCTTTATATTTTCTTCTAATTTACACATCTGTGAGATTAAGATTCAGTCTTGGGCATGTGCATGGGGAATTGGAGTCATGTGTTTTGACAACAGTGTGAACATATCCAACAGTAATTAGGTATTTGGGGATAAATGGAAAGTCAGTGTCAAGCTGCTCAAAACGTGTGGTGGGCCAAAGATTACGGGGTAGCTCTGCAAAGATTAACATTGCTGCTATTAACTGCCTCATCTGCAGGACTTCAATTCCTCTGAACCAAGACATGTTACATGAGCTGAAGTTCCTTTCTCTAATGGTGTAGCCAAATAGCCACTTCTGCAGTGTCTATTAGTTATAAATAGTAGTCATTGAAGGAAGATCCTAGGGAAAGGATCCTTGTAATTCCATTTTGTGCTAAGTGTTTTACCAATTTGTAACTGGAGACAGTGTCTCTCTGGCACGGCCTTACGTATGTTAAACAGCCCGTGAGCCCAATCACTGTATGAAGTTAACAGGGTAATAATCACTTCTGAAACCTTCACCTGCATGGAGTAAATTTGGGAAAGCAGGAAAAGGAAATAGTAATGGTTCTTTCCTACACTGGTGAGCTCAAAAGCGCATCTGCAGTAATGCTTCATTTTGGCTCAGAAGAGGAATCTCCTGTGTCTCTGTTTATTGTGCTTAGGTTTGCCTTGGAGGATGGCCCTGGAGTGAACTCTGATTTCATTCCAATGAAACTGGATTGAAAAAGTGACCAAGAAATGTACCTTATTCACTCCAAATGCTGATGAGCATGAAATCATTGGCACCAGCATAATTTATCCAAAGTAAATCTCTGAAACCTGTAGTGCAATGTGGAATCCCAGGAGCTGTTCCACTCCACACAAACACTTCTGCTGGCCTGCAGTACCTGCTCACGAGGGAGATCACGGGCTTGCACAGACACATATGTCCCATATCAGCAGAAGATTAAAATATACTTCCACTGTTCAGATTTTTTGATGTACAGTGGTTGCTGGTTTAGGTTCCTGGCAAGAATTAGAATGTACAAGAGGCAAAATGAAAAATGCTTAAATTTAACCAGAGAATAGATAGAGGATCAAGGCAGACAGCAATCTAAGACTGAGCACAAGCTCTAAGACACAGGCATTGATCTCTTCCTATAAATAACATATCATCACAGGATGAGAGGTCTGAAGTACCTTGAACATAACAGTAAAACTTTTAAATTATATCCCTGATCTCAAAAAAACCCAAAAATCTGAAAAAAAAACCCACCAAGAAAAAGGTCGATGAAGCTTCTTAATCCTAGAAGTAACATGATCACAATGAATTTCAGGACAGCTAAGTCAGGCCAGAACATTACAAACAGCTTGAGTCTGACAGACTGCAATTGAAGTAGGTCAAGCAGGAGGACAGAGGTACAGGGAAGGGAGAGTCCTCACTGAGATTTGGACTTGGAATTTTGATTTTCCTGAGTTTTTGCATTTCCTGAGTTTAAAAAGCTGATAATCAAGAAGAAGTTTGGTTTGTGGGAGAATTTACAGCTAGTCAAATACTTCCTTAAAAGCATTGTCTTGCGACCTTTACACGAGAGTTCTGATACACCACAGGATCCTGTGAATAAGTGCAGAGGGAAGGGCAGGCAGCTCTCTGCCCTCCTCAGCCAGACGGGGAAAATGAGATAACTTCCCAAAGTCAAGGAGGTTCACCTCTGCCACTGCAGTCTATGTGAGAAGCAAACTGCCTTAAGTGCATGTGCTTAAGGTCACTCACCACCTGAGAAGTCTGCTCCTGGGTCCAGGGACAGCACAAAGGCCACCAGAGCCTCTTTCCCCAAAACAGTATTTTTTTTTAAATCAGACTCTTGTAAATAATTTACTCTGAAATTCTTTCAAAATTTTGTCCACCTTATGCTTGTGGGAGCACAACTTCAGTCACTCCCCTCTGCCTGCACACTGTTACTGTGGCTGGTACATCCCTTAATGCAGTAAACTTCCTTAATGAAGAGAGCATGAAACTTGCACAATAACAAATCTATCATGCAAGAATTGATAGCTCAAAGTTATGCTCACTTGTATTTACAAGAATAAAGTTGCCCATGGATAAGTGAAGATTGATAGCTGAAGATTGGCTGATAAATCACAAGAATTAGTATTTTTATTATGATTATTTTTTTTAAAGAGTAAGCGTTGGAGAAAGTGTCTGGCTCCAAGAGGGCAATTCTTCATTAAAAAATTGGCTACAAGGGTTTCTATGGCATATTCTTTGTGGAAAATATTATTTCCGAGTTATCTAGTTTGAAACACAACTGAACCCAACCAGAATAATCTCATCCACCATCTTTGCAGATTCTGTCCCACTTAAGGGTCATAATTCTATTAGCAGACCTATTAGCATGAGAGTCAAAGAAATTGAAAAAAAAAAATAGAAACTTGGTCAATATCCAAAGTGTTAGGAGTAAATGTATACAAATTATTGCAGTTAGTTTTGATATGAAGAGTTTGATAATGTTAGAACAATAAATTACTCAAAACAAATGAATTTATTGTTCCCTGACATAAGCAATGCAATTAGAAGAGCATTACCATGACTTTGTAATGGCTAGAGTATGAGCTGGGATAGGAATGCTGATGAATTTTAAATTACGTAATTTGAAGCAAGCAAGCAGGGGTATGACTTTACATGATTCCTGAAATAAAACATTATTTAGATTCTGTCATTCAGTGTGCACAGGTTCTGTCCAGTCAAGTTAATAAAATCATCAGCTACCTGATGTCAGGAAGTGCATTGCATTTGCAAGAAGAATTAAAAAGAAGAAAGCGGACTGGAGGTACAAAATAGAATAATACAAACTATCCTAAATTTGCTTGTCCTCGGGCCTATAGAAAAGTCTTCATGTAGCCCCATATTCAGTCCAGGAGTTACTGGACCCCCTGGGAAACGGCACCAGGGGCAGGGGAGCAAACAGCTGGCAGATTTTTAAGGAGATTTTCCAGAGTCCCAGAGCCCTCGATCCGCAGGGACAAGGAATTGGGCGAGGAAGGCAAGTGGCCAGCACAGCTGAGCTGAGGCCTGCTGGGCAAACTGAAGGGCAAGGAGGAAGTGCACAGGCAGTGGGAGCAAGGACATGGATCCTGGGAAGAGCATAGGAAGGACATGAACTTCACAGGGAAAGTCATCAGAAACAGGAAGGGCTTCTGCAGCTGTGGTGGACAGAAAGGGAACGTCAGGGAAAGCACAGGGAAAGCACCTGGCCCACCCCCTGCTCCATGAGCAGCACTGGCAAACAGCAATGGATGAAGAGAATCAGAGCTGCTCAACTTCTGTGCCCTCAGTGACATCCTCTCCCTGAGCTCCTCCAGTGGACGGACCACAGGGCAGGGGCAGGAGGAGTGCATGAGTTCATGGCCTCCTGAGGAACCTGAGCACACATAAATCTGTGACACGTGATGAGAAACACCCCAAAGTCCTGGGGGAATTGACTAATGGAGTTGCAAGCCACTCTCCACGATATCTGAAAAGTGATGGTGGTCAGGTGAAGCCCCTGGTGACTGGAAAAAGGGAACCATTGCACCTCTGTGAAATGGGTGGAAAGGGCTCCTGAGCTCTGGGCCTGGGAGAATGATGGAACAGATCTTTCTAGAAGCTGTGCTAAGGCATAGAGCCCTTTTCTTGGCAGGAGGATTTAAAAGCCTAAGAAATAATAAGAATTGACTAGAAATAAAACAAATACCTCAGACTAAATGCTCATTACTATTTTTTTTTCATTAGGACACTATCAGCTCAAAAACTGATGCAAATTATTATAAAACTGTTCACATATTACCTTGGTTCCAAATTTTTTTTTCATTAGGACACTATCAGCTCAAAAACTGATGCAAATTATTATAAAACTGTTCACATATTACCTTGGTTCCAAATAGCTGAAGTTTTTCTTATCAATTTATATAATGCCTTTTCACAGATTAAAGTTTTCTTAGATGTTTTGCTATTATAGACCAAGTGACTGTCATATTGTGGTTTTGGGTTTGCTTTTTTCATCACCCCCACTTTAATGCTGAATTATCAAGTTCAATACTGTCTTCCATGTTCAATTTTCTGTTTCAGTAGCTCACAGATTTATATATCTTTCAATCCTCTTTCTCAAGGAGGGGGAATTCTGAAGTTCTAGGCAAGCTGGTTTTGCAGTTTTGTTCCCTAAAATAGGAGGAGCTTTATCCAATACCTCATTGTTATCTTACAGAATTATATTTCTTTTAACTACTGACCTGAGGTTGATAACAGGTAACAATTGCCAAGTTACATGAAAGGAGACAGTTTAATCTATTGGGGAGACCATTCCAAATGCAACAGGTCACAGTAATTTGCTGTTTGTTGTTTCACAGAAAAACTAAGAAAAATATCTTGTTACTAAAGAATAGGTCTTCAAGGTCACTTTGTACTTTAGCAAGGATGATAAAAAATGATAAATTATATATCTTATTAGAGGCAATACAGCAGTACTTGGTACTGTCTTGATTTTAGCAGATGTTTTTCCTATTAAAATCTAGAATATATTGCTCCAGTAAACATATGGAAGTAGTTAATTTGCTGTCTTCATACAGAAAGAAATCTGTGAATAAGTCTCTAATGCATTCACTGCATTGTTTTAGAACCATCCTACAACTTTTTGGGAATACAGCTATTCTAGTAAATATTCTAGTAAGTAAATATTTACTGTAAATAAGCATCTAGTATATTCCAGTAAATAACAAATAACACAGCAATAATGGCCTTAATAGTGCCACGATAACAGAAGAAAAGGGAATATTCATTTAACCTTTCATAAGAATTTTCTTAAATTGTACATAAACCTTTCTTACATTAAGTTTTCCCTAAAAATAGTCTTTTTTTTGTGTAAGTGTCCCCTGAAATCTCTGCTCTTTACAGGTCCCTTCAGTAATACCCTGTTCTGGCAATCATAGTTTGAAAATAATGCTTTGCTAACAGAGTTGGTGAGGCAAGGGGCAGAAAGTGACCGGACGCCAAACTGCCCACATGGCAAATACATGCAATCATTTTTAATTAAATTATTAGAATCTTCCTTTGATTGTCTATAAAAAGTGGCACAAAGTTCCTTAACTGAAACGTTTCTGTGGAATATTCATATTCATGCAGTTATAAATAGATTGCCCTGTGGGTTTCAGAGCATACAGATGTCACTGTGTAGGAAGCTGCAAGAGCTCTGAAACATGGGAAGAAATGAGGTGTTTGTAACGCTCTTGAGACTCATGGATACAAAACAGAAGACACTTAACTATAGGTTAATAAAAAAAAGGATACTAAGCCAAACTTTTTTAACAGTATAGGCATCTGCTCAAAATACTGAATTTGCCTTAATGTGAAATAACTGGCATTTTTTGTGGTCTTATAATTTAAGGCTTTCTTATATAGTGCCTGTCTGCCTGTCTGCAGTATCTTCATGAGAAAAGCTGAAAGGAAGCAAGGCAAAACACAATATTGTCAAGGGAAGGGCTGGTAGAGAGCAGCCGAACTGCAGGAGTGGTGGTGATACTGTCACCACCCCCAGAATGCTGGAAGGGATGAAAGCACAGGTGAAGTCCCTGTCCTATACTTAACCATATTATCTTAACCATATCAGCAAAAATGGTTCACCTGCTGTTTATGAGCTTGCAGGGCTACTTCTTGTGATGACTGATGGTAAACAGCTGATTCCCTTTCCCTTCCAACCAGTCACTGAGCATCTGAGGCAGATGAGAGTCAGTTTCTGCAAAGACGTGGCTGTTGATAACATCACACCTTTTAGCCCTTCAGGCTTAGAGATATTGTCTACGAGATTACAAGGTAATCTTAAAATTAAAGAACTGGTGCATGAGGTTTTGTTTTTATGAGGCCTCTGGATGTACATCCAGCTTCCTTTCCCTGATTATGCAGGTTCGGAACTTTCAGAATTTTGTTCTGACCATGTGGAGTTACTCATGTTTTACTTTTGAACAGGGACACTTGTAGTGTTCTCTAGGTAGTTAATGAAAAGTCATTAATACATATGAATATCAAGAGTTCAGAAGCTTGCTGTCAACATCTGTGTGAGGGTAGCTGATATTGAGAATAAAACATGGACATTTTTTTCTCCTGTGATATTGCTCTTAAAGGAATGATTTTGCTGTTTACTGGACAGGTCTGAATTTTGAAGGGATTGATTTGCACTGGCAAAATATCAGGGTGAAGATAGTTTTGATGGGTAAAATAAATTAAATCCTTTGAAGGCTCTATGTTTGCTAAATGATCTTAATATTAATAAAGTGCTATGGCAGGTAATGCAACTTAATTAATTAAACTAGGAATAAAATGGTTCTTTCCTGGCTGATTTCTGAAATATGATTTTATCTTCTTAAAGCTTCAGGTCAGGTAGTTTGTATCTATGTAGAATTCAGAGGGATGCTTTCTATTCTGGTGAAAAGGTGCTTTGTTGCAGTCAGAAGAGGCAATGGGAAATGGAAATGTACCAGTGTAGTTAATCTGTCTCAGCAGATTTGTTCAGGTAACATACGAGATTGTCAAATTCCCTGTCATCCTTTGGGCTAAAACACTTAATAGTTGAGTCTAGACCTATTAAGGTGATGGGAGAGCTCTGGATTTCACAGCATGGTACAAATCCTGAGGGGAGGGAATATTTCCAGAGATGCCCAGAGGTTATGTGGAACAAAGGAGATGAATAAAGATATCAATATGTTGTTATCGAGCCAAAGTCCCTTAGCTTTTGTGTTCATTGAAACTTCACAGAAAACTCTCTTTTAGAGAAGCTCACGTTAACATTGTCTCCCTTGATAAAGGCAGGGCATCTCCATAACCTGCAGCCTGGGGAGCCTGTGAGAGAAGAGGGGCAGCAACGCTTTGCTCCCCTCTTGGTGCAGGCAGTGGGTTTTTATCCAGCTTTGTGAGAGTCCATTGATCACCTCTAACAACAAGGTAATTTTGCTAAAACAAAATTCAGAGACAAACACTGGAAATCGTGGATTTTACTGTTTGTGGTATGGCTCTGATGAAACAAGAATGATTCACACTTCATCTGCATCCTTGAATACAGCATTTTTTGTAGGTCTTACAGACTGGGTTTTCAGTAGCCAGTTGAAATTGAGAGAGAATATTTTTACTCTAGTGTGAGTGAAAAGGAAGAAATAAATGAGGGCAAAAACTTGAAAATGGATGAGTTATCACATGTTCCTGAGGTTTTCTCTTGTCTGTTAGCAGAAACAAATATTTTATCAAAAGATATAAAGCCTCTTTAGCAAGTTCTATCAAGAAGTTCTTAGTTTAATCTCTCCATTGGAATAAGATTTAAGATTATATGCAGTGGCAATATTGATACATATGCCACAGGTAAAAATACACTCCAGGTTTTGTTGGTGTGTTAATGCATAGAATGGACTGGGAAATTTGTTAGGCTTCTTCTCCATTTATTTATTGTAAGCACATAAAAGATAAATACATTGATTGAAAATCAGTTACTAAAAAAACTATGGCTTCAGGGTTGTTGTCCCATTACTTTAAAAATGAACTTTTTTTTTTTAGAAGAGATCCTCTTATCCAAGTTTTCATGTCTAGAAGGTCTTTGAAACACATTGCAAAATTAACTAAGTGCAATGTGATTTAAGTGTTCTGCTGTGGTGTTCCTCCTGCAAGAAAAGCTTAAGATGAAATGAAATGATATGTTGGAAAAGCATTGTTGAAAAAGCAATGGTGGAACTATCTCTGTACTCTGGAATTCACAGAATATGATATATTTCTTCCAAATTATTTGAAAATCTCTGTGAAAGAGGATAATGGCATCTTTCATAGCACTATATTTTTGCCTTTACTTTTATTCTACTCTTGTTCTTCCAGAGCCTCTCAATATCCTTATTTTCTTGTGGGTTATGACATAACCCTGGACTACAGCAGTGTCCAGGACAGGATTCATGTCCCCAGAAGTGGCTGTCCAGATTCCATTTATAGTCAATAGGGTCATTAGGGGTGTGAGTTTGCCTCACCTGGGAGAGGACATGAAAAATATGTGAGATGAATTGATCCTTTAGGAAGTGAGCTGTAAGGAGCCCCTGTTCTGATCAGCTGAGCCTGCACGGGTCATGTCTAATGCTAAGAGAAACAAATCTTCCCTGCTCAAGTGACATCTCTGTTACCTTACTCCAGGAAGCTCTCTGAACATGAGCTCCAACCTAACGTGGGTGGCCAGAACTGGCTTTCTAGGGTGTATTGAAGGACAGGGATTTATTTCTGCCCTTTTCCTAGAATATGCATTTCACTCCATCTTCTGGCTGGTGTTTGCTACACCTGGAAAAGATTCATCCATATAGTTGAAGATTATGTTGACTTTAAGAGTTTATTTTCAAACTTTGCAAAGAAATGAGAAATGTGCTACATTCAGTTAGCAATGCGTTCTTGTTATCAAAAAGGGATGAGGTACTCTTCTATTTCATTTTGTATTCTGTCTTGAATAGATCCGCAATTCCAATCCTCTCCGTGAAAAATCAGATCTCTTAGGAAAAGTGATTATTTAATTTGTGCTTTTCCTTCATTGTGCTGCCATCCCCTTTAAAATGCTTAAGATTTTTAATGGCATAAATTACTTAACTGGTATTGTATAAGATGAATAGGAAAAATATCGAGTTGCAGTGAGATTTGGAGTTTTTCTTTTTCCATAACTGATTATAGATAATCCAGAAGTATGGTTGAACAGTCTTCATTAGAGCAATCTGAACCTAAGCAACAGACTGATTCTTGAATTGTTTTCATCAGTTTAGGACTGTTGGTTGTTTTTTTAGCATCCATCTGTCAGTAACATTCTCCTTCTGGCTAGCCACTGCAAAGCACCATTATCATTTCATTATATGCTAGGACAGGGGGGAAAATTGAGTCTGTGGTACTTATTTTTAAGATATCCTTCAAATCCTTGGTGCTTCTGATAGCCCTTTTGTTGTATGTCAAACATATTTGTGCCTTGGGTGCTGTAATGCAGGGATTATAGAGGTGAAGGAAGTTTTAACATATATGGTAATAGTAGCATAAACAGTCATAGATTGATAAATGTAACAAGAGATGGATACAGAGACTTCCATTAGGTGTCTTAGTGTGATAACGTTCTAATGATCAAAAGAAGAGTAGCCACAGGTGCTGGCAGTGCTGCTGTGCAGCCATGTGGTTCATGAGCTCCCCACCTACCTGCTGGAAGGGAATGAAAATGGCTCAATATCTGTCTGAAACATTTTGAAGACAGTTTTCATAATTTAGGGAATAAAGATTTAAGGGGAGGCTCACGGATTGAATTTTGGTGGTGAAAGGTGAGCAGGTGGAATTGCAAAAGTAAAAGGTGGGGTTCATGAGAAAGTTTCTGAAATATTGACATTTCTGATACAGAAAAGGTGGAGAGAGATAAGAAAAAAATTAAATGCTGGGCTTAATAGCTTTGGGTTACTGATATGGATACTGTGTGAGAGCCAGAGAAAAGACTTTCAAGAGCTGGCAGCTCCCAAGAGACCTTCTAGCAAGGCCACAGGCACTGTCTGTCCTCATGAGAGAGTCAGCTCAATCATCAGCTCTTCAAGGACTTAAGCCACAAGTAGGAGTTGCATAGAAAGTGGAAAGTAGGTCAAAAGGCTAAAACTGACTGTCAAAAAATAAGTAAGGAATATATGAGGAAAGTTAAGAAGAACCAATGACCCAGGAGCATAAAGTAGTAGAAGAAAACACTCTCCATGTCAATAACAAGGAATCAGTTATTTTTCTCTTGCCAGGGAAGGCAGCAGACACTGCCCAGAAGGTTTAAATCTACTTTTTGCCTTGATTTTCAGTGAAATGTGTTTTAAACATGTGATCAAAGCTAATATAACCTAACCTGACCTGCATGGCTTCTATCTAGCGGATATTTGAAATATCCTTAAGCTGGCAGACATCTTCTCCAGGGCATTTAGAGCACTGGCTAGAAAATCTTGAAGCCACTTATAGTTGTGTGTGGAAGCTTGGAGAGAGTGACTGAGGTTCCTGCAGCCACACGTCAAGTTCTAGAGCAGCTCTGTGGGCAGCAGATGAAGGATCTTTTTCACGCTATTGATGAGGATCTGCTTGACTGCAGATGTGGATGTTTATTCTACCTGCAGAAATTAGTGGTTTTATTCTCCTTCTCCCTGCTCCATCCTTTCTGTGCTGGGCAGGATGACACACAGCAATGATCTTTGGAGAAACCTCATGTGATGTAGCGCGTCTTAAAAGCTCTCGGAATTACAGATTAGCATCAGCCAGAACGGAGCTCCTTCAGAGCGTGTTTGGTATTTCTGATGTTGGTAACCTACTGCCTCAAAGTTGTTCTTCCTAACACCTCCAGTCACAGCCTTTTAAGTCAGTAACAAAAATAATTTCATTTTTAGATTAAATTGTGCTTTTAAGGGGAGAATGTGGAGGCAGAAAGAATAAACATGTAGGGGAAATAATGAAAATCTTAGTCTAATCATGAAAATAGAGAGAATTGGGGGTATTCAGATCTTTCAGCACCTTGGGACTCACCTATCTCTGATTGTTTGTTGGATTTTTTGCAAAGAGGCTTTTAGCAGGTGAATGATGCCAGTTTACATCAGCAGGCAGGCCATCCTTTTGTTCATGTGAATGCAAATGTTGTCCTATGGATATAGGTGTTGATGTGTGAAAGATTATGTTCCTTTCAAAAAAGAAAATCCAGACTCATCCCCAAAATTGCCACCCTTCATATATGTTTGGTTCTTTAGAATATTTTCATTATAAAATTCCCCGAAAGTATTCTGTTATCAAAATTAAATTGCTTTTGATTGTCATCAGGTTAAGTCCTGAGGGACAATTACCAATTCAAAAGTACCCTGTTAAAGCACTGTAATGGGTCTCTAACGTAGATCATGCTGATTTTGCCTACAATAACTCAAATTACTTCTTTTATTGTTCTATCTAGCAAATGTTTTATGTAAAAAATGTTGCCTTAATATTGCTTTTTTAATTTAATTTGTTTTTATCTCTTAACCCTTAAGAGCTCCTGCCCCAGGAAGCATATCTTGCTCACAGTCTCTTGACTGGCAGAGCAGTACACACAAGTGTTTTTCCACTGAAGCCAGACCAGCTTACATTTGTATATATCTATTGTCCATCTTTTTTCAGTGGTGTAGCTGAAATACAGACAAATAGTGAATAAAACATTTTTTTCTGTAAGAATGTTAGTGAAGACTTCAGAATTAAAATAGCATTCTTGGCAACTGTCTTTTCCAGAAAACTATTTTGAGAATGAGTTACCGAGTGATAATTAGATATTGAAATGCGCCCAGTTTCACATTTCAGTGCTCCTTTCCAATTAGAAAGGCATTAGAGTGAAAGTGTAGCTATCTAATTGTATGAAGAATAGATCCAATTTTCTCAATGTCACTGCAATATCACCTTTCAGTAGTAATGGTACTGAATGATTACACATATCATTTAGTAATAGTATTTTACCCATTTCACAGAGGGATCTTTTTTATTAATTTTTTTTTTAAGTGGACATGTGATCGGATTGTAAATGAGCATATAGAGAAGAGGCCATGCTATGTACAAACGTGTCAGTGCAACTGGTGCTGCATTCTGAGCTGCTGGCAGTGACATGACACTGTGTCTGCTAACATGCAGCATCTGCAGGCAGAGTGCCTTAACTGGCTTTTTAATGGTCAAAAAAAGCAATTGCAAAAACCTCTTAGCCCACAAGTTAAGAAAGAGGTCTTTACAATGTCATTTTGGTTTGCTGTTGTATGTAAGTCCAAGATGAGTTCTGATACAGTTTTAGGAATAAAGTGCCATTAGCCTTGCTGGTTTGCAGGCATTTTGTATTCATCCTTCCCTCCCCGTCTCTATCGTTCCATCTTCCTGTGGAGCAAAGCAGGCTGCAAAATGGATAATCCCTGTGAGGAGGCAGTGCTGCAGGACTCAGTCATGCCAAATGCTACTAGAAATATTTCTTATAGGTCATGATTGGAAATTTATCCTGCAATTTCCATTTAAATGGCAGCTGCTAGAAGCAGACTGTATAGAAATATCATGTTTAGGCTTTAAGGTAGATCCCTTAGGACTCTTGGAGAACATGGGCTCTTTAATTTAACTCCATAAATATTTGTCCAGCAGTGTATCGCACAGTTGAAGATACATTATCAGCTTAATCAGAGGCACCTGAGCAGGTTAAATTTGATGCAATGTTTGGTGGTACTTCCAAGATCTGGACAGCCAGAGTTCTTTTGCTTTAACAACTGCTGCAGAAGCATTGAATTGAGATTTAACTTTGTCCCTAAGCTTTTAAGTAAGAGTTTTTCACATTTCTGTCGTATATATTTCTCTCTCTGGTCTCATCTCCTTCTCATGGCTTCTTTTTAAATGCACAGATTTACTTGAGGCAGAAACATTCTCTAATTATGTGTGTGCTTGTTTCTGGAACTGCCATGACCCTTCTGAATATGTTCTATCTCAGTGTTAATTCTTATTCTTCTGCTGGATCTCAAATGCCACTGAAATAAGCCAGGTGTGAAGGCTGCCCTGGCTATACCCCAAATTTCTAAAATAGTCCTTTGGCTAGTCCTGCATATGCTTTATTCATCTAAAAGTTCCCTGAAGTCATATCCTGTGTTATCAGTACAAAACAAATGGACCATTTCTGGTAGCATTTTGATAAACCAAATTTTCAATTAAAAAAAAAGGTCATGTTACAATTTTAAGTGAGGACTTCAAAAAGTGGCTTTTGTCTGTGTCTGGTGGATTGTTTGAAAGGCCCAAGCATGCCTAGTGGGTCTTCTGGTAGTTAATTTCTAAAGATATCTGTAAACGATATGTCATTATTTTCTCTAATTATGAATGTAATAAACTAAGAGGATTCTGAAGGATGTTTTCAGAAAATAATAGTCCTTAGTTTTTGAGAATAATGAAATAATGAAAAGAAGATAATTCTTAGCTCTAAGGTGTAATGGTAAAACAAAATTAGGTGGAAAAAAAGAGAATGCTAATTTTTTTTTTAATTTAATTTTAAAAATTCAAGGAATTAAAATAAAATTAAACTCCATGCAGCTAGTGTTGATGCTTTACACAGTAGCAGATTGAGAGCAAAAGAAGTGCTGTCTAACCTGCATGGATTTTCTACCTTTTCTATTGTGACTAGTGACTTGCTTTATCTATCTTTTTTGTTTGAGTTTTCTTTGTTTTAATAGTGATCATTACGAAGAAAAATGTAGTCTATCCAACCGGAAATATCAGCAGGGTTCTGACATCATTAATGTTTTGTTTGCTTATGATATTGAGAAACAAAACATTCCAAAGAAGAATGTACTCAGAGTGTTGTAAATTACAAAAGAAAAATTTTGATCGTGGAAGTCTTCCACCCTGGTTTCTCACTGAAGCGTATCGTATGATTGTGCCAAATTCATATTAAATACCAAAGAATACATATGCCAGTTTTCATTCTTCTAGTCACTGGAAAATTCTAATGGAGACCTCCTAGAGATTCCTTTTACTTTTGGAAATAAATTTACCATTTGTTTCAGTCAGGACAAATTCGGTACTTCTTTGCCTCTTTGGAAACGCTGTGTCAGAGGCAAGGACTTCAAAGTGTGTCACTGTGCTGCTGCCAGAGGTAATTCTTGTACTTGTCATTGTAGACATTCTTGAACTCAGCAGCAGAAAGGACAGATGGCCAGTGAGGGGGACTGACTGACCTGAACAAATTGAAACCTCTCAAGACTCTCTGTGTTGATTTGGTTTTAATTTTTACGGTCATATTTTCTGTCATTTGTAATGGAAATGAGGAACGTAAACCAGCCAGAATAGAGTGATGTGTCATGGGCCGCCAGAGTAATGGAGTTTACAGTACATAAATTGTCCTTTGTGTAACAAGGGATTTTCCCAGATAAAGAATAGGTGTGGGTGTGTTATCGGGCTCTGCACACTGCTTTTGTTGTTTGCCAGAGTTAATACAGGCTTGGAAATTCTATTCATCAGCATTTCCCCCCAGTGGAGCCTGTCCAATATGCTTTACCTTAATGTATTCCAAACATCTGCATTCAGATAATTTATTCATAGGCTGAAATCTCTAATCCCAGTCTGAGGTGCAGAAATGTTTACTTGGTCACTGTTCCTCCGTTAATCTGGGACAGTGACGGGCAGGTCACCCAGCACCGTCCTTTCGCGTGCAACTTTGGGAACAATGGCTTGTTAGTCGTTCTCTCAAAGAGCAGGTAGAGGCAGCAGTCTGTGTGGATGTACTGAGAATCAGCTAATGGACAGAAAGTACCTGCTCCAACACATTAATTCCCTTCCCTGTCAGGCTGCATCATTGTGGAGTGTGCATGATGGGAAGCAAGGTCCCATCGCACTATGGCACCTGCTGCTTTTCCATCTGCCGAGCGCAATAGCTCCTTTGATTGCCCATTTTTCAGCCTAATGACTTTATTCCTTTTCTTTTTTGCAAAGTTTTTACATTTTTATTGTTATTTTGATAGGCATGGTTTGTAGGGTTTTTTAATTTCCTCTTCTCCAGTGGGCACTTGGAGCGTAGTTAAAAGAATAACTAACAAAATAATATTCCAAACCTGTGCCCACATTCTGCGTGTCCCAAGTGTTGTGTTTCATAATTTATTCTGATAAAGTTGTCATGGTGATAATGTCTCTTGAGAATGAAAGTGCCATGTGCCTGGCTGATTGCAGGAAACAGCTCAGATGGTACATAAACTGGTAAATATTGAACCCATGGGCAATAACATTAGCTGTATTTTGTCCATTTATTTATTTCTTCAATGTAGCTCTGGTCAGCTTGATTATGGAAAGAGTGTGACAATTCATATTTTACTTTCTGTACACTTAGATTTGTGAGGATGGGAGACGGGCTTCTGCTGTGTTTTCGGTTTTCCTTTTTTTAAATTCAGCGACATTAATGTTGGCAGAGATCCCTGAAATAGCCTTTGAATTCCGTCTGAAGCTGTTGATTTGGCTGGATTAGTCAAAGCACCAGATCATTAATACATATTGAACATCTGTCAAAAATAGAACTTCCAATTAACAGATGTATCATCTGTAAATTGTGACTTCAGATTTTGTGTGAGAGAAGTGCCTTTAAGATTCCTGATAAATGCTGATTTTATTAAATTCAAATATGAAGATAAAAGACACACTTTTAAATATGATTCTCGTCCTTCAAGAAGAAAAGAATAATATGTTTTTAATTTAAAACATTGATTATGATATCATCAAAGCATACGAGGGTACTCCTTAGAGTTCTAGGAAACATCTTTCAGTGGTGAATTTTAAAATCACACACTCCAACAGGGAAAGTTTAGATTATGATACGCTTTTCCTTCTTTTTTTTTTGTTTTTTTTTTTTTTTTTTTTTGGTGCATTTGTTGTCTGGTGTAGTTGTAAATCTGCATTTGAGAAATTCTAGGGACTAGCCAGCAATTTTTACACAGACGTGAACTATAAATTACTGAAATATTACGGTTCTTTGTGTGTTTTTCCATGATACTTTTGTTTGGTTTTGTTAAGTGATTTAGTAAGGCATCAACTATATTTAAGTGTACAGACTCTGTGGGTGGGTGTCTGCTGCACCTGACTTCCACTGGAGTTTTTAATACTATTTCTCACTTCTAACTGAAGATAGAGAATTTTTGAAATAGTCCTAAAGCACTTAGTCACTAAGCTTTACATAGCGCCCTTTAAACACCTTGGGAAGCACCTCTCCCTGCAGAGCAATGTAAGGCCTGACACACACATTTGAATGATGTATGTAAATGCTCCGAGGATCAGTTTTAAACAAGGTCCATAACTTACCCACATCACAATGGGATTATGCAGGGACATGCAACTGGTTGGAGATTCCCCTGAGCAGGTGGGATGTGGTATTAGAGTAGTGGTTTAACCTATGTTGTGTGCAGGAGCCAAGAACAGAACTGCTGGCCAAGTGCAGAGGAGCTGGAGGCCTTACAGGCAGTGGGGAGCAGATTCTGAGCAGCCTGGGCCCCCCAGCAGGGCAGGACATGCAGGGAGCACGGCTCACCAAGGGACACGGCTGATGTGGGACCAGGCTAGGCCTACACTTGCTTTTTGTGTGTGTGTTCAACAAAACAGAGCAGGGTAACAGGTTTTCCAGGTAATTCCTGTCTAGCAGGGCAGCACAGGGATGGCACGGATGTGGCACTGGAGTCTTTGGTCATGTCAGTATGAGCACAAACTGCAATATTTCGTGATGCACATCCCAGCGGCAGCGAATCCCAGTTTCTAGTAGGCCCTAAATTTCCAGGAAGGGTCTAGATTGAGAACTTTCTGCAGTGTTCCTGATAATGACCCCTCTCCGAGTAAGAGAGAATTTATTTGTAAATGTAAGATTCATACCAGGGCCCTGTCCCAGTTATGGTTGGAGCATGTATCTGTTTAGTGTGGCTCCTTGGGGCCTGCTGACAGGAGAGGGCTCTGGAATGCACACAGCCAGCCGATCACTATGATTTGCATCTCTGTGCACAGTTTTGGTTACGCAGACTGGATGTCCTGGGCTCTACCCACCTGCTTCTCTGTGGCTGAGGTGTCACAGCAATCACAGCACTAAGGCATTCAGCAGTGCCTGCAGGATCACGGAGCTGGTGCGGAGCAGGAGGTGTCTGCCCTTGAACAGAAACACCCCTACTGCGCTCAGGGCTTGGAGCGGCTCCGAGCCTGAGGAGACACATTTGCTGTGACACGACAGGTGGTGCCAGGCAGGCACATGCTCCTCATCCAGCGCCGTATCCTCGTGTGCTCTCACTCAGCTGCTGCATGATTCCTGTAAATTCCAAGAGGAGCCAGCTCCCTGCTTCTGTTACCACAGTTCTGAAACCCCGTTCTAGGGAGGGCTGTTGCTGTACGGCACAGATGTATCACACGACTAGCACAGAGTGCCTTATGTATGACTACACAGTTCAAATGCAAATTCTTTGGAGCACTGTGGCAGGATTCTATTGCAGAATTATGTGAGGAGATAATGAGGAAGAGAGGAGGAGCAAGGAACTGAATTTAGGAAACAGAAGGCTTCTATAGTAAGCGTGAAATGTGACTTCATAATAGGAATGTGAGGTTTGACCTTAAAAAGTCTCTCTGCTACCTCTTCCTTTGTTTTGAACATAGGTCTGAGAGGGTTCACTTCTTGACCACCAGCTCTGGCACCGGAACCCATGTTTGGAACAGGCAATTCTTCCCCCCCTCTTTAATGTGCAGAGCCAGGCTTTACAGACCCCTCATATCCTCCAATGTTTTCTCTTTCCCATATCTTATTCCCTGCTGAGTCAGGCCACTCACCTGACTGTGTTTCAAATGCAAATTTCCAATCTCTAATCAAAAGAAAAAAATCTTCAACTTGGTGCATCATCATGGGAGGACCTGGGTATCATGGTTGCAAGTGACATCTCTGTCATGGAATGCAGAGCTTCCCTCTTGTGCTGTGGGAGCCTGAAGGGCTGACAGACCCTTCGGCCTCTTGTTATTTCCCAGACTTCCTGCTATACAGGCATGGGAGCCTGGGAGTCTCAGTTTAACAATCTCTTAACTCTTGCAAAAATTCATCATTCTGCCAGGACTGAGGGTGAAAGGCAGTTGTTCAGGATCCTGATTAAAGCTTTGTTTATGTTTTGTTTAAATTAATAAGTTTCCCTTTATTAAACTAAAATATTGGCTTCTGGTGGATAATCCACTTCTTGATCTATGACATAACTACGAATTTCTCCCTAGAAATTTGGCATTTCTAGTTTGAAGATACCCATTTTTCAACAGTCCTTTTCTATCATTGGTCAGGTCAGTAAACCTTTCCTGAATGGCAAGGTTTTTCATACATTTGGAATTTAAACAAATCCTCTCATATTTTAATGTTCAAGGGAAGTCACATCTTCTGGCCTTCCAAGATGTCAGTCACAGACTCCCAGTGGAGTAGGATTTTACTACCAGGCTATTATTTCACCTATGTCTGTGCAAGAACAAATTGATTCACAACCCTGAGCTAATGTACAAGAGGGGAAAATTAACTGCTTCTGCAAGTCATGAAATTGTTATAAAAAAAAAAACCAAAATGGAAACTTATTATAAAGTCAGTGTGAAAAGATTCAGTCCCTGACACTTCTCTATTTCTTGTGAGAACTTGCAGTATATTTAGCTCTTTGACAAGGTTATACATTACACCTAAAAAGAAAGGGGAAGGAAACACTCCACACTGCAGACAAAGCCTGGAATTATCTTTAATAGGTGAAAGACGGCTGTGACCCCAGCTCAGGGCTGTGATGGAGAGCTGCTGGTGTGACAGCTCCTTTCTGCACTCTCAGATACAATGAGACAGATGGAAGCAGCATGTCATTCTCCTGCTTCCCATTCTGCAGGAATCAGAGACAGATTCAAACTTGGTAAAAGCAGAGTGAGATGCTTTCAGTGTACTTTCAACTTGCAGCATTTGAAAGGCTAGAGTTTCTGTGTTATCTGAACACCATTGACAGGAGAACGAGAAAAGGGGCAAAAGCTGATACATTTCCTCCTACAAATGATTCAAAATGCTGGAGTTCACATATTTTTATTTTTTGTGCTGAGCTGAAAGTTTGAGGATAGCTCTGTACACAGTTTTTCCAGAGAGAAAAAGGAGTAAGGGAAAAAGTCACTGAAGATCCAGAAGATGTACGAAGTAAAAAAATACCAAATCAATCATTCTCTTTCAACCTTTTTTTCTAGGAAAGGTCTGCCCTCTAATGTAACCCCTTCCCACCTCTCCCAACTTTCAAATGCATTCTGCTAAAAGTCCTAACCAAGAACTATGATCAGTAGAACAGAGATGCCAAACAGGCTGGTCAAGCAAACAGCCCAGCTGCCAAAACACACCATCTGATTTTTAAAAACCTGTGGCAGTCTTAGCAACAGTTAAAGGAGCTCTGGTAACATGCTAATTAAAAAACCATTAAATCAGTTTGGAACCAGTTATTTATTATTAACGGATCTGCAGATGTTAAAATCAGTGAAAATTTTATCAGTTTGAAAGTAAAGTCAGAAAGTTGTGAGGACTTGAATTTATTTTTAAGCAGAAATTAAAGTAGATGGCCCTGAAGTGATGTGTATGTGACAATAGAATCAAAGAATCAATGACAGTGCTTAGTTACACACCACGTACTTCGTCCAGGTGGCACCTCTCCTGTGGGCTGCTTTATGAGCTGAGGTTTTAGCTCTCTGTAGTCGAAATCTTTTGGTCTTGAAGCTCTTGCTTGGTGTTTGAATCAATTCAGCTGGTGTTGTAGACTTGCACAGTGTTCCCAGCAAGTTTCTAGGAGATTTTGAAACCAGAACAGATGTCCCCTTCCTCTAATAAGACATTTTGATTTTAAGTGGTCATAGCAACAAAATGCCCTCCTTGGCCTTTTTGAAGAATTCCTCAATAGGAAAAGCATTTTAATTAAGAAAATATACTAATTAGCTACCACCTGAAGTGAAGATAGGAGTTTCACTTCATTAGCAAGGCTGGGTGTGTTGGAGAAACTCACCTGGCAACAAGGGGACTCATTTTTCAGGCTATTTTCAATACTTCTCTTCCTGCAGGGAGAAAGCAATCTTAATTAAAACCTGTGAAAAGCAGGGCATTTTTAGCTGTTAATTTACAGAAGTTTGAATAAGTCAAAAGAGGAAAAGGCACCTTTTGGCAAATAGTGCATATAGATGGCTGCCAGCAAGCCTGCACTTAGCAACAGGAGCTTTTTTATATGCCTGAGAGAGGCTGTTGTGGGGCTGGAACTGCAGGGTCCTTCTGAGCTGAAGCCTGGAGTCAGCAGTGTTTGTGAGCCTGTGTCCCCTGACCCAGGCAGGGCCTTTAAACCCTCCCATCCCGTGCAGTTGGTACTACAGACTGTTTGTATGCCTGGCAGAAATAATCTGTGCAGCTAAACACAGAATTTCATGGTCCCATATGCAGTTTGTGCATAGTTCTCAGGGCTTTTCTGCCTAATTCCAACATGCTTCTGCCTTTGCCCCCATCTCGTTGGTTGGTTGGGGTTTTTTTGTTTGTTTGTGGGGTTTTTGTTTGTTTGTTTGTTTTGATTTTTTGGGGTTTTTTTTTTGTTTGTTTGTTTTGTTTTATTTCCAGCTATTTTCAGATATTCATCAAAGATGAAGGAAGAAAAGAAGTTTGTTTTCAGTATTGAATGCTTGATCTGTGGCCTTTGCCCTCTCAGTCTCTTGTACTGCCATGCGCACCCAGCCTGGGGCATGGCTCAGGCAGGCACTGTTCAGCCCTCCTGCCTCCGAGGAGATCCAGAGCAGTGTGAGCTCATTTGGGGCCATTCTTTCACCTCAATAGCTCCATTTGGTGCCTGCTCCCACATCAGCTTGAATTTTTTCACTTGTGTCAGTAATTTGTGTTTGTGGGATTTGTCTGCCTCCCCCTTTTTGTCAAGTAGAAGTACTCGGTTGTCCTTGCCAGCTGAGTGACCCCGTTCTGGTGCACCGTGGGGGTTTTGGCCCAAGGTCACCGTGTTTTGACAGGGCTTGCTGCTGGATTAGAAGGCCTGGCAGCATTTCAGCTTGTTAAGAAGCCTCCTTGAAAATTTGCACTTTGCTGATGCTGAGTTGAGGGATGGTCTTTAAACAGTGACTTCCTGTTGCAGGTAATGAGGGCCATAGAGGCTGGAGCTTCCTGGAGGGGCTCAGGAACTGCCAAGTCAGGTGCCCTTGATCTGAGTCCATTACAAGCTTGGTGTGAACCTCAAGATTTGACTGTAGGAGAACCAGAATTCCCCTGTGTTCTACCCTACTTAAATTAATTGCAAATCTTCCAAATTAATCATTTTCTAATAGGATATAGTGATGTTGTCATTGATGTACATCTAACACAATCCCTTCCTTTTCCTCTTTTCATCAGTATTACTTTCACAATTGGCAGCAATTTAGATGTCTGGAAAAAATATAAATAAGAACATCCTTATTATGTGGGTGACAACTGAGTCACTGATTTTTTTTTGGCAATGCTATTTATAGTAAAGCTCTTCTTAAAATTGTTCAATTAATGTAAATACTTCAAACTTCTGGTCTGATTTATTCTCTCTATTTAAAGAAGGAAAAATAGGAATTTTTTTAAAGTGTCAGTCAAATGAAGCCAGATGCATTGGCACTGCAGAAAAAACACTGATGCCATTTCTTTGTGCATTGTGGATTCTGTCTTCAACAAATATCTGCTAGAGCCAAGCAGTGTGGCAATTTGGCCCCTAGCCAGCCAACCCTCAATACTTCAAAATTAAGCACAGAATACACTTAGTAGTAGCATACAGCAACTTTATGGTTTCTACTGAATGTGTTTAAATGATGTTTATTGTAAATGCCGTATCTGACTAGGTTGTAGAGTTCTTTTTGCTTCCAGAACTGTGTTGCTGCTTTAATTTCACCATTATTCCTTATTTGAGGCTGATGTAAAAATATTTTGCTGTACATTCAGCTCCATTTGTGGCACAGTCCTTGTGAGGAACGCTCTGGGGGATCCAGCATTTAATGTCAACATTCACGTTATTGTCCTTCTCTTTAAGGCACCTCGGTGTAGATGGTAAGCAAGCAGGCTGTTCCCATTCTCCTCCACTCCTGAGAGGTGATTCCATGCACACAGTTGTGGTTTTCAGAAGGACAGGGCTGCCTGCTGCTGCCTGCCTCGCTCTCAGCTGGGATCAGCCCCGCAGTTTAGAGGTGCTGAGGAGTTGTTTGTTGTCTGCTGGGATGTGCCACACCCAGGACTGCGCACATGGCTCGGGCACTGGGGCTCCCTCAGCACGAGCACTTCAGATGTCCCTGCAAAATCAGGATAACGTTCCCTGGGATAGCTTGGAACTCCCCAAAGCACTCACAGTAACACAAACTTGGGAATGATACATGTTGAGGATTCTTGGGAGAGCAGGGTCTGTACTTGGTGGAGCGAGTGCTCTGCTGCTTTCTTCCTTCAGAGGAAGTTATGTACATCCCCATTCACAGGAAAAAATAACGATTTTAAATAATTACCTAAGTATTTGAGACAGGGCTGCCTGGGTGTGCCCTTAAATCTGCTGTTTTTACTTACCAGGCAATTGAAATCTTTTACAGGCATGAAACACAAAGCCTGTTGGAAATAAGCAAGTCACTGAATTTGCTTAGTCTCCACATGAGCAATTTTGTTTCACTGAAAATAATACAGCTTTGCTGGAAGCTCATGTTGGAATTTAGGAGAATATTAGCATAAATTGTTTGAAAAATATCCCTGCTCTTAACCTTATTTCTTCTCTCTGTTCTTGCCATTTCCATATCTTAGCATAAATATATGTGAGCACAATTTTCAGTATTTTGAGTGAAGCAAGGTTTATGAGGCAGGTTAATATCTTTTATTTGCCTAACTGATATAATTAGGGAAGATCAGGCAGACTTTTTTGGCATACAATTCCTCAGATCATTGGAGATGGTCTGGAGCTCCTGAAATCTTGTTTGTTTTCTTCTAAATATGTCAGTCTAATAAAAAGATATTAAATCTCCCCACATACTTTGTTTAGATCCTTAGACTCTAACAACATTATCATTTTAATACATCGTAATTTTATATGAATAATACATTCTAGACAAATTATCCTCAGTTTTCTTGTAGAACATATTGTCTGGAAGGCAGAGAAAGTGCAAACTAACCTCATTTATTCTCCTGCAGTGGAAAAGCAGTGCTATGTGCTAGGTAGATTCTTACCCAATTTTTTTTCTACAGCTAATGACCAGCCCATTTTCCCCATCTGTGAGAGTCTTCAGAGCGTAAATAAAATTTAAGTATCCATTCAGAAGTACCCTGGCTGGGGGTGCCTCATGGATCTCCAGTTGGCCCCAACCATAAGATTTTTATCTGATAAAATGTCCTGTTGTGTTTTGCCACAAACCAAACCCCTGTCCTCAATCATCCAGGGTTAAAGCTGCAGGTGGCATTGTTTCCAAATGCATTTTTGCTCTGACTCTCCTTAAAGTTTCAATGAATGGTTGTGAACCACAGCCCGAGAGTTTGCAGCAAGGTTCCAGCAGTGTCTAGGGTTTCTCAGCTAAAAGGCAATATCCACTGACACAGAGTTGTGGCTTAGGGTCTGAGCACCATGACTTGGGGTAAAGCAGAAGCTACTGCATGTTTCCATTGCTAAGTGGTGTTAACTCATTACTGCACTGTCATTACAAAGTCATATATTAGAAAAAATAGGTGCATTTACATCTGTAAAGTAAACTTTTCCTCTTGTTGCACATACATGCTGGAATTACATCCATGGTATAAGCATAGTGGAATTCATTTTATAGGAGGATGAGAACAACTTCATCTGAAAGAGGTAGAACCTCATTTACCCCCTGAAACTGATCACTGCTGGTGGAATCTCTTTGAGATGACGCTGCTGAAGGTGTTTGTAGGGGAACAAGAGTGGAGGGGCCGCTGCTGGAAAGGAGCTGCAGGTCCTGTCTCAGATTCAAGCTGCCGCAGACAGGAGTGCCCATCCAGCTGGGTGCCAGGCTTGCCAGTAGAGATGGCTGAAGTCTCTCTGTCTCACCTGGATGTGCCAGCCATGCCCTTCCCCTCCAGCAGCAGCGCTGTGGTTCTTTACCCGGCTAAGACAAGGTTTGTAGGGACAAGGGATATGATTTATTGATGGAGATTGCCTTGGCAGCTGCTCCCATGTCCCTTCCTTCCTACAGCATCCCATCTTGGAAGCTCCTAATGAACAAAGAAATGGAATGGAGTGTGACAGCACATTAGAAAACAGGAAAGTAATTTTTGCCATAATACCTGCAGTTATTGGAAGATTAAATGAAAATCATCTTCCCTACTTCCAGGGAAACCCTACTTCCCTGGTTTCAGAGGATTTATCATTATTTCCAATGGTTCTTCTGTCCCACAAAGCAAAAGAGGTAGTCAGAAAGTAGAATTCTTGTTCAGAACAGGAAAGTGAAAGAAAAACAGTGTAGTGCAAAAACTGAAATTTTGTTTGGGGATAAATTGAAATTATACTTTCACTCAGGCATAGCAGAAAGTCTAAACAAAATCAAACAATACTGTCTGATTCAACTTCTAAAACGGCATTCAGTCACAAGAAATTGTAATCATAGTGTTTCAGCTCTGTATGACTAATCATAAACCACAAATATTCTTTAAATATCAGGTGAATGAACTTCTCTTAATGAAAAGTTTCAATGGTTTGCCAGTATGATTCATGACAAAACCTTCTACAATTCCAAAATTCTCAGTGCGGTTCCTATGGTCCAAGATATGGATACATTTAGAATTAAACCCAAGACCTTGAAGGAATGGAGAAAATGCATTGATAATGTTGGACTTTGAAACAAGACAGAGATTTAACCCAATTTTATGTATTTCATTATGGCATTTTTCCTTTTTGCAGGATGTTTGCTAAGGTTTTTTTGGGAGGTATGTACCACAGGCAGATAGTGTTATCATCACTGTTCATATAAATGCAATGATTTCTATCCTGATGTCACCACTGGCCTTTGCTCTAATCATGAGGTCTAAATGTGGTGATAATAAAGAGACTTGGTGCATTTTGTCTAAACAATGCTTAGATTACTGACTGTTGTAAAATGGGATCATTTGAAGAGATACTACCCTTTTAGGGGAACTACTGAATTACAGAGAGATGCATAAATAGACTTTTCTGTGTTTGTCCAAGTCTCTCTGTGATGGCAGGTGAAGGCAGAGTGAGCACCTCTGTCTGTGAGGTGGATTTGGTGTGCGACGGGTGAGCCCAGTGTTCATTTTCCTCTCATTGCCTCAAACTTGCCATGATCATTTCTCTTTTTCTTTATACCTAATCCTCAAATGAATAATGTGAGCATCTTGAGGCCAGAGAAAGTGTCATTAAAACAGACACGATTATGACAGATATTGTATAAAACTGAGTATAGCTAGTGATCAGCTAGCTGCTAACTGTGTGGGAACTCCAGGACTTGATGCATCCTTTGAGGCAGAAAACAGGCTTTTTTTAATTCAAAAAGGTTCAACTGATTGGACTGATTGCTGTAAGCAGGGTGATGTTATTGGGACACTTTTAAATGGACACTGCCTCCTTAAATTCTGTGGGAGAGTATTTCCAGTTTTGTGAGACCTGATGGTGCTGTGCAATCATTTGATTTGGTGACTGGCTGTATTAATTTGGAGACTCAGCTAGACAGTGATTCAGTTCAGGATCACTGTTAATCTAATGATTTTTATTGGCTCATTTCAATTTTGACCTTTACTTGTATCATCTAATTTAATTTTTGTAAAAGTTTACAATAGAGACTGTAGCAATATATTAGATATTAAGTTCTCTCATTTTTCAGCTTTTAAAAAAGCCTGTGAAAAGCAGGTAGAGCCAGTTATTCTTCCAACACAGGAGCTTGAATGAAAACTTCAAGGATCTAAACAAATGAGGCAAGGAATCTGAGGGCCACTTGGATTATTGTCACAGGATATATGAGTTGGAATACCTGGGTTATCAGATTAGAGACTTTCTGCCCAAATCCAGGGTGGTACAAAATGCCTTCTGTGGCCACAGAGCTAAATCAGAAATGCTTAGGCTGGTACAGGTTTATGGGGGTTTTAGAAGGATGTAAATCAGGTTTACAAAACTTCCAGCTGTAATTACTTCATAAAACCGAGTGATACAGGACTGCACATAGGCAACAATGCCAAACTAACGGGGCAGAATAAACACGCCAGAGAGAATGACACATAGGAGATAAGTAGGAATAATTTGTTTGCAGACTTTGTTTCATGATTCTGTAACATATTTATAGTGGATAAAGCAGAGGGATTTCAAAGCAGCAATTCTGGGCACTCCTCCAGAATTAAGTGCAGCTGTTTATGCCTTAAAGTCAATTATTTTTCTTGTTTGTGCTCTAATCATTCATTATTTGTAGATGCCACAAAACAATCCATGAGGTGCTGACAGAACAAACGTTATTCCCTGTAGATTTTTTAAAAAATATTTATTGTATGCTTAAAGTTTGTATGAGGTAGTTCTGTGAACTCAGCAGTACTGAAGGTGGAGAGGGCAGCAATGTGTGAATTTAAAGCCTTTTAGCACTATTAAAAATCAAAGCCTTTTTTATTTTTAAAATCATTTGGTTAATGTTTTCCTTTTTCTTCTGGCACATGTTGTTGTTGGGATAAATCTATTAACTGTGGGCTGAGTCAGTGTGAATCTGTTGCATTGTGAGCCATGTCAAGTTAATATTTCAAAGAAAGATTTATTTCTGTCAGTATAATGATACAAATCCCTTCGTCCATCTACTGGATCTTCATCTTGAGGATTTCAGGAGTGGGTTAATTATTAACAGAGGGCAGATATGATCCTTGGCTACAATGGAATAATGCTCACAACAACACTATGGTTTTTAATTTAGTATTGTGAGCTTTGAGTAGCCTGAGTAAAAGCCCAAGACATCCACGTTTTTACAAGCATTAATCCCAGAAAGTTGTGTTAGACCTCTTGCCTGAAATATATTTTTAAAAAATGGCTCAGGTAGGTCCTTGTGGGTCCACCCAGTTCAGTAAAATGCACCAGACAAAAACAAATGGGTGCCACTTGATGACCAGTGTTTATTACATCAACACCTCTGTCTTCAGTAATTAGAGCAGGGTTTCTGTAACAGGGACGTGAAACTCCTGGTAGGATCTTGTGGGACTGGCTGGCTGAATGATGCAAAGGATGAAACCCCTCTGGTTTTTTTTCCTGCTGCCTCTGGTTCTGTAAAAGCAGAGGGAAACAGGGAGAATAAACAGTCTGGTTATGTTGTTCCTGTTAAAATTTACAGCTTTTTGTACTCAAAGAGAGAAGAAATTCACAGGCACAAGGGCCAGAGCCTCTAGTGGGAGAACAACCACCTTTCATTGCACAAGAAATGAAAAGAAGAGAGGATGGTACAAGAATAAAACAGAAAAAATCATGGGGAGAAGAAGGAAACATGTCCAGTAATAGATAAACATGTAAGAGAATAAGGGGGACAGCAGAGAAAGTCCTGTTTCCTGTGTTTTGGGTGCAGACTTCTTTTGTGCAGCAAGATCCTGGCAGTTAGAATTAGAGTTCAATGGGACTTGAAGGCAGCTCATATTTGAAAAGCTTTATTATGAATCCAGTCCTTCTTCCCTATTCCAATTTTGATTATTCCAAAAGAGAGACTGCTCTTGCTTTTCATTTGGGTATGAGACAAGCAGAAATTTTTTACTGGAGTAATCAGTTAATCAGTAGCACTGAAGGAACCTAATTCAACTTCTATTTTTCAATGTAAATCAAGGAAGATGCAGATGAAACACAGTGAGTGTGTGAGAGGAATAAGAGCCCCAGCTCCCTGCCCTTGAAGAGGCAAAGAGTGAGAGCCTGAACCCAGGTGACTTCCCAGTGAGGTGTAAGAGAATGGCCACCACTGGTCACATCTGGGCTTTTGGTTTGGCTCTTCTTTTGGTATTTTAGTCTCCTGAATGTGTTTTTAAGGGAAGGCTGGCGTTTGCTTTTGAAAAGGATAACAAAAGGCTGAATTCCTTGCAAGGAACAAGGTGTGTGCAGAGGCTCACCATGACTGGTCCAGCAGAGGTAGCTCTGCTTCCCAATGCAAACTGCACCATGTCTTGGTCCTTTAGGCTCTGCTGCACAATGGGATATGCAGGACACAAGTCGAGGTGCTTCATTTTGTATCTCTTACTATTAAAATAGATACTGTACCAAAAGGGAAATGTACCAAAATGATAAACAAAGGTGGACTGCGTGTTTTGTGGAGAATTATTCCGTTAACAACCAGCATATTCAGCTTTGAAAATAAGCTTTGCACAGGGATAGCTACTGCCCCTGGGAATTTTCTTGCAGTTGAAAGCAGCTTAGTTTTGTATTGATTAAAATGTTGTTTAAGGCATTTTGGAAAGATGAGTATTCAGAGGACAGTTTAATAATTTAACCAGCCAGCTTAGTCCTCTCTATCCCTCACAGATTCCAAAAAAGAAATACCCATAAAATACAAGTATGAGAAATGTCATTACAGCATTGGCTTATATAAATTGCTTGATGCAGCAGTGTCAGTGTAAGGATGAGTGATTGCTCTGTAGACAAGTGTTTTCATGACTGAAATAAAGAGATGCTGGGGGCTGAAGCGCACCTGTGAAGTGATGGGTGGATTGAGGACTGAGATGAGTCTGGGACATGCCCAGGGATCATAAATGATGTTGCCATGTAAAGTGAAGGATTACAGTAGCATTCAACCTTTGCAGACCATGGACGGGATACCATTTATTGTAATAATTCTCTTTAAAAATGTGTTTCTACTTTGCACCCACTATGAACATTAATGTGGGTGTAAAAATACAGCAAATTAACACACAAAGAAATGTAATTCAGAGCAGAGCCTGTGGGGAGGGCAGTGCTGCTGCCTTCTCTCTACCCATAGCTTAGAGCTAAATTTGAATCTTGTTTTGATCCCATTACCGTGAACCTAGTTTCATAGTTTCATAAGTGCTAGTTTCATTTAGAAGTAACTGCTTTTGTGGAAAAAGAAAATGAGCCCACAAAAAAAAAAAAGCCACTTTCAATTAATTCAGCTGATTGGTTGAGATAGTAGCAATGTTTATCAAGCACAAATACTGGTGTTGTTATGTGACAAGTTAAAAGCACAGAGACTGTGGATATTTCTGTTTATGCTTTAGTTTCAAATGAAGTACAATCCAAATAATTTCTATGAATCAAATTCTGGCCTCAGTCCACTCAAACTGGAGATATTCAGCAATCTAAGGAGAGCAATTGCAGGCATATGTGTGAGGAGAGATTTTAGCCAGGTACATCTGTAGAACTATTAAAAAAAACTATAAAAAAGTTTCAAAGTGTTATGAGTCATATTCAGGATGTAATGCAGTGTTTAGCTAAGCTCATCCCATAGATTCTTTACATATTCTTAAGGTTCTAAGCACAAAACATAAAGCACAGAATGTCAATTTTACCTCTGAATTCTCTGATTTCACTGCCAGGTGTCATAATGACCTGAACATCATTTAGGCTGACAAGAGGGGAGTTTTGTGTGTTAGTCTCTCATGGCATTATATCATGCATTAGATACAACATTCTAGATGTGAAGCAATTTATCTATTTTATAGAGGTGGTAACATTAATTTTAGTGTTAGCCTTTAGTATGACAGAGACTTTGTCTTCATTATTCTGAAATATAGTTGAAAACCACTCCCCCTACCCCCTCCCCTAAATCCATTTATGTTTTCAATTTGCTTTGAACTATTTTTCCAACAACTCAGGTCAAGACCTAATTTCTGCAGCAATCTTCAATGTATTTTATTGTTCACCAGTGACTTGTACGTGATTAAGGAATCCATCAGGAAAATTCTCTTTTTATTCTTTCTGTAACATCTCTTCCCAATGTTAAACTTGCAGTATTTTTATTTTATTTCTTTAGTATTGGACCTGAAATAAAATTTGAGGATGAAAAATGAATGCTTTAGTTCATGAATCGGTAAGATAATTTCAAATACCTCCTTGGTAATTTGGCATTTGGTTACACAACACTGTATATCAATCTTATACATGTGCAAAAACTCATTCAAGTGTTTGCAATACAGTTTCTGTTGGAGTTCTAATAAGGCACTACTGTTTGTTTTCAAGCCCAGGAATCCTGCCAAAACTATTGAAGCTGGCTAACATCCAAGTGACCTGATTCACAAATTCATCTTTTCACAAATACACTTATTTAAAGAAATACTTTTATATGTATACACATGTATTTGTGTCTGCATATGCACGTGTGTCTGTCTCAAACACAGAAGCCTATCAGTTTCTTGAGGCTTGAAATGGGATATTTCTGATATAAGGAATGGACTGTGTGCTAATTTCAACTCTCTTGACTCCATCGTGCCCATTCAGTCCAAAGAAATCTCACTGCAAGGTTATTACACAGGAATCAGCCTTTACAGACCAACTGCTGACTTGTTTGATGATGTGAGCAAGAGGAGTGTCTTTAGACTGATGCCCCAGTCAGGGTAATTAGGATGGCAAAAGGTTTTTTGTGGGCTAAGACCCAGCCCAAAGAGCTCAGGGAATTTATTTATGGCTTGGTTTCTTTTGGTAGCAGCAGTGGTTCAGGAAATCAGGAGCAATAATTACTTGTTAAAGCAATTAATGTATTTTGGACCCCACTTAGGAGATTGTTGAAGCCTTGTGGATAAAGGCATGCCAGTTTTGGGGAAGGTGATAGGCAAAGCAAGGAGGGAGCTGTGCCACACACAGCCAGAAACGAGGCCCAGCATTGCCTTAGGAATGATGGCGCTGGCTGAGACACCAGAGACATTCATCAACGCCCTCTCTCTTCCAGGCTCCAGGAGATTTTACATGTTTATGACTTCATGGTGTCAGAATCAGTTTTAGCAGTGTTTTTCCTTTCCTTCTCGTTTGGAGCTCTTGTTACCCAGGCACTCTCCAGCTGACTTCCAGCACTTGCAGATCTCAGAGGGCTTGTGTTTCACTCAGTGCTCCCAGGCTGATTCCTTCTCAAAATTGCGTATAATGCAAAGAGTTGGGACCAGCACAGCACTTATCAAGGTTAAGATGAAAAATCCCTTCTTGGGATTTCTCTGAGAATACAGCAGGTGGTGCCACGGATGTTTGCTGAGACAGTGTGTAATTACTTTTCTTGTTCTGCCAGGAAAGCTTAAAAAGGCCACATGAGTTCTACTTTATCACTTGCCCCCCTCTTTTCACTCATGCTGCCTGTGACTCACTTGGATGCTGTTCTGGAAATGCCTCTGTGCTCAGTGGATGTGACCCCAATTACTCCTTCTTGTTTTTTCTCCTTTTCTTTCCCTCCCCAAATGCTACTGGATTGTCTTCGTTACATTTACATTATGACTAAGAGAAATAACCCCGTGCCCTCCCCAATAACTCGATCCCTGAATCTGCAATCTGCATGTGATATTGAACATTTTGAGCCATATGGAACCACTCCGTATCCTGTTGTCTGTTAATAGAACTGAGTGGACAAGTTTAAAAATAGATCTGCCTTTTAAAGCAACAATAGTTTAATTTTAAATGAAAAAGTAGTTTCCATTGATTCTGCCCTTATCGTGCTGGAGCCTCCTGATTCTGTACATGTCTAAATTAATGCAGGCAAAAGGCTCTTGGGAATAGTAATGTGTTTTCCACGGTTGCTCCTTGTCTTGCTCATCCTTGGTTGTCATTATGGTCTCATAGGGTCCCTGCCCAGCTTGCCATTGTCCCTCTCCTCTGCACTGAAATGTGAAATTGCAGTCTTCTGCACCAGGGGTTTGAGCGGCTTGTGCTAAAGCAAGCACTGGAGTGTGTAATGGCAGTGGCCATGGAAAGGGAGCCTCAGCAAACCTCCCTGTGCAGGAGCCATGGGAGAAGGTCATTTTAGGGCTGATAATGGGAGAGAAGTTACACTTTATGCCTAAGAAATATTTTGTCAGACTCAAGACTGCAGATGATAGTTGTTGCCTTTTCAAAGTACTTCAGCATGTGGGGTAAAGGTCACATTCCTGTCATTGATCACTCCTCGATTGATGATATAAATATCAATTTTATATATATATATATTTTTCACAGTATACTTGCATGCATCTGGCTGAGTAGGTATGGCTTCCTCCAATAAAGTGTCATCCATAACAGAGTCGCCATATGCAGAACTTGTTTAGGCTAGAATTACACCTAATTGCAAAGGTATTCAGTAAGCACTGGTTTGGGTTAGCTTACAGAAATGGTGTAAGTTTCCAAATTGTTTGTGAGAAAAGTATTTAAGTTTCAAGATCAGTTAAAGCTTCTGATAAATAGTACTCTAATAGCAAGAAAGATCTGAAAAGACAATTGGGGAAAGGGCCATTCTCTCAGCACTTGGTCAATGTTTAAGGACATTCCCCTATTTCTGTGTCTTTCTGGAACTTTCTGTCTCTTCTAAATGTTTCAGAGTGGAGGAAAAAAACAACAACAAAACAATCAACCCCAAACCCAGCTTTTGACTCTGCATTTCCTACTTTAAAGACCACAATGGTGCTCAGCAAGTTGACTTCCCTGTAAAACTTTTCAGAAAGTCTTTTTGATGGTGTGAAAACAGCTGTGTAGTGTTTTTTCCTCAAGTCTTTTCTCTCTAACTTGGCTTTAAAATCTGTTTTCCTTGTGTTATTTACCCTTTCTCTGATTCTTTCCCAGTATTTTCTTCCACACGGAGCTCTAACCAAGGGTATTTACTTAGAAATCAAACTTTTAAATTCACAGACTCACAAAGGCTTTTAGCTTTAGTTTAAATGAGCTCACACATCCCTAACAAGAAATATTTTGTACTGGCATGTAAGCCTCATGCACTATTCAGCCTGGTGATGAGGACTAAAATAAAGTTTTAAAGTTTTATAAAACCAGTCCTTGTAACCAGGACAGGATTCCTAGACACTGAGGATAGGGAGCAGCTGGAGCCACTGTCTGCTGCAGTAAACAGTGTAAAAGAATGGGTCTTAGCCTGTCAGTGAATCCATCCATGGTGGTAAAAATATAGGCTTATACGCATGTTGGCAGAAGAGAAGGAAAGGAGGTTTTATGTGCTCAGAATGACATGTGTCTGTACTGTGGGAGGCACAGAGGAGGTGTCTGTGCTGCACTGGTGGCACTGTATATTTTCCCAGGTATATCTGCTCACTTGGCTTACAGCACAGAGTTAAATACAGGAGTGGTGATGGGAAAAGGGAGCTGACAACTCATAGAAAATGAAAAAGAAAGAAGCTCTGAGGGTGATACCAGAGTCCCTGCAAGAAACTGTAGGTGAGATCGTAATGTTTGTGCGTCATGGTTGATGAAGAGATCTGATGTTCACTACGTACTTTAAAGTGAAATACAGAAGCTTTATTTAGAGAATAAGAACTGAGTATTTTGTCTCCTATGCTGCAAGTGTCCTTCTCAGATCACACATAAAAAAAACCTAGTTCTTCATGGAGCATTTCTTTTTCAGCACAAGTGTTGGAGCTCACCTGTCTCCTGGCAATCTTGGTCAGTTCGCACCAAGAAATGCCAGTCACTGATCACTGGGCCAGATCTGTTCATGATCTCTGTTCATGTTCTGTGTTCGTGTGGAGCACAAGACTGAGATCAAAAGAGAACCATGGCATGAAACTCCCTTGCCAAGGCGAGCTGTGCTGCTGCAGGTGGTGCTGCATGGCAGGGGTGTCTGGCAGTGCCTCCCCAGGGTGCCGTGTCAGCCAGGGCTGCAGCACTTAGAGAGCTGCGTGCTCAGCAGGGCGGGGAAGCCAAGGCAGCAGCTTCTGCAGAGTGTGTGACAGAGATGCTCTTTCCTCAACTTGGGCAGAAGGGGCCAGGGACTGGCCACTCAGAAGGATGTGGTGAGTACTTGTTCCCAGACTCTGTGCTGATTTGCACAGTAATGTGCCTGTTTCAGAGGGTTTTTTGAATGAGTTTCTAATCCCAGGCAGTTGACTTCCCCCTGTTAGCACGGTATAACAAAGTGAGGTACAACAGCTTCATCCAGAGAGAGATGAAATTATGGAACATGCCACCTGGGATTGCATAAGGGAAAATGGGAAGCTAGTGAGGCTTTAACTACAGGAGGCTGTGGAAAAAGCCAAATAGAGTCCTCTAATGTGAAAGCAGCACAATGTGAAGGGCCTCAGGTGCAGCATCCCCTCAGCCCCTGAACACAGACGTTGTGTGCGCTCCCAGGAGCACGGGCACATTGCCTGTACACAAGAACGGACTTTGGAGCTGGGAACTTTTATGGCTCATCACAGGAAATGTGACTCAGAGATACACTACAGTTCTACAGACACAAAGTTTCTTCTTTTGTGAGTTTTCTTATCATCTGATATGATCTCATTTTGATATTTTTAGTGGATTCTCTGCTCACAGGGCCAAGGGTGGAAAGAGAAAAACATTCCTGTTGCACATACGTTGGCATATAGATAAAGCCCCACATTTTTCAATCAGATTTTTAAAATTGGAATTTAGCTGCTGCTATAGTTTAGCCTCAGGCTGGTAATTTGGCACTTGATTTCTGTCACTGGGTTTCCTAATTGGAAAACGTACAGAACAGAAAAGAGTCAGGAGGGAAGGGGGAGGGGTGGAAATGGATCACATTTATACCAAATAACCAAGTCCCCCAGCACAAAAATTCAGCCAAACTTAAAATATCCATTTATTCCCCTGAAGAAAGTAGAAGGGAAACAAAGTTATTAGGCTCAGATGACAATGTCTCTAGAACAGCATAAAATCTAATAACACTGACTTTCCATCCAACCTCTCCCACATATAAGAGAAAATGTCCCTTGCTAAATACAAAGGAAGTTCAGTTGGGCAGGGTTATTTATTTTGTTTTTAACACTGCTATTCCCACACATATGAGTATACTTGTCCTATCTATACATATATCTACGTAGATGATGCATCACTGATATAATTCACGTAATTCACAGAGGCTCAGAACAAAAACTAAAGAAATCTCTCAATTTTGGCCCAGTTCTCAAAAATGGAAATGAGCCACACTGGGTCTACCTACAAACTTTTTCTCTTGACGTGCGTGGACATCAATAGGCTCTGACCTCTTTGGATGTTGTTAGAAGGCTGAAAGGTTTCCTTTCAGTCTGTGAAAGTTGTTTTGTGGAATAATACACCTTTAGGAGCCCAACATAATGTGAACGGGACTTCTGGGATGCAAGGAGTGAGGGCAGTCCTGCCTCAGCTGTCTCTCACATTGTGCCCTTCAGGTGAGAAGCTTCTATGTGGGCTGCTTAACAGGCTGCAGGCACACCTCTGGAGACCTGCTTTGTTCATGTTATTCTGGCCCCCAATTCCTCCTCTTTCCAACAGGATGAAGCTGTTGTGTGGTGCAGGAGCAGCATCTCTGTGGGTGCCTATGGATGGATGATATCCTGCATCGGCTTTAGCAAGAGGGGGAATTGGTCTCACAGTGCTCACCAGCATAGGTTTAATTGAATATGTTAGAATTCTATTAATAGTGTAGTAAATCAGATTTTCATAATACACTTTGATGTAAGCAGGTGCCTTTAAAATCCAAGTCTGTTGTGGTTTTTGTTGTACGTGTAAGTTTACTTAGAAACTTGTATTAATTGAAAGGAATGCTTTTACTTAACCAGGAGTTATTGACCACTTTGCAAAAATGTGTACTCTACAAAGCTTAAATTACATAATTGTTCAAGAAGGACTAGTACCTCCTGTGGCATCTTCAGTTAGAGGAAAGAGATTATTGCATTAATCACGACTTCTGAGGATGCTGATAAAGATAATTCTTTTCTAATGTATTGATATAACTCTCAATTGTTTCATATTAAACTGAGAAAACGGGAAGAGTTAGAAGATGGTACATGTTTTAATAGAAGCAATAATTCTACTTGAAGGCTTTTCTGGATGCTGTGCTGGGGAAATGAAACCAATAGATCTCATTTTACAGAATGTAGCTGTATAGGAAGAAAAGGTCATAATCCTAGGCCTAATACTCTTACTGATTTAAAGCTGATGTTAGTATTTTTCAATTTATTTTTTGAATTTAAAATGGTGTCAAACATATAAATGTAATAATTATGGCAAACTACAAGAGATTTGTTTGGAGCATAATCCATAAGCTTATTAGCCAGCGTGACTCAGCTGCCTTCTGCTGTCCTCTGCTCTCTCAGTTTGCACCAGGTGTAGGTCCAGCTCACAGTATTTCTTTCCTGCTGCTGATTATTTTGTGCTGATGGGCCGTTAGCTATTATGGGTACTCAGCTGTCTAACACACAGTGCATTCTGACCCAGGACCCTTGCTAAGTGAGGAGTAACAAGGCACTGCCTTTGAATGTTCATGAGCTCAACATCTTGGGTCAGCTTCTCATTTAGTGCAAGGCACCTTTAGATCCATGGCACTGTAAAGCAGCCTTATTGTGTATAAAACATCTCGTGCCTTTTGAGGAACAGCACCACGTGACTTCTCACTGTGCTTTCATTTGTCACAAGCGCTTTGCAGCCTGAGCCCATTTTCCTTTCTGTTGTCTCCTTTGGGGGAGTCTGGCTGGTGGAATCTCAAGCAGGCCTGTGGCTGGAGCCTCTGAGGCGGGGGCAGAGTGATCCCTGCCAGAGCTCATTAGCACTGCCTGTCAGGAGGTGCTGTGTCACCAGCGCGTCACTGCCGCCGCGGGGTGCGCACCCCTTTGAGCTCTGTGCCAGCTAGCCAGGGTGTCTAATAAATAATACATTAGTGCTTAAACTGCTAGCTGGACATGCTTACAGCTTTTAATTAGTGTCTTCCATTACTCTTCTTCTAATTAAAAGAAAGGACTCCAGAGCTTGATTACCATTTGTAGAATTTAAGAACTAAAAATACTGTAAAACCCTCAAATTATCGCTATTTTCATGCAACTAAAATTCTATCTAGCTTATATAATTTGGATTCATAGGTAAGTAAAATCATAACAACCAGTAACTTGAATGGTTTTGATTGATGATGCCCTACACTCCGATTTCCAAAATTTTCTCTATTCTCATTGTTAGAGCAAGACACTGTAGAGAACAATCTGAAAGGTGTGGTAATAGGGTTAATATACCTGGTGTGGAGAATGTAATTCCCTAAAGAAATCCTCTCCACTAACTGTGGGGCAGTGCTGTTGCATACCTTTCTCCAGTTATAAGGCAACGTTGTCTAATTGTTTTCCATGAGAACAGAGCCCGAGAACTCTTGACTTCAGATCCCTTATCTATTCCTAGCCCATTTTGTGTCCTGGGAAAAACTCTGTCACTTCAGTTTTACCTCAGAAAAAGTAATAACTAATTAGCTCAATTCAAGGGGCTTTGCAAAAACTGCTGTGCTATTAAAAAAAAAAATTCTAGGAAATATGAGTACTAAATGTTCTATAGTAGTATCTGCAACAGTGCTATAATCTTAGGTAGGAAAATAAAAAGGAATAATCAGACTTTGTGATTCCTAAGAACTGAGAAAGAGATTTTTTTTAATTTTTTTTTTTAATATTCCTACATTTTTCCTTCGGATCACCTTCTCCCCCCATGCTATTTATGCTCTACAGGCACTTACGTTATTCAATAGGAATACCATGTTCTTTCCCAAGGATTCTAGGAAACTCGTGTTGAAAAACACATTGTGCTGCTACTACATTTTCTGTATCTCTTTCTGTGACAGAACAGAGGACTTTATTCTTCTGGAATATTAGTCTATTCCATTTCACAAGCATCAAAATCAAATGAATATTTGCAAAGGTCAAGTTGCAGTATATGGCAGGAAAAACATGCCAAAAACAATTAAAATTACTAGGGCTGCATAAGAAAGTCACACAGAGCACATATTGCTCACAGGTGCTCCATGTGAAGCCCAATCCAATAAATGTCAGTCCAGTCATTTACACTCAGAGAGTGCCAGTCATGTAAAAAGAAACAGAAGAACAGATGCTTTATGAGAAACAAATCCAATACAAATAAACTCAAAACTGATTATAAAAAAGTCACACTAAACAAGTATTAAAACGCATGTGAACTGCATTTGGGATTCTGTGAATGTTTCATCTACAATTGGGATTCAGTGAATGGTTTGTAAAGAAAGAGGCATATAATTCTTGGTGCTTTCTAAGTCTTTTGAAGTCTCTCCTTTGCAGTTCTGTTTATGTTTTTAATTTTATTTTAATTGCATCAGCTTTCTCTCCATGTTATTTAAACTTTGATTTTCAAAAGGCCAAAATGTACACAAAAGTGTGATAAAGTTTAAGGATTTAATCTGGGGAGGGAGAGGTGCTTGTTTTTGCTAAAGGTTTGAGGAGTGGAGGTTTGACTTTATCATGCATTCTGAAAAGCTTACACACCCGTGACTTTTTGGGAACTAGGGCTGGCTTTAAAATCTTCTAAAAAAAGCTCCTTCTGTGGGCTTAGTGTTTATTGTAAACATTTTTGCGGTTAAAGCGATTGTCACTGACAAGAGAGAGCCGGGCTCATCTCTGCTCACACTCACCTTTGCCCTTGGGAAGCGCTGTCCGTGTGTGCTGCAGTCAGAGCTGGAGAAACTGCCTGACACGAGGCTGTTACATCCTGCTCGAGTGGAAGAGTTTGTAGTTTGTAGTAGATAAATGTTTATGGAGCCTCTCCTCTCTCCTCTCTCCTCTCTCCTCTCTCCTCTCTCCTCT
>VXBU01018423.1:0-61076 GCA_013400315.1 Bombycilla garrulus | reverse complement strand
GTGGTCAGTGCAGTGTGGTCAGTGCTGTGTCAGTGCTGTGTGGTCAGTGCAGTGGTCAGTGCAGTGGGGTCAGTGCAGTGTGGTCAGTGCAGTGTGGTCAGTGCAGTTTGGTCAGTGCAGTGTGGTCAGTGCTGTGTGGTCAGTGCTGTGTGGTCAGTGCAGTGGTCAGTGCTGTGGTCAGTGCTGTGGTCAGTGCAGTGGTCAGTGCTGTGTGGTCAGTGCTGTGTGGTCAGTGCAGTGGTCAGTGCTGTGGTCAGTGCAGTGGTCAGTGCAGTGGTCAGTGCTGGGGTCAGTGCAGTGGTCAGTGCTGTGTGGGATGTGCTTTGTCAGTGCAGTGGTCAGTGCAGTGTGGTCAGTGCAGTGGTCAGTGCAGTGGTCAGTGCAGTGGTCAGTGCAGTGGTCAGAGCAGCTCTGCACAGGTGAGGCCTTGGAGCGACGCTCAGATGTCGATACCGTGGCTCCAGTGAGCAAACAGGACCATTCCCAAGATGCTCCAAGTACCGTTCTCTGTGCCTTCCACTCAACACTCCAACTGCAGTTTCCATTTTCCTTTCTGGGAAGAGACAAGGAAGTTTCGTGGTGCCTTAAATGCCACCTGATGGACACTGGGGAAGAAGGTTTTCTTCATTTGGGTGCTAATATCAACACTGCACGATGTCTCACACTATGGAGAGCACATACCAAAGGAGTTCTGTTCTTAAAAACATCCCTGAATAGACATTAAATTATTAAATTAAGGCCTAAAATCCAGTCTTATCTTGGGTTGATGCAACAACAGAAAGCTGAATAGTGCTTCTAGCCCTAAATACTTGTATACTCTTCAGTGGGACTCCTTGGGAATCCAAGGACTGGACTCCAACCATGCTAGAGGTGCAGAATGAAGAGATTATAATTGTTGGTACTTGTTATTCCAGTGTCACCCATGATGGCATGTAGGAAAAAAGAAGTTTTGGGAGAATCGTAGAAATAGAAATAAAATTTTAAAAACTTTAGAAATCTCCCTTTCTTCAGTATTATCTGTGCAATAAAAAAAAAAAAAGGAATATGAAATTGAGAATGATGCTTTCACTTCTCTGGTAGAATGTTTACATGCATAAATCTGTCTCTATCACTCAGGTTTTAATATTAATATGCAGGTTTTTTGTTTTGTGACAGTTAAGAGTTAACATACCTTGCATGCATCTAGTGTGCTTGTTAGTTTATTACCTCTTTTAAGGCATAGAGAAATAAAACCAAAATAATACGAGAAGGACAATATACCTTGTGGTGGAAATTAAGGTCTTGTGTTTCCATGTTGATACAATAAGGTTACTGAAGAGCAATTCCAGTTAATAGTGCAGAAGCTTCTGCAGACAGTGGTGGACTGGTTGCTGTGATCTGTTTACATCCCTTTGCACTATTCCAGCTGCACCAAAGAGGAGGTAACTTTAGAGATACCCCTGGGAATATGATCTGAGTGCTCTGTTTTCTTATTCCCTAGACCTTTATAGTCTTCAGCACAGTAAACATATAGTTATTCCCAGTATCTGAACAGTATGTTAGTGTTTTAATCAGTAGTAATTTTGAGCAACTGTGCCCTTTCTCTAGCTTCCCTCACGGTTTCATTTCAGCAAGCCATATTCAGATATTGACAATTTATTTCTGAAACATTTTTATTTCAGTAATTCTACAGTTTCATGGCTGGAAGTGCTACTTAGTCCAAGCCTGGAGCCCCCTGTTCTTCTGTTCATTAACAGTGTGCCTGGGGCTATTGCCTTCCACATGAATATGAACTCAATTTCTATTAATGGATATTGTACATGCTAGACAGTTATCACTTAGCAGAAAAACATTAACTCGCAAAGCTGGTGTTTCTGTCTGGGTAAGCAGACACCCACTACTTGTTTCATCTAATTGTCCTCTTAAAGAACCACAGATTTCCATTCTCGTGAAATCCACACTTGCCAGATTTCAGCCTGAAACACAGTTTTACACACAGGTTACAAAGCCTTAGAGGAATATTCCCATTGAGTACAGCACTGTGAATTGTGCTTATCTTGGATTTAAGTGCTGCTATTTATAAAAGTCTTGGCGTTAGATGCTTTCTTCCATTAAGACAGATGTAAAGCAAAAGTAGATGAATGGCTCAGAGAGAATCAGTCCCACAGGCTTTAAGAGGCTGGATATGGAGAAATGCACAAGAAGTCCTTGCATTGAAATTCAGCTGATTTGTTCCCATCTAATATATGAACTTTGAGAGTCCATAAATGCACAGCTGATGTTTGTTCTCCTTATGAATTAGTTTGCTTTGTCATGGTCTCCTGCAATAACTTTGCTGAGGAGAATTTTAAAATCCTCATTCAGTATCTTGGATTGGACTTGTGTTAATCAAGATTTTATATTGCCCTTAGAAAATGAATATTTAGAATGCCTTGTCTTTCTTTGGAGGGAAAATGGGGTTTATATATTTTCAGGTTCTGGTCATCTTTTTTCTTCTCTTTTTTTTCACTTTTGGTGAAAAAATGGTGACTTCTGATTCATAAGTTCACAGCAGTTTTTCTTTTCACTTTCTAACTAGAAAAATGAAGCTATTGCATTAGAGTAGAAAAGAGATCCTCCCCTGAATCCTCTTGTCTAGAGGTCAAACAACAAAAATGTTTTAAAGCCATGAACGTTTCAATGAACATGCACAAAGAAAGGAAGTGTTGACTCCAATGTTATGCTTGTTACAGAGACTGTTGTGGAAGATGTCTCAACTGAGCATCATCCAATGGAAAAATATTTGTCAAATTTTGCAACGTTTTTCATGCCTTTGACCCTCCTCAGAGGGGTTCTACAACATCTAACATTTGAATTCTCTCCCATTTGTTTGAACAAGTGGCCCTCATTGGAATTCATTCAGTTAGCTTTTTAATATGGCAATAGTGAAGAGAAAAAGCTTTTTAAAATGTCAGGGGATAATGTGAGGGGAGCAGTACCTGAAATTGCTCTTTAAGGTATTGACTTTAAAAGCTGTGTCATCTTGGCTAACAATTACATAAAGAGCAGATGAGGTAAATAAATCAAATACTTTGAGTATTCGCCATAGCCTCCTCTGTAGTCCATATGATCAGCATTCACCCTTCACTCTCTGAATTCAAAGGAAATTATAAGGAAGCCCATTGGCAAAAAACTCATCCTGAGATCAAATTAATAAAGAGGAGATAGTTGGTCACAACTTGCTTATGTCTCGTTGTGAGACATTGTATTTGGGAAAGAGAGGGAAAAAATCCAGACACAAATTGGCACAATTGAAGGACGTGTTTCTGAAAGATACCAAACTCCACACTTCCCTTTCATAGTATAGCAGTCAAACTTCATTTGTACTCAGAGAGAATTGTCTCTCTCCGTAACCAAAATGGACAGTGCTCACCCTTAGACAGCACAGAATAACCAGGGCTATCTCTCAATAGAAAGGTTTGTAGGTAAACCCACTATTCCTTGACAGAAAAAAAAAATTATTATAATGCAGCACTTTTGAGGGTAGTGCATTGTTGATTTGCTTTGTCTCCAAATAGAAGGGTATTTATTTGGAATTGCAGTTCTCTACTTTTTTTGCATTCACAAAGTAGCTTGGTAAGGAACAAGAAACTTCTGGTTTTTCTCTTTATAGAAAGCCAAAGACCTACCTTGGGAAGGGTTTAATTAATTGTTCGCATCATTGACTCACTGCAAAAAAATACGGTTTCTGGTAGGCTTGTCTTTAGTGAAAACAGATTCTCAGCTACTATAGGTAGGAAAACTGGCAGTGTCCTGCCATTTAAAGAGCAGCTGACTTCACTTTTTCCTCTACTAAGGTTTTATTAAAAACGTGAAGTTGCAAACTGCTGTTATTTTTGTTCCAACCTAACTAGCAGCATTAATAACAGAGCCTCATTTACATGATCACTTGGTTACTGGCAATCTGTGCCTTGGAAAACTTGGACTCTGAACAGCACTAATTAACAGCAAAATGGAGCTGGAAATTAATTGGCATCAAACTAGGTGGAGAATAGAACTGTCTTGCAGTCCAGTTCCTGACTCAAATCTGTATGCATGGCAAATACTTCTCTCTTACCTAGATTAGAATAAGATTTCCACCTGCAATGTGGATTTTTCCCTATTTTTAAATTCTTATGAACTTTTTACTAACATTTTGATATTTAGTAACCTTTAAGCATAGCATATATTCTTTTCTATATTTGATTAAAAATATATTACAGTAATAAGAGGAAAACTGGCTAGGATCTATTTCTTCTTTTAATTTCTCAGAAGTTCTGTTTGGTGTTTATTTCTCTCCTGGGCCCATGTTAGCGTTGGGTTCAAGGCAAGGAAAGCTGGAAATGCTGTGGTACAATGCTTAGAGTGGAAGTCGTATCTTTGAGATGAAATTCAATCCAAAAAACTGTGATGATAACTGTTGATTATTTAGCTAAAGGCAGTAAGGACTAATCTTTATTGTTTACTGAGGCCGAAGATTTATCACTGAGTTAATTGGTTCAAATTACTTTCTTGGGACACCTGGGAGCTTCTTTCCTAACCAACACTTCAGAGTCATAGAAATGTGTGGCTTGGCATCAATTTGAAGTATGATTTCCATAGGGTTGGTTTGTATCATTTGGACCGTGATGTGGTCTGACATCAGGCACTGGGGGACTGCTGCAGGTAGAAAGATCAGGGCTCAGAGTTTAGCTGTTACTTTTGGGCATTTTTCAGACCTGTTTGGATCCTGCTGTTTTGGTTGCTTCTGTCACATCAGTTGAAGCCCCCTAACCCTGTTCTCTCTACTGCAAAAATGTATAGCTGGGAGACTGCCACAATTTATTGTAAAAGCAGTTTTAATAAAATTCCTAAAGTGCAGCATTACTTTTCTGCTTCTTACAAAACCCCAATACTTTTGAGTTTCCTGATGTAAGCACAATTTCAAAATTAGTAGGAAATGGAATTATTGGGAAATTAGTTGTAAATCTGGAAGCCTAATACAATCTTGTTTTAAAATTTATGGTATTTCCAGTGATCAAAAGGACTTTTAGCATTGCCTGGAGTGCTTAATTCATGGGGAGTGATTGAGGAAGTAATTAAAGGGAGCTACCTCTTTGACTGTGTCTGCAAAGACAAGATTAAAATTACATTAACAGGCCAAAAATTTTTACTATTTTAGAAGAAAAACAAAAGCTATAGATTAGGAGAAAAAAATACAAGCCAATCCACATGCTAAGTATAACTTTCTGTGTTGTTTTGGTGTTTCTTTCTATAGTCATTTATGTATAAAGTTATAAGAAATAGCAATGTATTTTCTCAGTATATCAGTATATTTCAACAGAAATATTAGCTGCAGCACACTCCTCCCTATTTAAGGAAGGAGCTGCCAGTCTGAAGATTATTTTTTAAACTTTTCTCAGTTTTAAATTTTTTTTGGGCCATGCCTTCTTTATTAGAAAGCATCCATATCTTGAGAAGTGTGCTTTTGGGCAGCAGGAGGGAGAAACAGAATCAGGGTTATTGGAAACTAAAACAATGCACAAAAATTCTATAACTTTATCCTCCTCGGCTCCCTGAGCGCTGTGAGATATTCGCTTTTCTCTCTTATCAGAGGCAGAGCTGGTACTGATGCCAGTAAGACTCAGCAGTAATCACCTTTTGTTTGAATATAGAGATTATTCAGGACCTGAGACAGAGTGGCTTAGCAGGGAAATCAGTATTCCTGTGCCAGGTTGGTTTGGTGCAGGCACACACTTGCTGAAGAAACAGATATTATTTTATCCATTTAGACATAAGCAAGGAGTTTGGGATGTCAGTCTTGCTTTTACATCAGAAATATCCAATCTTATCTGTGTGTGGGTAAAATGGATATTTAAAAGGAAGAAAAGCCCTTCTGGGATGGTGAGTCACCTGGATTTGCTGTGACTGATGAAATCACTCCTTTCTTGGGTACAGGAACTCTGCTCTCTTTACTGTGTGAATGCTGGATGCAGCCAGGCGCCTTAATGCAGCAATGGGCTGTTAAATAAGGTCCTTCTAGAAAGGTTGGTTTTTTTTCCAAATCACTATGCTTCCACTGTGGGGGAAATTAATTTTAATAAACAGAGTGGCCATAAATTTATTTCAGAACCCTTTGTCTTCAATCTAGAATAAATTAGTCAGCATCATAACAGACTATGGTATCAAGATTTATGGTCTGGCTTTATCCCCGGTGTTCAGCCTCACTCCAGGAGGAACTCAGATCAGTGTCCATCCTGGGAGTTAGAGAAGGTGGGGAGCCCCCTTCTCCCTTTCCATTACTGATCACACTGGGTTGCCTCTATCTGAGGAAATCAACCTTTTTATTGCGGTTGCTCCTATTCTTTCAGCATTTTTTCCACTGTGCTTCTGAACTTTTCCACTATGCTGTGTCTTTAAGGTGAAGGCCCTGTGATAAAAAATTGATATCCCTCAGCTTTCTCTACAAAGTAGCTCAGTAGTAGAAATTTGAGGAGTGCTGCTGGACTATACGTAGTTGAATTCTTCCTACCTGTCAGCTGAAAGAATGTCAGTAGGCCCAGTCCTTCAGTGCTTGTCTGACAGGAATCTTTGTCCCCTTTTGTTGTATCAGACAGGTTTTTCACTGATCTTCAAGAGCAGAAGACAGCAGAAAAATGACCTCCTAACCTGCCTGAAAGCAGGTGGTTTTGGAGCAGCCAGGATTGCTGGCGTTTCATTCTCAGTGTTGAGCCCTTTCTGTGACTCAGCACCTTGCAGAAATCTTGCTACACACAGGTTCAGGCAAACAATAGGTGGTTCAGACAGTGGCATGCAAGATTCAACCTTTTTTTTTAAACTCAAAATGGACAATCCTGGCTGTAGAATCTGCTGTCCTTATTGAGGAAGAGGATAAAACTTGATTTTTATTTCCAATGATTCCTTTTAAGTGCATATGGTTAGGAAGCAGAAATTCCTGTGAACATTTTCAAGCTTTTTCCTTTCCCTTTCCCCTCTTTCTTTTCCCTTTTCCCTTTTCCCTTTTCCCTTTTCCCTTTTCCCTTTTCCCTTTTCCCTTTTCCCTTTTTCCTTTTCCGTTTCCTTTTCCTTTTCCGTTTCCTTTTCCGTTTCCTTTTTAGTTTCCTTTTCCGTTTCCTTTCCCGTTTCCCTTTCCCTTTCCCTTTTCCTTTTCCTTTTTGCCTTTGCCTTTTTCTTTCCTCCCATTCTGTTACCTCTGCATCAAGAATATCTGTTTTAATCTGAGTTGGTGGAGATCTGAAGAGCAAAACAGTTGATAAGGCTGTGTTATTGTTATCAACTATATAATGCTAGCTGTCAGTTTTGAACAATGTAAAAGAACTCATGGCAGTCTAACAGCCCTAAAGAAGAGAAATTTGATAGGTAAGAATCCTGGGTGAATCTCTGCTCTGTAACAATTGTATAACCAATTTAGAGTCATTACACTAAACTGCATGAAAATGATTCCTTTTTAGATTTCCTAATCCAGGTATTATAGTAAATATGGATATAACAGAGCCATCTTAAATTCTTCTTTTCTGCTAATATCTAGATTTTTGTAATAAATCTGTCTTCTTGGCAAAGAATCAATAGTGCTAAACATACTTTTAATAATTAATGCATGCCTACACCAAAGCAAAAATATATAGATTTATAGGATTCTTTAACGTGGTGGAAATGCTGAGGTAATTTATTTATTCCTTCCTTTGAAAACCTATAAAGTAGTAGGAGGAGTATTTTGGTTTCATAATCTGTTTATCTCAGCCTGCTCTACATGGCCAAATCAACTCTAGGGGTGCCTCTTGCTTAATATTTTCACTCCTTTCATCATTTTTTTGGGACCTTTGAAACTACGTTGATGATTATCTCAAACCAAATATTGTGAGTGAATCTTTTGCTTGCTACTTGGAGCATGAGACATACTGGCACAAAACGAGCTTTAAAATTCTGGAGGTTTATTAGTTTCTTTCCTTTTCCCCTTTTCCTTTTCCCCTTTTCCTTTTTTCCTTTTCCTTTTCCTTTTCCTTTTCCTTTTCCTTTNTTTTCCTTTTCCTTTTCCTTTTCCTTTTCCTTTTCCTTTTCCTTTTCCTTTTCCTTTTCCTTTTCCTTTTCTTTTCTTTTTTGTGTTGAAATTGAAGTAGGAAGATGAGTTGATGACAAAGAGATGGAATTGTTCAAATTATCTTTCAGCCAATGCTGGGCAAGGAGCTGACCCACAGATGAGAGCCACTGCTAATATGAATGTTGAGCCCATCACTGTAAGCCACACAGAAGAAAATCCAATGGGAAATAGACCTTAATGTACAGGACTGGAGTTAAGGTCTTTTAATTAAATTTAAAGATTTTCGTCCTCATGGGAAAGGATATAATTAGCTAATTTCTGACAACTATTTGACCTGCAGATGCTCGGATCAGCAGTCAGAGGAGTCCACTGAGAAGTACCACTAGATTATAATTATGAGATTTTTGGGAACTATTAATTATTCATGTGACATCTTGTTTACTAACTGCTGGAATAATAAGTTAGTAAACAAGTATCAGCGTCTTGTGTTATAATAAAGATGTGTTTTAACTTGGTGGTCAGACTCCAGGACTGGCTTGAACAGAGTGGCTGCCAAGGGTTGGAATCACTGCTGCTGCCCTTGTACCTGGTACCAGCTTGGGATCTTACTGCCCTTGTACCTGGTACCAACTGTACTAAAATAAGAAAGCAGCAAAAATCAGTATAATGAGGTAATGCAGTGAAGAAATGTCTGCAGTGACCTTAAGGAGACCCTAAATATAAGATTATGGCCAATGCATTGCTGCTTTTGCTTCTAACTTCAGTGAAGTTAAATCTGAAGTGAGTTTGATCCCTGAGGTTTGTGCACCTGAGTCACATTCTAATTCTGTCTAGTTTAGAAAAAAGCTTTTAAATTAAGAGAGAGAATGTCAGTCCTTTCATGCTGTAGACATCACAGCTCCTGATGCAGGCAGGTGCCAAGAGCTACATGCCCCTTTCCTGAACAGATCTGAGAGACAGAATGTTGATAAACGGGTAGAGAAACCAGATAAGTGTCCTTCAGCACAACAGAAAATGGTGTTCTCCTATTTATGGATTGGAGATTTGCTATCAAACTCATTAATTTGTGCATACCTTCACCATGTCTCAGTAGGTGTCAGCTGCCATTTGGCCATCAGCATAACGACAGGGCTGATGTATTCATCCAGTGCGGAGGGGAAAGATCCCAAAGCCTTTCTGAATTATTCTTGCAGGAAGTGCTATATGGGAGTGGGAATCATTATAAAGGTTGTGCTCTGTAGAAATTAAAACTGTGCTTTGTCATCTCTGCACTACCCACTTTAGAGACCCAGAAAAGTACAGTGCACTCAGAGATGCCAAAGGAAGTGCATTCAAAAGCAGGAGATCTTCCAAGAAATCAAATTATTAATGTCTTGCTTTGTGTGCTAGAAAGGAGCTACTTTTAAGCAAGTATACTAATGGTTTTATTCTAACTGCTCAAAAAAAAAGGTCATTTGTTTATTGAATACATTTGCAGCTACTGTTATTTTAATCCTTAAAAATTGGTTTGGAAAAGGCACCTGGCGCTTCCAATGTGCAGATATAAAATGTGAAGAAGCAATTATGGACACCTTTTTACAGCAGGGATAATCTAAAAGTGAAGCCTCTTTTTGGAAGGCTTCTGTAGTCAGAAACTTTACGAGACAAATTTGTTTTCCTGTTTTGTTCTAAAATGCCTGGGTAAGAGTATTAAAAGCCACCTCATCTGGATTCCTAATCTGGAGAGAGTTTTCAAGCTTTCATAATAGAAGTTTCTTTCTATCAAAAGATAATTGATTTTTTTTTTTTTTTTTCCCAAGAGTAACTACCTCAAAAGTAGCTTTTCAACCTCAAGTAGAAAACTGCAGTAAAACTGCAGCTCTAAGGGGGCCAGGCGGGCAGTGGCTGAGCTGTCAGACTCAGCTCCCCGCCAGACCCGAGGGGTCTGTGCCCCCTTTGTCCGCTCCATGCCCTGATGGGGTTGGTGGCATCAGTCACCAGCTGTGCTTTCATATCGCCTCTGCGTTGCCTTCTGTGACTTTGGATGGTGAAGAGAAACCATCCTGTGGCTGTGCTGGTCTCTGCTAGTGAGAATGCTACAGGCACCCAGAATAGCAGAATTCAAATCAGCCAGCATGAACACATCTGTGTTTTTTTCTGAGCGAACAAATTACTCGAGTTACGCTTTTATGCCCAAAGTAAGAGATTAGTGTAAAACACAGATACACATACACATGTATGCTGTTAAGGGATTGTTTTCAATCTCTGCCTCAGGGCCCAGATCAGCACATACTATCTGTGCACGAACATAATTTCCATTTAATTTGAGCGAGAACTGTGAAACAGATAACTTCTCGGTTAGTTTTCATGCATTTCTACTACAGCAATTTCAGTGTCTGTAAACTTAGGGTAAAGCAACAGGAGGACTGGTGGGAACAATTAACTCAGTACTATTGGCTTTTCTATGGCTAGACAGAGAACAAAACCAAACATTCATGTCTTTTCTGGGGGTTGAGAATAATGTATGTTGCTGGCCAAAGTGATAAAAGTTGTAATACAAATAAGACCCTAATCTAGGTTTGGCAGCTCCATTAGAATTGTAAGACATTTAAGACATTACCTGTATGTAATGTTCAAATGGTTTATGACACTTCCAAGCCAAGCTTGTAATGTTCAAATGTATGGTTTTCTCTTGCACAAATGCAACCACCAGCAAATTCTGAACTGAAGGTCCTGAATAGTTTGTGAAATGCATTGTAAGTGAAGATTATCTCATTTCAAATACTCAGAGCGTGCACTTTTTCCCTGTTTTGTGACTACTTCACTCCCTTCCTGATACAGCATCCACCCACAGTGCTTTTCTTCTGAAGGGAACAAACAGCTGGAAAATGAATGAATGTTATTCTGTTTAAAGTTCTATTTAAATTTAACCAGTTGCCTGTGCTCTCAGACAGCTTCAGATGGAGAAACATAATGCTACCATACAGAACTGACGCTGATTTTGAGGAGAAGTTTCAAAAAAGAAGAGGTGATTATTTTTTAAGTATTTGTAGTAGCTTTCTAATTTTGCCACTAAAATGATGCCTTGAAGCTGCTGGCACTGTGATAATAAACATACACATCAGTCATTTGAAATGCTTTACAAGCAGCAACATGCTGCTGTTCAGAAAACTGAGCCACAAAGCAGCTTAGTGATTTATCCTAGAATCCTGGAATGGTTTGTGTTGGAAGGGACCTTAAAGATCATCTAGTCCCAACCTCCCTGCCATGGGCAAGGACACCTTCCACTAGACTCGGTAAAACTTCATCTGAAGTCTCACTTCATGTCTTAAATATGACTGACCTCTTCACTGCTGTGCCCTTACTGGCTATGATGACTTTTGGTCAAACTGACAATTTTGGTTTAAGCAGAATTCTGTGTTGTTCAGCACATCCACTCTGCAGCAGCCCTGGCTTTGATGTCTGGGGTCAAGAAAGGCTCTCTGTCTCATGGAACTCCACCAGCACAGTGGGACCACAGAGGATGCAAGGCCAAGTTCACTGCAAGTCTTGCACTGGTGCTCACTTCAGAAGACCTTCATGCGTCAGTGTCATTTTAGGGCAACGTCTCCTCTTTATTTCCAGAGCTAGGGTGCAATGTGTGTACTAAACCCTGGGCAGTTTCTGGGTAGGTGATCTTCAACATACACTCCTCTTATCAATCAGGACATTTGTTACAGAATTTGCTTTGATTTACAGAAAATTTAATAAACCTGAGCAATTCTTCAGTTGCTCCAAAGAGGAGATACTCCTGATCTTTCTTAGAAGCCCTGTGATTTAGTAACTCTAGGTGTTATATTTTCTCAGGCCAGAACAATCTCAAATAGGCAAAGTAGTTACTCATAGTACTAGAGAATCAGAATGAAGACAGATAGACCTAACTTCATTAATTCAGAAAAAAAAAATAAAAAGAAAAAAAGAAGAAACAAATTGATGCAGTATTTAAACCAGAAAATTGCTATAATGACAAATGACAACCCTGTAGCCTGCAAAATCTGCTAATAAAGTGTCTGCTGTGGCTGTTATTAAAACTAAACTTATGATCCATGATTATCTAACCATTAAACAGAAGTGGGGGTTGGATATAAACTGGATATCTGTGTCAGATGATATTTCACTGCTGTGTGGACTGAGAAAATTATTCATCAAATTTGATTTCTGATGCCTCCCTTCTCTGAAGATTAGCCCCCTAAGGAGTTTACAGACATTTAGAAAGATTCCTTCCTCCCTCCCTTTGTGCCCTTGTTCTCTTCAGTAATTACACTGTAAGGTTTCTTCAAGTTTAATTTGTAGACTTTTAAAAATAGCTGAGCCGTGATGTCTGACTACAGAGCAGCTCTGCATTGCCAGACAAGCATCCTTCCTGCTTGTGTGGAATTATTCCTGTGCAGGTGAAATTTGCTGGACCTGTAACAGCAGTAGCAGAGGTCTCTCTGTCAGTCAGGTTGTGTGGATATTTCCATACTTTTGCCAGAGTTACACCAGCTGAAGTGAAGTTAAGCAAAAGGCACATTCAACTGAGGTAGTAGTTGGCACATTAGATTTTCTTTATGGTTGATGTGTGATATATCTTTTGTTGTCAAGAAAATTGTTTACACCATTTGACTAATGGGATGGATGGTCTGTTTGGAAGAGAAAATAGACACATATGGAAATGGAAAAAGCTCTTGTTTTGCTGGGTTACTGCCCACGTGCCAACAAAATGCTGCTTCAGTTCCAACCTCCGCTGACTTCCACTGCAGCCAAGAGGAACTGAAGGTGGTGGAAGTGCTTATGGCAAGAAGGGAGCCTGACACCAGCAAGCCACAGGACTGTGTGCATTCTGCCTTTACTCCTGCTCCCAGAATGGAGTGAAGAGCAATGTATGTTCTGTTAATTCATGCATGGCTCCTCACCAGCTGATTTATTTTTAGAGGCTGATGCTTTCTCCTCTGTTAGCAAATATCCCACCAGCAAAGGAGTCCAGCACTCACCCTCAGATGATGAGGTAAAACATAAAATCAAATCCGTCTTCCACCAATGTCTGAAAATGTGTCATGTTAAGTACTAGTTGCACACTGTGAAAGTACTTGCAAGTGACAGGTCGCAGTGCCAGCTCTTTGCTGCTCTCAGCCTTCTTTTAGTAGGGCAAATAGGAGACTGGAGAGTTCTCCCCAAAGTCCGTTCTGCTGCAGACTTTAATCTCCTGAGACCTGAGGTGGGTTGATGGTGGATTGACAGCTAACCTGAGTAGTTCTGAGTATGTAACTTGGAGGAGAAGGCATCTGCCTGTATTATACACCCTTAAACCATTGAGATTTATTCTCCGATTTCTGTATAGCAATCATCCAAATGACAGAGAAAAGGTTTTGTGAATGATGTGCGAAGTACAACCAGGATTCTTTTAAAAATCTAACAGTCAATAAAGTATTTATGCTTTTTAGAATGAAGTTGAGCCTTTATATATCATTGATCCTTTATTAATTTAATTTTAAATACCACTATCCTGATTCACTACGGAAGCATTTTCCATTTTCCACTGCTCTTCCGTTAAATGTCCAAAGGGAGAATTTTCTGCTTACAGAAAAAGTAATTTCACAGATGACCACAATTGCTGAGGGCCAGATTCAAAAAATTATCATCTTCTCCTCCCTGTCTCCAAAATTTCCTGTCTTTTTTCATTAGCCATACACAGCAAGAGATGAAGCAAGCTGTATGAAACATTGTAATTGGGTGTCTCCCACTGAGGCCACATTAATATGTCATTAGACTAATATCTTTTACTGACACGCTGATATAGTTTTCAGAACAGATCTGGAAGCTTGACAATCTGGATATTGTATTTTAAAAGAATAAAATTACTAATAAATTTTTATTTAAAAATTTCCTGATTTGCAGGATGCCTTAAATCCTGGCTGAGAGCCTCCAAAGGTATCATATCACTACAAAAAACAGATTGCCAAAACAGTGTGGAGCTGTGGGGCTCTCAGAAGTCCAAGCAAAACCAGTGCAGAGATCTTGCACTCCAATCCCTGGAGGGGAGTTCCCTGCATTCCCTGCAAGTGGGGTGTCTGCAGCATGGCTGCAGCGCACACTGCATGGGGACAGACACTGCTTTCCTTGCATGAGGGCATGCAGCCAGAATATTTCACTTTCTGCTTAAAGTCATCAGGCAGCACACTCCTACCTGAGGATATCACCCAAAATTCAATCACCTTGTGCTAGTCCGTTTGCAGCCCCTCTGCCAGAAAGTGAGCAAGAGCTGTAGGCTGGGATCTGGAACTGGGTTGGATTTCTTTCTAGCAGAGGAACACTTGCTTTAAGTCCTAGATTAGTTAGAAAAGGTCTCAGAGCAGGAACTTCAAGGTGTATGTGTGATGCTCATTTTTCACTGACATATCTGAATGGGAAAATGGAAAAATTGGGGTAGATTTTGTCTTTTGCTTTAAGGTTTTTTGGGGTTTTGTTTTTGTTGTTTTTCAGATGAAGGGCAGATGAAGAGCCTCTGTTCCAGTGAACTCAGAGCAGAGACACTGTCTTCATTGTCTTGAAAAAAGAAAAAACAGAAAGAAGTACAAAGACAGTTTGAAGAGCCCCGTGGTCCCCAAGGGCTGCCTGCCCCTTCTTTTAGCAGCTTTCGAGGTGAGTCCTGTTTGATTTATTTTGGCATATCTTTATGCTGAAGAGCTGTGTCGCTGAGCCACTTTTAGCAGAGTGGGAGCACATGGAAGTTGCCTTTGGTACTTTACATATCTGTGTCTCCTTTCATCCCAGAGTCTGTTAGTAAGATAAAAGGTCCTTGTAGGAGTTGATGCAGGATTAGGGCGTACAGGGGGAATGGCACAGAGATCAGAAGCAGAGCTCTTTCAAAGCTAAATGGGCCACAGCAAAGACTACAAGCTAAACAAAACACAGGACTCGATCGAAAAACATGTTAGTGTTCTCTCTCCTTCAAACTGTGTCGATCTTCTCTGCTGCAATTGTGGCACTGTTTAGTTTTTTCCAGTGAGAATGAAAATTTAAAAAAATCTTTTTAAAGTGTTTAAGGAAGTGAATCTTACATTTGAAATAAATATGTTTTCATGAAGAGTAACATAGGCTTGTTCTGAGAAGTGAATTGGGTGAACAGAAGACTGATTGAGAATGCAGATACCCTCTATGCCACTCATGAAATTTTATCCAGAGATCTGCAGTCTGAAAATATTCACATAACTTTAAATTTCTGTTCCAGATTGTCAGGAAGTATAAAGAGACTCTTAGGAGAATGTTAAAATATTTTATTCCAGAAGGACAATTGGGCATTTTAGAGATTAAAATTTACTGTACATAATATCTTTCAGGCAATTATCAAATCGTTAGTTATAAAGAGTTCTTTGACCTGAACTTAGCTCTACTGCATGCATTAGGATTCATTCATTATAAACTAATTGAGGAACAATTAATTGGTATTTGAAGGTATTAATTTTTTTGTTGTTCTTTAAATTCAGCTATTTTGTTCTATAACATAATACATAAGAGGCAAAGATTATTGCTTTTTAATGTTTTCTACAAATAAATTACAAAATTAATTGCTGGCTGCACTGTAAATAAGAAGACGTCAATTACAAACCTTTCTTTTTGGAGGGTTATAAATCAGTTATACAAGTTCTCCCCAAGCACAATAAATAAATTAATTAGCAGACATTGTCTTAGCAGACAAGCATGTTTATTTGCATGTCTAATGATCTCGGGAGTCTTAATCATTTTGCATTTTCTATGTGCCTTGAGATCCTTGAAGGATGGACTTGGAAAAGTTTATCTCTCATTCATTCATTCATTCATTCATTCATTCATTCATTTTAACAGTATATGCCAATCTATTTCAGCCAGCTGTGTGTGCTAGATCCCACAGTGTATCTATTAGCAAATGTCTCACGGAAATTATTAAAGAAACCTTTGAGAGCAGGTAATCACTTAATTTGAGAAGTAGAAAAGGTGAAATCATCCCTTTAACGAGAAAGATGAGCCATTGCTTCTTGGAGGACATAAAAACTGAAAGAAAGGATTTCTGTTATACACACCATAAACTTGAAAAGCCTGGTTAAAAACATATTCACATAAAGATATATCTGTCTTTATAGATACCAAAGAGGTAAATATAACCACAGCCAGATGGAAACAACACACACACATAAATAGGGTCCATCATTTAGCAGTCATTTTGAATCATTGGATTAAACCACTTAAGGATATGCTAGTTCATATCATAGCTGAGCTGCTAAATGGGTTGTTAATCCCTTTTTCCTCTCCTCTGCCTGCATTTGTGTTCCTGCACTTGCTGTTAGGCTTGGGCTGAGCTTGACAAGCTCATTCTTGAAGGGCTATGGGATGGGCTGGTTCAGGGATCTGAAGGCAGAAAGCAGTTCATTTTTGGAGGAGGAGATTCATTTTCTGCAGGTTTAGACACCTGAACCATCCCACAGTGGGTCCAGGCAAGTACTGGAGCAGTCAGGAGAGGTGTGAAAGGAGATCAGTGTAGTTCCAAAATCAGATTTTAGCGTGGATTGAGATTTACTGCACTACGGGGTGGGAGCCAGACCCTTCCAAAATGTAGGGTGGTCTCAGACTGGGTGCAGCCCCCCTTCTTCACTGATTACAGAGGAACAACAAGGTGAAAACGCTTCTTTAACACTTAATGCCTATAGTTAGATGATTCTAATTTAGGATTAAAAAAATCTTGATTAAATGAAGAGTACATATTTTCCTGTCATTTTTAGGATTTAAGTTAAAGAGGAATATGGCCATTTCTCTTGGGCTTTAAAGCAAAAAAAAAAAGTTTAAATGTTCATCAAATTTTCTTTGAAAGCTATTTAAACATCTGAATAAAAGGAAGATGTATTGTTATTTAGAGCTCTTTGGAAAATCTCCAAGCTTTAATTGCACTTCACTTTCATTTCAGCAAGAATGAATCTGAATAAAAGTGTCTCTGTCCTGTGGTGCTCTTTCATTCCCCATCTTAGTTCCTGCAAAAATAATGCTCTGCTGAAGCCAAGCTCAGCCAGGGCCGTGAATTTAGACATCTCTTTTGGCTCTTGGCTGATTTTCTCTTCTTTTAAGACTAAATTAAAAGCAAGTTTGAAAGTAGCAAGTCAATTTTCCTAATTATCTGAAACGTGGTGACTATAAATACCACACTACCTATTAAAAATATATTCAAGAATATTCAGTAGATGATATGCAGACAAATGGATTTTTTGCTGGCAATCCGGTGGTTTTCTCTCAGATTTTCAGGCCAGATGATGTGTGCACACTGGGTGCAACATGGGGTTTCTGGATAAGTTGGACTTACATTTGTGTACATGCAAGGAAAACTGACCTTGTTTCCTGAGAACATGTCAAAGGTTCTCTCGAGTGTCTGTGCATTGGTTCATTCTCTGATATCCCAAATGCCACAGGAGTCAAAGAGAAAAATGAGCTGAAAGATGAAACAGCTCCGGGAAAACCCAGGTCTGGTTATCTTTGACGTGGGTAATGAGAGGGGGGCTCTTTCTCTATTCTGGGTCTCAGCACACTTGCTGAGATCTGTGGCAGTGCGCTTTAAACTCAGCCATCAGCTTTCCCATGGAAACTTCTAAACAGTACACCTATGTGCTGAGCTGTATTTTCATACAGTACCAGGAATTCCTCATCAGCTGCGTGAGGATATTGAGCCAGGTTGTTCAGTACCTGTAGGCCACTCAAACGTTGGCTTCCATTTAAACAGACATTAGGAAGTGTGAGAACGGACTCTGGAGCCAGAGCCTGTGTGCTTTGTTATACTGGATCCTAAATGTATGTAAAAATTGCAAAGCAGGAGAAAATTTGGTATATCTGTAGCTGTCATTTTAGCTCATATAAAGAAAACAAAGGGCCTATAAAGAATGAGATTCTATTTTCTGAAACTCATCTCTAATCCCAGTTATACTGCATTTGAATTTCACACACTTAAAGCATTTTAAAAGTTTTAAAATCAAATAAAGAAACTTACAAAAAATCCATAATGGAAACTTCTGGATTTTTCAAAAGCATATTCTTTTTTTTTATCAGTGATAAAATCATACCATATTCTATATTCTATACACCTGCATTTAAAAGGGAGTGGTATAATAAGTTATTGTTAAAGTGATAGGCAGTACGTATTTGTACTGGCAGTGGCCAGTCAACCAAATAGAAATGGGTCAATTCTTATATTTAATTTCTTTTGTTCTGTCAAAGTCAGTGACAAATCTGGTTGGTGTGAGGTTGTACACCTACGTGTTTCACATGTGTAGAAAAGGAATCTAGGGAATATTTCCCATTCATTTTCAGGGAATGTTAGTGCATGGAGAGTTAACAAGAAGACAGGGCATTTCCTTGGGACTTATCTTCAGAGGAAGGAGCAATCTCTGTTCACTGACCTCTAAAGATCTGATTTTGTCCAGTGCTGGCTGCCTGGCTGTTGGTGGTTATATTTTTGAACTTCTGCATTTAATCTGCTCAGAGAAGTTTTTTGTGTGTTTTGATTGTGAGGAAGATGGAGTCTTCACCATTGACAAGATGTGGGACTTGAGATTATCATTTTAGCAATTTTTAGCTTCTGGTTTTAGCAGTATTACTCAAGGTATTCTCACACATGTGAGGAAGTGTTGATGCTATTGGATCTTAAATACTTTGTACAGTTCTCTGCTAACCTTCCCAGGAAAATGGTATCTGGAATAAAGAGTGGCTGCAGGGATTTGGAAGCATGACCTATGAAAGAATGCTAAAAGCTTCTTTGGACTGGCAAAACAAGAGCTGAAAGGGCTTAGAATGCTCTCCCTGACAGCCATGGGGGTTGAACGTGAGGCTTTTCATGAAATTCAATATATGCATCTTTACACTGAGGTGCTGTGAGCCTACAGACCAGATTTGGTCTATGAAACTCTTAATTTTGCAATTTGCTCATTACAGATTGAAAAAAAAATCTCTGAGATGCATTTAAACTGCCAAATATTTCAGAGAGATATTTGTGTGTTCTTGATTTAAGAAATGTCTTCTGTATGCCTCACAAAATTTGATTCTAAATATAAACTGTCAATGTATATAGAGTAAACAGATATATTTTGATTTTCGTTATGCAGTTGTTTTTCTAGGATTTTTTTCTAATTCAGTTTGCTTCAAAACTAGTACTCTCATTCTTGATTTGGCATTCCTGAACTTGATCACAGTTAAAACTTATTTATAAATGAGATGGGTTTGCTGGAGTTTTACATAAAAGATATTATTTTAACCCATGTAACACCTAATGTTTTCATCATCTGTAAATGAAGTAAACTCATCTTTTTTGCAAAATCTAAATGCAAGGCTACAAAGCTGTATATGACAATTCTTTTATAAGCTGTGAATGCATTGTTGAGTTCATCTACATGCAGAGCTGGTAGTGGTAGTGGTATTCAAGAAGCATATGCATGGGCTAATTGGATTTTCTATTTTACATTACTTCTTTGTTGAATATGTGCAGGCTTAAAAGATTCAGGGTAATAAAAACAGCATAATGCTACATGTATATGATTACCTCTGTCTTGTCAATGACTTAATCTCAGAGTTAATGTCATTTATTTTTCAGATGTGGGAATGAGTCATCATCTATCAAAATATTAAACTAATTCTTATGCTACAGTATTGATTGGCAGAACTGAAAGTGTCCTTAAAGTTGTTTTCTTTGAGTTTGAAAATTAATGCAACAAGATCTAGTTTGGGGTAGTATATGGCTTTTTCTCCTGTGACATATTGTTGGAATAACAGGATGGGTGATGGCAGCTAGGGAGTGCTTTTGAAGTTGTCTTTTTTTTTTTTTCTAAACCACTTAGTAGGAGAACATTAATAGTAGTTTGAATTTGGGATTCTCTTGTGAGACCACAGAGTCACCTTATTTCTCTCTTAATGATGACACATTGTTAAGATGCGTGACATATAGAGGTAAAAAACCCACTAAATGTAAAAAAGATAAACTATGAGAATTAAGGAAGACTAGGACATTTAGGCACTTATTTTTACTGAAATTCAGTAAGCAGGACTTGGACATCAGAATTTAGTGGAAAACTTTGAAACAGCTTCCCTCCTTTTCATTCTTCCCCATTTTGAAGGCAGTGGAAGGATAAGTACTAAATACCAGCATAACAAAGAATCTTATCCAGCAATGAAGAATTGATGGGAAAGTGTCAGTATGGGAATAGAGGCATTTACTCTGGGTAGAAACAACAACAAGGTAAAGAAGCTGGAGCTGCCCCTAGCATTGCCTGGAGTCTGGGAACAGGATTCCAGAATTTTCTGCACTTCTTCTGTACCTTGTCTCCCTATTTTCGTTTTTGAAGGGGAGTTGTTTACCAGTGGTATAATCATAGCTTTGTTTTATTGTGGTAAGGCTGTCAAGTAACACACCAGAAAGTCCAGAAAAATCCCCAGAAGGCCACCCCGAGCATTCGTGCAAGTAATCAACAGTGATAAATTTAGCACGGAACATTTGGTGGTGTAAGCTGCAGACTGAGAACAATGGATTTCTCCAGCTATGATAGTAGGGACTTGCTGCCCCCCATCCACTAATTATCTATGGAAATGAGGGTTGGGACTTGCTAGCAGGATTAATTTCTTGGCAACTGCTGAAAATTATAGTGATTTTGAGAAAGCAGCAATCAAGGAAGATATCTGTACATGTTTGTTTGCCAAAAATAGCACAGCTAATACTTGGCTGTGTTTTAAAGTCTTGAGCAAATTGTATCCTCCCATTTCAGTACTGCCTGAATGCTGAACAAGCAACATGAACACCACGGCATCCTGAGGTAGCAAAAACATTCAGGAGACATTTGAAGATGTCAAAGCATCTGTTTTCCCCACTAATTTTGTGAACTTGTGTTAGACAGAGGCCATGACATGGAGGTGGGCTTCTGTCTCTGCAGCAGTGATAACCTTCCACTGCTCCCTGGAGATGTGCTGGAAAGGGGAACAGAGCCAAGGGGAGCTGAACAGTGAAAATATTGCAGAGATTTGCTTCCCAGGACAGGTTCTCTATGACAGATGATAAAGTGGGCCCATATTCTGTTCTTACATTTGACAGGATTTTGCTAAGATTATGGAAAGGTTGGTGATGGTATTAATGGTCTTGTTGATTCTAAATTACACTCCATCAGTTTAAGCAAAGGCTTAGTCATCCCACTCACTGTCTAGAACATGCAATTTCTCCAGAAGATATCCAGTTTACTAATTCAGGAAAAGGGAAATATTGGAAGCAGAGTGAGAGTTGTTCAGGTCTTTACGAGCCTGCTCCTCTGTGGAGGCTGCAGACTTTTGGTCACTCCTCTCAGCTGGCAGTTTCCAGGTTTATCATTGCACAGTTAGTCCAACAGCTTTTAGGGAAGATTTGTGCAAAGCATACTCAGTCCTTTGTTTTATAGATAGTTGTTATTACAAACTGAAATAGCCTCAGGTACTTAGTAAAAGTATATTTCAAAAAACAATGAAACTTGAAATCAAGACACAACTGCAAATATTCATAGCTCCCTTAACAGTGGTCTTGAAAAAATTTCAACAATATATCTTTATATTACACTGTACATCCTTTGAGTCAGACATCTCCATCACATGCACACCATAGCGTATTAGACAGCACACTGAATTCTGCATTAATGACTTGAAAATAGTCCTCACAACTCATGATATTGCTTGAGCTGTGGGAACAGTTTTCTGTGAGGCTTACTGCCAAATCTTTCACTTTTGTTATTCTGGTATGAAACTGTGACAATTTAGCACAAGCCAGTACTAAAAGCTCACATTTTATATACTCACAAAGTGCAAAAATCAATGCATGAGCAGGCAGAGAAATACTAAAATGCCTGTAATCTGAAAGCAGGGCTACCTGCAATCCTGTTTCATCAGTCTGCCTAAGTACCCAAAGTCAGGAAGCTTATCTGATCCATTCAGACTTCTTGATGATGAAAATCTCACAAAAACAAAGGATTTCTGAGACTTTGTCATTTCAGTCATTCAGAAAATACGAGACACATTCATGTGTCTTTCATATTTCATCTTTTCCTGTCTGCAGACAAATCAGAAAATTAGAACACTGAACAATTCCTAAAAAAAGAGAAACCTTTTAAAAGAATCCTTAACATTTTGGCTCGTGTCTAATGACAAAAATGAGGTAATTCTGTTCCTGCTTTTGACATAGCTGATTGATCCCTGCTGGGAGTGCATGTTCACACTTGCTTGCTTGATTAAGTAAGACATAAAAATGGTTCAGGGACCGAATTCCAGCCAGGTGTAATTCTACTCAGATTGAGGGAATTTTTTACCCCAGAGATTTTTAGAGCTTTTCACAGTTAAAAATTAAGTGACCTTTTTGATTCCACTTTACAAATATTTTCTAATGAAAACAGAATTGGTATGAAATTTCATTATTATAGCAAAGCATTTCATACTGTGACAACCCAGCTCCTTTCAGAATAAGTGAAAAACATTTTCTAAATTAAATGGCAAAAATGCCTGTCTTTGAAGGGGCTTTAGCCCTGAAATTCTCATCTGCAGGGTGTTTCCTGATCTGCCTACTTCCCAAAAGGTCCTTCTCTTGTCAATACAAGTGTTTTGTCCACCTGTCATTTTACCAGGGGATATTCAGCTTTCATGTTCCAGCTTCATACATAGATGGCAGTGTTTAAAGAAACATTTACAAAATATGTGCACCAGTGAATCAAGAAATATAACAATGATCACACTCAAAATGTACTCCACTTGTCGGGGAATTACTGGTTCTGACTGCTGACCATGATGTAGGGATCTTTGAAATGTCTGCTCTCTCACAAAACGTCCTGGATCGCAGCAGCAGAGAAGCATGAGCACATGGTACACTCCTCTGTTCCCCTCCTATCTCCCATCATGAGAAAAGTCCTTCCAACTAACTTCTTGTTCCTTTTCATGAGCCTCTCAGACTCTGAACTATTACTAAAAGTGATCCATGATTCAGTTAGCAGATTGTTAGCTTCCACTCAGCTTGAAACAGAGAAAAAAGTTCCCCAATTTAATTTTCTCTTGTATTGACATTTGTGTGACCCTGCATGGTTTTAGTGGCAAAAACTTAAAAATACTAACAGCTTAATGATATTAAAATGAAAGAATAGCTTGTGAAAAAAAGGCTTAAGAGAGTAAGTGTTGTTACTATTTTTACTTTTCAGAGAAAGGTTCAAGTCAGATCACAAAGATAAAGTTCCAGAACATTTACAAAAAATTACTCATCACATCGTGTCCTAAAATAAAGCAGCATGCACTTAATACCTCGTGACAGAAGTGTGTCCTGCAGATTTCCCAGGCTAGGTTTATACACATACCTTTAAGCCAAAGAAGCACTTGAGCTTCTATTTGCTGATCAAAACCAGGGCAGAGCTCTGTTTTCAGTTCAGCCACCTCTAATCAGTGGAAGTTTAAAGGGCTTTTGAAAGACTGAGCAAAGCACATGTGGCTAAGACGAAGCACTTGTCAGCTCCAGGGAGTAATCCAACATGGGCAGCCAGAGTCAATCTGTTCCTTGCGTGACGGCGCAGACACAGCCGCAAGCAAAGGCCACTCAATTTCCTGAGAAGTGTGGAGTCAGCTATGACCAGAGCCAGGGAAACGTGATCTTTTGTGTCTGAGGCACCTGCTAGGAGGAACCTGTGCCATGGCCGTGTTCAGTGCTCCAGATGGCAGTTTCCCATGGCAGGGTGTGCTGCAAGACCTTCACATTCATCCTGTCACCTGTGGCTGGGTTTTACATCTCCTGCAGTAATGTTTGATTCAGCCAGGAAAGGAAACTTTCTAAATGATGCTGCAACTATTAACAAAAAAAAGCATGGATGACTTTTTCCTATGCTTAATTCCATACAAATACACTGTTCTGTTACCAAAACAGACACAGAAACTCCAGTGGTCAGACATTCCAGAGCCTGTGTTGCTGTCCAGCTTTAAATCTGTATCCTTCTTGCACAGGCATATGCATTTTTATTTACTGCTATGTTTTTACCACTGGACCCCGGCCACTCTCAGTGCAGTGATTGTAATTAGATGATCAGGGCTTTCTTCTGTCCTTGTGGCTGACTATGTCTTCATGCTCTGGAGATAAAAGTAGGAATTCTTCTATGGGCTTTTCCATGATGCAGATCAGTTAGCAAATAAAATTTCAGACAAATTATTGAAGTTTGGCAGAGTAAAAGGGTATTTGAAAATGTGGTGTTAAAATGTGAAACACCAGCAACTGCTAATGGAAGGCACTACCATTCCCACCTGTGCTAAATTCTAACTTTGAAATCTATTTAGAGTGACCTCGGCTCTAGCCCATTCCAGTTCTGCCCATTCCAGGATAGGTCAGCAGGAGTAACAGAACAGCAGCAGTGGTAAGGATTGCAAGATGGTTAAAGTCTAAGGATAACTCTGAACCAAACTGACAACTCACATACACATCCACCAGCTAATTTCTAGAGCACCTGATGAGATAAAAATACGTGTTTTTAAATGAGTTATGACTGGGAAAGTGGATGTAGAACAAAAGCAGTTACACCTTAAAGAAGAGTAAGGCAGATGTATCCTTTGCTGTGAATGCTTGTGCAGTGCCATCAAAATACGAATTATCTGCAGAGACTGTGGGGTGATGGAAGATGTTCTACACATTGTCAGTAGTGTGTAGAGCTGTGTAAAATGCCATCTAGGAAGAAAAAAATGCATGTTTCATGCAATGGTACATAAATAAATGGGGAGCTTTAGTGCCTGTCTGTGCCCATACAGATGAGGAAGTTAATCCCTCCAGACCAGGGAGGCTGCAGTTTAAAAGTGAGCCTTCCAAAGTCTTGCTGTTAATAGTGCAGCTTAGACAGAGCACTTTGTTCTCCTGCCTTTTTGTCTGTGGTAATTCTCCTCCAGAGCAATATTATAGATCAGTCACTCTAAATCAATAATATTTGCATGCATTTATGTGTAGTTCATGCTAAGGAGAGTAAGCCAGAGCTAATTAAGCTAAAACATCATTTGTAGACTTGGCAGCTCCCTGTTAACTTTGAACAGTCCAGTACATAAAAGCACAAGGATCAAAAGATCTAGAACTGAAAGAGTGAAGACAGCTGATTTTTAAATGGAAAGACTGTAAAAGTCAAGTGCCTCATGAAAGCATCTGGGTTTCTACAAAGCTAAATGACAGATCTTGCTAATATCCAAAGGCAGGCAATAAATTACCCACAATCAGATGATAGTTCTCAGATTTCTTTAACAATATCTGAACACCTCCCATGTATTTAAAAGTCAAACTGATTCTTTTTCAGAACTGTAGGAAGAACAGCTTGATGGATATCTATTATTTATTTGATCACAAGTGAGAGCAAAGATCAGCCTCTATGCTAACCAGGATTTCCTAGTCTGGAACAAGATAGTTTTTCAGATCAACTTGATTTATTTTATTTAAGATCCTCACACCATGATACCAGCTACAGACACCAAGCTGCAGCTTTATTTTGTTTCCCTGTATAAAAAGTGGCAGAATCAACAATGCTTTGATCAAGGGCATCTCATTAATGAAGTAAAATATATATGTCTATATATATATATATATATATATGTTCTAGATTTGGAGGAAGGGGTTGTACATTCATTGTGCCTGCAATTATACATGGTCCACTTACCTGTAAAGAGCCTCTCCTTACCAGTTGCAGATATTTAGAACCTATTTGTATGTAAACTATTTAACCCTTCAGAACCTCATATAAATTTGATGTCACTCTCTAGAGAACTCACAGCTTTATCTCTGTATTTCAGACCTGTCTCATTCTGCTCAAAATAAAATTAGCCTGTCTTCCAAGCCTTGTTGTAGTCTGACCATGAGCTCAAACTGAACGGGGCTAAACCAGAGCTTTTAATCTTTCTCTCTGAGCAGCCTCCCTGTCATGTCCTTCAACACTGCAATCCTGCTTGCTACTTAGGCCAGTAACTGGAACATCATACTTGTCCTGGAATGTTCTCTTGTCCTCACAGTCACATTATACCTGAATCCTGCAAGGTTGGTTTGGGTCTTTTTAAAAAAATCTTAGATCCTGCCCACACAACTGAAATTGCTATCCAGAAACTCTTCCTCTCCCATCTTGATTACTGCAGCATCCTTTTTACTGGCATTGCAAATGCACTTTGCTCCTTCCACATTCATCTAGAACATTGCTGCCAAGAATATTTCACTAGCTGGTTGTTTTAACCATATCCTTGCAGGACAAATGCACACAGTGGAGTTTAATTTGGGCAACACAGAATTCCCTTATATCTCATTTAGACCAAATAAATGAAGGTACCTATTTTATTTGGCTCTAACTGACTTGCTTCCTTCTCCTGAAACAGCCAGGACAGTTTGGATTCTCTTCCTGCACCTCTTTCTGCTTTCCAGAGGCTGGCTTGTAGTGGTTGAGCTCTTGTAGTCCTTAAAGAAGAAACCAGTGTGCTTTTCTGTGTTCTTATACATGAGCAGCACTGTCAGAGGGATTTCACAGAACTGCTTCCTCGTTCTGCCTGGATACCCAAATCGCCATCATCTGAACAAAAATAGATGTTGTTCATGTATGGTGCTGCCACTGATCAAACTGACAAATGTTACTTCCTGAGCTTCTCTGCTCTGCCTGAGAGCATCTTGGCTCTTCCCTTAAACACAGATTGTGTGCTCCCTGGGGCAAGGGCTGTGTCTGAGACATGATTAATGGCACAGAGCACCCACTGGTGTCTACTGACTGTGACCAAAAAAATACAATGTGCGTGTATATATGTTCCCATTTGGTGTCCTGTGACCTTCACTAGTGCTTTTAGAATAACAGTCCAGTGGTTACACACAGCAAAAATTGATCATTTCCAACATATATGCTTAGAGGAATGTGCTTACAATTCATGGGTACAGTAGCCATGAATAATAAGGTGTCTCTATGGACAGGTGAAGACAATATTTGGAAAGAGAAGGAAACCTATTTCTATTAGTATGTATAAGAGTTCTCTAAACACCTTTATGATTTTCAGTATCAAATACAGTGATCGCAATTATTAAAAAATCTCAAGAAAACATTTTTTCATTATGAAGAAGAGAGAAGAGAGAGAAAACTTAGATCTCTTGCCAGCATTCACTACAGTCGACAACTAATCAGATCTGGGGAAAAATCCAAAATTAATACTGTCAAACTGAGCAACAGATGTTGAAAGAGAATCAGGCACTGCAAGAAAATTGATGTGCCAATGAAAATTAGACAGACAGGAAATTCTCACTAAATAAAACCCAGCAGGTTACAGGGACTCAAAAAAAAAAGTAATTTTAGATCATCTAGCCAGTTCATCTTTGTGTAACCGTATTAATAGCGTTTTTCTTTTTTTTCCCCATTTGTTATACAAATATTTGTGTAGTAAATAGAAATGTGTATGCTGTTTTACATTTCTGCAAAAAACCTTTTCTCTGTTCGCTCAAGACAGATTGGCTTCATCTTACTTGCAAGACTTTTTAGGTTTTATTCCAACTAGTCAGCCCTTACTTCTCTTCAACAGCCATTGTTTGCCTTTGTATCTGGGTGCAGACAAAGAGGCTTCGGTTGATTGTTTGCAAGAATATGAAATAAATTTCCATTCATCAGAGTAATGGGTTTCCATTTCCAGAGGCTAAGCCAAGGAACAGCTGAATTTAGAAGCAGACTTGTTTGCAGGGTGGCTTCAGCAGCATCCGTCTGTAAGTGGTTATGCACAGCACAGGCACTTTTAGGGTATAGACTTTGTTATCCCTACATTGCTCAGACAAGAGCCCAAATATTGGAAGGTTGTCTACAGATTTGGAGATTCTTTTGCCAGCTACAGCTGCCAGGCTCCTCATTTAAGTCGGTAAAACAGATGTGATTAGGTCAAACATTTTTGAGCCAAAAGCTTGACAAACAGAATAATTTGAAAAGCAAAAAAAGAAAAGGCTAATCTTCTGTGTCTTCTAACTCATCTCATGTTTTCTCTCAGATAGCAGCTGCTGCTTTAAGTTGCACACAGCATTATTATTTTTGTTTCCCTGGTTTGACTCATTTCTTTTGGAAAAGAGATCTATTAGCTTTTTTTTGGCAAGCAGAATTCTGGCCTGACTGTGGATTTTTCTCCCACTCTCTCTCACTCACTCACTCACACATGCTTTCCTTCCTTTGCTGCTTTTCCAGCTCTTTAGCTGTTCCTCCCTCTGCTGTAGTTGCAACAAGCACGGGGAGGGTTCTGCATTAGCATCAGGAGGTACCTACAGGCTGACTGTGTCCTGGTACCTGTGTGCTGCCTCTGTGAACAATTCAACAAATAAAAGCCAGTTAAGAGATTATTTTGTTTTCAGGGACGTGAAAACTAATTAAACAAAATAAAATTCACTGTTACGGTGTGTGTGTTTGTGTGTGCACATTTATGTGCTAGAACTGGAAAGCTGGAACTGTGATGAACTGGAACAGTTACTGGCTTTGGACTGGAGAAATGCCTTTGCTGTGTGTAAGCCAAGCCCCTCACCGGATGGCAGCTCTTCAGCTGGCATGGATTAGGATAGGTAAGCAGCACTGTGCAGACTATTGAGTTTCTGAGCTTTCCTGTCCCTGTTTAACTGATCTCTTGTTTTCTTGGGATCTCTGTGAGAATCTGTTGTGGTGGTGCAGATTGTGGTGTGCCTTGCCAGAGATGGAGACAGGAATCCACAGAACTGGGTACAGTTTTCCCTCAGAGGCAGAACAATGGAAGATTTACACTGGTGAGACAGGAGTAGGAACTGTGCCTCTGCATCAGTAATCGCTTATCAGGGCAAGGGAACAGGGTACTTTTCCTGTCTGGAGTCTTTACATAGCTATTGTGCCAATAGAATCCTACTGTCTCTGTTATCTGATAATTATCTGCAAGTTTCCCTTCAATGCCAGAAATCAATCCCTTGGACATTCAGCTACATGCCATTCTCTTCTTCCCAGGCCCATCCCTTCATTCCATGGAATTCAGAACCACGCTTAGACCAAGCTTAACATGAAAAGAAAGTAAAAATCACTAAAGAGAAGCTAAACCCTGGGTTTGAAGTAAAGGACATCCTAGAAGTAAGGAACAAGAACCAACTGGGATTCCAGGAAATGTTCACCAGAGGTCTTCTCAGTTCTTGTCCATCCCTCTAACTCTGAATTGCAGCAAAAGCAAACAGCAGGTTTTACTTAAAAGGTGATACAACTCAATGAGTCTCAGAAAAATAAAGCAAACAAAAAAATACCCTAGGAACTATAATTTGATTTTTATTAAGTGGAGTCCCTTTAAGTTCTACTAAGTGTTATGAAATTTTAGGCTCTGATCTGATTTTTCTATTTAGATGAGCCTGGAACAGCAAGACAAAGAGATGGATGTAAAAACAAAGAATTTCAGAGCAGCTGTAGGTACTCAGTACTTTTGGTCTGCATTACAAAAGTAATGCAGACTGAAGTGGCTCATCCTGAAGACTCTGCTAGACAATTGGACTCTGAAGTTGCTGTCAGGTTTGGAGAGCAGCAGGTTGAGTGAATGGTATTAATACTTTTTCTCTTTGTTACAGGGGTGTTTTTTGAATGGATTATAACCTGGTGGAGCTTCTGGGTAAGTTAATGAATTTAGTGGGGCCGGAGGAGGCACAATTTTTATATATCCAACTTCAGATATGAAAACAGATCTGATTTTCCTAGTCTGAGATTCAGGCCACTGAATGCAGAACAGAGCTGACTGGAAAAGCATATATTTTGCTTCAAGTGTTGCTTTGTGTTAAGGATGTACTTAACTCTCTTCCCAAACTGGTACTTCTCTGGTTTTATTAGCACTCTTAGCACCCTAAATAAGATTGGAGTAAAGAAAGGAAGGAAAATTTCTTTGATGAATATGTCAGCTAAATGTCTTTCTTTTTCCCTGAAGAAGGTTGTAATGTGGTTTTTTTTATCCGATCTGCAGAGGAACTGAAGTGATACATGAGCACTTAGCAATAAACATTTTTAATGGAGACCCCTATCCCCAGCTTAATTTCTGCCCTCAGTCATATTCCATTAATCAATACTAGTGATGTTCCTAGTGGTTCCACTGCACTCTGTGAACAATTCTGCTGCTTGGAATTAAAGAAATGTGCCTTGGGTGCATTTTGATACTCAGATTTAATAACAGGGGATCCAATATTGATTTTAATGGGAAATGGTTGGTGTATGAGTGTGCACATCTGTGTTTTTCTGTGCACCAGTTTCCCATGCATGCAATAGTGCTGCTCCAGTCCAGCACTTCTGGCTGTTATAGTACTGAAAAATTATCAGAAATGGTACAAACCATGGCAGTAGTGATTGGAGGAAAGTGATTAACTGCCTAATATGATCTTGCTTCCAGAGAAAGATGTACAAGTTTCCCATGTGTCACATTCAGTGTTACTCACACACAAACAATGTTTACCAAGCATTTTTCATGCTGTGAATATTCACAAAATTTAGTTTGCAAGTCTGTCGAATGATAGTGCTATTCTTTGTTTGGTTGAGTTCAGATCTTAAATCTGGGCTTCTGAGGCCAATATCTGTAGTTACTTGCAATTAGTTTTTTGAGTCAAATGCACCCATTTGACTCAAAAAATGGATAAATCGGGAAGAGGAACCTTAAACGTGTAAAGAAATGTGTCGGTTTAGAATGGGCTTTCTGCTGGTAATATTTACAATTATTCAAAATTGTATAGTTAAATTTAATTTCCAGTGAATAGTGCTATTTCACCAGCAGCCAGAAAGAGACAGATCTGCTATTCTAACCCATTTCAAGCCATTTTTAGCTGGTCTACATAAACCTTTGGGACTGCAGGGCACTTCAGTCCTGGAAAACAGCCTTTGCATGGTGTCTTGCTTTCACCTAAACAGAACAAAGGACTGTACATGGGTCCTAAGTTTTAACTGAGCTTCATCAAAACACAAGTGAAAAGTAATTTCAAAAAATTTCTTGAAGCTATTTCAGCATTGTACTTAAGCATACATTTTAAGAGTTTTTCTCAGACCATGTTAAATACTACCACAAGCCACAGACAGAAATGTTTATGAGTATGTGTACTGTGGTTCAAGAGAGAATATGCATTTGACATTCACAGAAAATTCAGCCTGGATATTTCACAGGCTAATGAGTTGCAGTATTTAAGGAGAGGTTAGGGGTTCTTGGGTTTAGAGGAAGCCAAATTAAGGAGGAAAATTAAAATAAATGGTTTGTCAATAACATTCCATGCAATAACACACTTTTTTTTTTTTTTTAAATGAGAGCAGATTATTCCTTGGTATATGGGATCTGAAAGTTCCCACATGCTCTTAAAGTAGCTTTTCATTGAACAATGTAGTTTTATTGGGACACTTTTACACAGTCCTCCAGAGCCCTGCTCACCAATACGTACCAGGTCAACACATCCTTTGAGTGGGTCAGGGAAATACCACTGCCTTTCTTTAGCCACATGATGGCATGAAAACAGACAAGGAACACATCTGAAGCCAGTGATCTTTCACAGGAATATGGCCTTAGACCCTCTGCTTTCTGTGCAGGTTAATAGCAAGCTCTTCCTACAGGTGACAGCCTTTTTATGTAAGGGTATTTTTTGTTATTAGTAACAAAACCAGACATTCAACAGCTATATCTATATGAATTACTTCATACTGCTCCAATAAAAATGCTTAAATTAAAATATAGCATGAATAACTGTTTGCTTTAATAGCAATACCTTATATTTATTAAACATGTTTCCAGTTACCAAACCTTCCTGTGACTTTTCTCAGCCATAAGGACTATAAGCATAATTTATGTACCCCCATCATACAGATAAAGTGTTTGTGTTCAATTTAAAAACTATTAAAAAATGATTGCACAATGAGAGTGCATAAATTGTTGGAATTTGCAGTATCACAGTACACAAACATAAGATTTGTAAAGGGGCTATACTTAATATTAATAAAATTAAAGGAAGTCTTATTAAATCACAGAATCACTACTACTGTGGATATAGAGTGCTGTCTTAGGCAATATTTACAGATGGACTTTTATATATAGACTGAGAGAATTAAATTAATCCATAGATTTTTGGATAGTACATAGCACAGACTGACTTCCATGGAATCAAATTTTGCCATTTTTCACGACACCTTTGGAGCAAGTTATATTTATGCTGGAGCTCCCAGGTACCATTTGTTCTGTAGTTGTTTCTGTTGTATTGTGGCAGCAGCAGGAGCCACGGAGCGGGATCTGAGCAGGCTTGTCCACGATGGAGAAACCAGGGGGCTGCCACGCAGTCAGGACCAGCCAGCCTGTACCACACTGACACAACAGGTATTTTACTGTAAGCTGTAAAGGCAACCAAACTCTTCACAACTCCTGTGAGTTGCACAAGGTCTAATGTGTCATTCTGGAAAGTGAATTTAGACATAGAGAAACGTCTTCCAAAATATAGACAACTAAGCACTACAGCTGGTTACCTGGGGACGCTGCAGGGAATCAGCCAACAGAGGCTTTAAGGATCATGATGGACAAATGACCTTCAGGCAGGGCAGAAGAAGGGGTGGTCCTTAGATTTGGCCTAGGGACAAGATTAGATTACTCTCAGAAACTTTTCTTGGTTCAGTTCTGTGATTTCTTGCCCAAGAAAGACAAGCACTCAGTTTGCACTGAGAGTCCCCTTCCCTTCCTTCTTCTTCATTCACAGCTCAACTAAATCAACATTTGTCTAGTTGGACAGATGTGTATTTACATGTACACAAAAGGACATGCCCAAATTAAATGACCATCATTCTCAGAGTGGTGCTATTATCTAGAATCTGTTTTTTGTGTTAGATACCTTTTGATTTTCCTAGCAAGTTCTTCTGTTATTTAGTGTGAATTATTTTTTCTTGCTGTAATTGGCAATGATGACTACCTTGAACCAATTCTATATGTGGGTTTTGTCTCCCCTCTCTTATTTCATGATGCCGGGAGGACTAACATGTGCCATGCTTGTTAATAATTTTTTAATAAGTATCTTTTTTTTTTCAGTCCTATTCCATGCAATTCCTATGACTGTCATGCTTCTCCTGTAGGTTTCTTAGTAACAAAATAGAAGTAATCATTTTACTGTGAATAGTAAATTCACAGATTGTTGGATATTGAAGAGATCAAATTCTTACCAGTTTTGGATTGAATTCAGAGAATAGTTTAAGCCAGAAACTGATTAGCATATGGAAAAGCTGAAATGTTTTACAAGAAGTCTTTGGGCATTTAGAAGTTGGGTTTTAGTTGGAAAATGAGTGCAACTCGAGGTTTAAATGAAGCCCTTAATCACTGCAAAATATTAGGGTTAATGGAACACTTCATAAGGACTGGGAACAATTCTTCCACCAACCCCAAAATGAGGGATCAGCTGGACTGGACACCATTCTGCAGGGGAAGGTGCCATTCACCACAGCAAACCAGAAACCCTGCAGTGCTTGTCACTGCTGTTTGCCAGGTGGTGTGGCTGGGGAGAAGCTCCCCCCTCACCCCCTCCATGTCTGATAGATTGTATAAATCTGTTAACACTGTGTTGCAGAAGATACCCTACTTCTTGTCAGCGGTTCTGAATGTTTGAAGGCATTTACAATGGAGCAAAATCAGGATAAAATGAAACTAAGTCTGTTAAATTGGTTGGTGTTTTAGTCTTTTTCTCCAGGTAAAGATCCTTAGTGGTGTTATGTGGCTGCAACTCATTAGAGCCCAGCTACACAACTATTATGTTAAAGTACATTGAAGTCAGTGGAGTGATGCAGCTATGCTCTGGCAGAGGATCTGCTCTGATTTTGCCATCATTTGCTCTGCTGAGCTGAGTAAATATGGCAATTTCTTGGATTGTCAGTAAGGAGGTCACTTTTACTCCTCAGTTCCTCCTCATCCACTCTTAATTCAATCATTCAGTTCCAACTTTCAAACTTTTTCTCTTTAGATTTGACTCTATGGCCAGTGAAGGGGAAAAAAGGTTGCCACTACATGTAAAACATACATGTGCCCGTGGCAAACAAAGGAGCTGCTGGTTTTGTTGCCAACAGCAAACAAGGCATGCTGCTGCCTTTGACTTCCTAATTCAGACACCTGGGGGACACGTGCAGTCCAATTAAGAGCTTCCTTCTGATCAAGACACAGCTTGCAGACAAGACCAAACCTCATGTCTCTGCAAGGAGAGCCACACCATCTCTCCAAGGCTCCTTGCAGGAGATTCAGGTGCCTAAACATAGGATTTCAGTGGTGTTTTCTGAGCCTAGGTGGAGGTGCTTGGCCTCCATCTTCATCCTGGGAATGTGTGGATTTCTTGTGCCATATCTGCTAGCTACATCCAGATGTTCTGGGTACTCTAGGACATTTAAATCACACTGTTGGTTTGAGGGTCCTTTTGTCCTTGAATATTAAGTCAAGTCTTATAGTTCTGCAGGTTTTGGTGCAATATCCCCTCAGCTGTCTGTAGTAGTCCTGTGATTTTCACAAGTGCTTACAATCATTTGTGCCCCTGACTTAAAAGCCCATGTGCCCTGCAGCCCTCCCACTGCATTTTCACCGCTCCCTTTGCATTCGGTACAGGGTAGAGTCTGCACAGAGCTGCAGGATGCTTGGCAATCTCCATCTGCCCAGCACAGAGGAGGAGCAAGCAGCTTAATTCCTTGTCTCCACTCCTTATTGAGCAATTAGGCCACTAAATAAGATCTTGTTTACTGATACCCGAAGAAGCTGTGATTTACTGGGTCTTGTAATAAATTTACATTCATAAGGAGATAGCCAGAGGCAAGTCTGGAGTTTTAGCAGTGGCTAATTTGTAGCTTCACTCTTGGGATAGGAACAGAATTTTAAAAGTTCCCAATAATAAAGTGATTTGTTTGAAATCCCTAGTAAAAAAAAAGATTAATGTTTGCTTTAAAAAACATTAAGGAAAAAAAAAAAAGTTCCTCACTATAAGGCCCATCCTTGATGTAATTGGAATTGTTACCAGCATGGCTTCTGCTTACCCACAGTGCCTCTGTGTGGGCTGTGCCTTTGGATGGGGCAGAGACAGGCAGCTGGAGTGGTCCAAGGAACAATGGAACAATGCTGGTTTCACTGCTGCTGCTCCTTTTTGGTAAGAATTTTGCCCTTTTTTTTTTTTTTTTTGTTGTTGTGAAATGTTCTATGTTCAGGGCCAGATTGATTCCTTCTTGTGTGGTATCCTATAAAACCTGGTATAGCAGGTAGACACTAATGTATGAGTTATAACTATATTTGTACTTTTTCCAGGTAATAGTAGTATTTTGTCATTCTGTTTTTAAAGTTTGATCTTGTAAAGCAGTGTTCTCTAGAATTATCTTTCATATCTTCTAACAAATGCTGACTATGTCTGCTGTGTTTTAATTCTACTTTCAGTAGAGAACCTCAAATTGATCTGTTGACTGGAAAGTGGATTTAGTGTCCAATATGAAGCAGCTGCTTATTCAACTCTGGGACAAGAGCAGTAATGACTGAAGGTTGTTATTGGTTGATTGTCACTGAGTGGTTTAAGTGAAATGAGGTTTTGGAGGATCAGTCAATTTTCCTGTGGACTGCTTTCCATGGAGCACTTGGCACCCTTGCTGGCCCCTGCTAGTGCAGTGCTCAATGTACCACGGAAAATCACCCTCCTAGGCCAGGTGTGAGGAATATTGGCAAGGTGGGGGTGGAGAGGGGAGCTGCACTGTTGTTGTTTATATTTTATCTGTTGTTTCTGTGCCTAAAGTCCTTCAGCAAAAACCTCAAAGCATCACTCAGACTCCATTAACATAAGGTATTTACAAACTGAAGGAACTCTCCTTCCAGAATTGTTTTAGAAGTGTTATCAATGGTGATATGTAAATAAGGAAGCAACCAGAAGAACAAGAAGCCCAGCTGATTTCAGTTTAATTGGAAGTATTACTAAAATATGGGGATGGAGCATGGAGCACAGTTATTGAGAGGAAAAGGAAAAAATGTGTAAAAAAATAATGGTAGTTGTAAGCAGCTGCAGCAATACAGGCTAAAGAAAATTGCTTTTATTTTTTCTTTTTTGTTTGGCTAGTTTATTGGTTTTATAATGAATTACACTGAAATACAAGGGAGAAAACAACAGCAAAGACCTGCAGTGAATTACTGGGGAGATTTATAATGCTGTGGAAATGTACAAGTGCTCAAATACATTGTCCCATTTTGATTGGAGGTTCATGACTATAACCTGGCTTATCTCCTCACATCTCACACCAATGAATTTAAGTCTGCAGAGGATAAAAATGACTGTGCATTTTGCTCAAGCATATTTGCAATCCATCTTGTAAAATAAAAAAAAAAAAGAAAAAAACCCCTCTCAGCTATGGGAATACTCAACAGTCTCGTTAATTTTCAGAAGTCTCCAGTGGGACATAATTTTCTTTTATCTTCTCACAAATGCCCTATAGAATCATATGCATCTTGTGCTGGTTTGGTATTGAGCGTGCTATAGTTATATATTATTTAACATTTTGGCCAAGTTTTGGTTTCGTGAACAATTTATCTTCTGCTGTGCATTTCTGCCCTCGTGATTAATGAAGGTTACCAGCCTATGATTGCAAAGTGCCCTAGGTTCTCTCTCCTACCTAATCCTCTTTAAGTGCATTTTCGTCTAATTTTTTTCTATTCCTTCCTTTGAGCTAATAATTCTCCTCTCAGGTGCTGAATAATGTCTTCATGCTGCATATTGCTCTGCTGGTGTCCATAGGGAAGCTACAAAACTCACTGATGCTGTCATGCTCTGTATTCATTGTCAGGAATTCTGGTAATGCACAGTGCCTGGGGTCAAAGGGGCTATGACTTTGGTTTATATTTACAGAGATTCTACAGCTTTTCTGATTTATTGACTTTTGTGATCAGTTTGACAAATGAAGACATACTGAAACCATACAAGAAATAATAATTTTTTCAGTCTCATTGTGAACCTTTGCTAGAGTAGGGTGTTGTATAATAGCCTGCTATTCAGCTATTCCCCAGTTTCCACAGGAGGAAATAATTAGTGTTTTAAGACTAACCTCCTTAGGCACTTTTTTAATGGACTATGAAAAGTATATTTGCCTTATTTTCACAGCTCAGATATTTCAAAGGATTAGTCAGAACAAAACAGCATCTACAGTGAGTAGAATGATCCTGACACAAGTCTATCTGTTTTTCCAAGTGCAGATGTGGTTTTTAGCACTTTGTTGGTTGTGGTGTGGGTGGGTATTCCCCTCCTTTGATAGAGTTCCCCTGTTACCTCTGTCCTAGTATGTTTGCCTAGAAGATTTCCATGAGATTCTTGTGTAAGTTTCTCCCAGAATGAAACATCAAGCTGAGGCTAAAATGTAAAATTAGTGTGTAAGCCAATTCAGCTGGAGCTTATTGGTTAAATGGTAGGAGAGAAACATCCAGCTTGTATTTCTCTGGAGTGAACTTCTGCATCTCACTTGAAATGAATGAGACCACGCTGCTCTGTGCAGTCTGAGAACTGGGCCTGTGCTTTGGGAGCTCGCCAGGCCTGGGTGAGTGGAGCTGCCCTCTCTGTAGGGACGAGCTGCAGGGATTCCTCTGGGTACCGTGAGGGGCCATTTGGCAGAGTCCTGGGTGAGGGGCCCTTGGTTCAGCAGCCATTGTCCCCAGCACTGCCCACGGGTGGTGTTAAAAGCTGCACCTCCCTGTTCCTGCCTTGCACTCCTGTTTGCCAGGCAACACCTGCACGTGACGCACCCCTGCACGCGTGTGCCTGTCTCGTGAGGCTGCAGGAAAATGACTCAGTTGTGGTTTAAAAGTGGGTGGAAAGCCACGCATCCACACAAACATCTGTCAGGCAGGTGTGGGGGTTGCAGCCTTTTCCTAAGTAAATTATTACTCTCTCTCTTTTCTGAACAGCTTAATAAAAAAACCAAAAAAGTCCCGTTCCACTGTTGGAGATGATGTTCAGAGCAGCACAGAGTTCTAATGGCTGATTTCAATAATAAAGACAACAGGGGACTAAAAGGTGCAGTGCAGGAAGCTGAGAAACACATTCCTTTTCCCAGAGGGTGTACTGAGCTCTGTGCCTTTGATCACTTGAGAAGTATCATTAGAGCACAAAATGGCAGGCACTAGGGAACATTATGGCAATTATAATGCAAGTGCTTAAAAAAATATCAAAAGAAGTTTGAACTTATTTAGGAGTTTACTCCCATGAAGGTCTGATCATGACTGAAGGATAAAATGCTGTAATATATAGAATATGGAAGGTCCAGTGGGGACTATTCTTCAGATATTGTCTCCAAAGTTGCCTCTGGTACAGAGCAGATTATATTTACAGGTTCAAGAAATCTAATCTGTGTACACACTTCACCATTACTTGCTGTTTGTACTGCAGTAGCACCTGCAAGCTCTTGTTAGTCAACTAGATCCCGTGGTGCTAAGGACTTAGAAATACGGAAAAAAAAAATACCACAGGACATGGGACAAAAAAGTCTCAGAAAGCCTTTAGACCATGAGGCTGCAGCATAATAGCTAGCACTTCGAAAATCAAAGTATTTGTCTCAATACCTTGCAAATCACTGTACAAATATTGCTGTGGCTTATTATCACATACCGTTATGGAGTGGGTTTGTGTTCTGATTTCTTAGCTCTAGAGAACAGAGGAATTTAAATGACAGTGCTTATTCTGAAGGGGGTTTTTAGAAATGCCTTGGCAGTAGAAAACCAGATTTTGCTTCACTGTGACCTCGAAGGAACCGTGTTTTCAGACAGAGGAGCTGCTCTAGGTTGGAGCAGCAGGCCAGAGGAGTTAACGTTTGTATGCATTCCTGCAGTGTCCCAGGACTAAAGCTGACAGAAAAGGCCATACCCACTTTGTCCTTCCTGTGTGAAACATGCCTGCTCTAGCAACCAGGGCTCTGTGTGTTTGTAGGTGTGAATAGGAACAGGAGCTGGGATTTTCACACAACTTCAAGCTTTACCTTCGCTGTTCTGAAAACCTATTGCATGGTGTTAAGTAAAACGTCTAGGTCGCTAATAGAGCAAAATGCCAGACTAATATAAAACAAGACAACTCAGAGGGGCCTGTGCTTTACCTATGTCTAGAGAAACCTGGAACAAGCACCAAACTAATGCAGCACTCTCATGTCACCTGTGTTCTGTACTGCACAAAATCCAATAAAAAGCACAGCTTTTAAATATGCCTTTTTCTGCCTCGGCACAAGCTGCATTGATTGTGCTCACATGCAGCATCCTTAACATAAAATACAGCAGAGATAAAGTGAGAGAAATAACACAATTTGCTTCTGCAGACTGTGAGTGGGGAGTGTTAAAGTTCCAATTGGACACATATGGAACAAATCTTGTAACGTAGCAAAAGAAAGCATTTCAAGGAAACCATCTTATCATCATCAGTCAAAACAGGCAGCCTCCACAGCTTTGGCATCGCAATTTTCTGCTCATTTTCTTTTGTTTGTATCAGATGTGTTGCCTATTTTCTGTAGTTCATAGATGTCTCACTGTGATAGGAGCTTGGAGAGTAGCAAGCACAGCCCGTTTTCAGAAATTTTCAGAGTTAGAATTGTTTCTCCTTTACTGGTCTCCTACCCTTCCCTGTTCTTTCTGCAGCCACTCAAACATTGTGGAGTTGGTGGCATACACAGCTACATCATGCTTGTCTTCTGCCTTACTCACTTGACTGAGAAGACTTCCTGCTGGAGGAACAGTTAGCATTTCATAAGAAATGGCTGAAACATGTTTGAATACTGATACTCCATTTGCCAGAACTAATTTCACCTCTTTTTCTTGCCACTTCTAGATGTCAAATATATGCAGTTGGTTGGTATATTAGAAATGTGAAAGAAGAGATCATTAGTTATGGAGGTATCACACCTGATAAAGAAGCAGGAGACTACTGTGTTTTCCCAAAACAAGTCTCTCCAAACCTTTAGTGAAATGATGAGTCACTTGATTCTCTTGGCATTGCTTCTGCCTTCTATGAATGGGATATTATTTCTTTCTTTGCTTTTGGTGGTGGGAACCTATGTGTGCCTTAGCGTCTCTTACTTAGTAACGCATTTGTTCCGTTACCCACAGCTTTTGGATTTTTGCCTTTTGCGCTTGAACGGTCTGAGATCTGCAGCCTCACTTCACACTGAGCTCTTGTTTGGTGTCTAACTCACCATATGTTCCAGTGGGGAATTAATTGCTTCTGTATCTTTTTGGGCATGCTACTGAATGATTTGCGAAAGAGACACTGGCAAGTAGAGGAGCTATTTCTCCAAGCTCTTATCTCCTAACTGAAGGACTGGATCACACTTCACCACTCAAAGTATTATAATAAGTCTTAATTCATTAATGTTTTTGAAAGATCTTGTAAACCTCTTAGGAGCAGAGCTTTGAGAGCACAAAATGTTATTTAATTCATGAACTTCTAAAACCTTTCATACTGTGAATTTATTAAAAAAAACACAACAAGACAGAGAATGTAATAGAAGACAAAGTTGGACATTGGCAATCTCAATATTTCAATGTAATTAGGGAAAGAAAAGAGATATGGGAACCTGGAGTCATTAATGTGACAGGGTAACAGTGAAAACAGACTGAGCAAAAATGGTAAGGATGCTGCAGTGCTGCCCTTACACAAATCCAGGTTATTTCTCTCTGAAGTATTTTCATATTCATTCTTTTCCCCTTACCAGATTTTAAGGCCATGAGACTGAAGGCCAAAACAGTCAGGTAGTTTCCTTCAATCCAGAAAACATAACCTTTGCCATTGTCACCTTCTGCACTGGAATAATTGAAAGGAAAATGTATTGGAGCTCAGGACTGCTTGTTTTAGAGGACCAGAAGAGGGCAAAATAGAGATCATGGAAAAAGCCTGCAAAACCAGAGGTTATAGGAAAACAGGAACCAATAGTAAACACATCCAACTCTTTGGAAGCTAGAGAGGGCATAGCCCTAAATCTTGGGACTTCATCAGCATTTTCTACTTGAATAAAGTTTGCTATTGCCCGCACTTTGAAAAGTTTTTGTCTCAAAAGCCCCAAGCTTCAGGCTGCTTTCTGTAACACAAAAGGTAATTACAACAGGCCAGAGTATAGTGAGCTGATGCCCTTCCTGAGCCAGGCTGCAAGTTTAAGAATTTTTCAGGAAAAAAATTATAAGTGCAGTTGGTGGTACCTTGATTTTATTAGAGACATTCTTTCTTTAAACCTAATGGGCTGCTCTTCAGTGAATGGAACAGTGTGAAGCAGGCTGCTTCAGATTCTCATTTGGAGTAATCAGTACAGCCTGATTTCATGCTGGAATGCTCATTTGCAATAACTGCAGATAGGGACTTCACTGTGTGTTTCACAGATAAAATGGTGGGATTAAATTCAACCCTGGAGTAATATTTTTTAATATTTTACATTTTGGGAGCCATCAAAAGAGAGTGAATGATCATGAAGTGAAAAGTCAATTTAAAACGTGTTTTTCAGGTATGAATGTCCCCACCTCACACCCTGGCATTGGCTCACTCCTAGCTTAGGAAAATACTGACTTAAAGGTCACTTCACAGACTCCAGAAAATAACACCGGATGACAATTTCAGGCAGATTGGTGCATTCTCCAATCTGCCAATTGTGCCTTGTCCTTTTCCAAGGTTGGTATCATTGAGAAGCTTTTAGTTTCATTTATTAAAGGCTTTGCAATAGATCACTTTGCATTTCACTTTCAAAGTACTAGCACTGGAGTGATCTTCAAGTCCATACTTGCCTCTTAGCTTCATTTATGTCAGCAAAGTTGAACTGAATATTGTCAGCATCATCAGAAACAGAAAAGTAATGACAACTCTTATTCGTTGTACTTTATAATTTGAACTTTGATGTCTACAAATCCCTGCATCACTCATTGTAGAACAGAAATATTCTCCTGGTATGATATGTGAGTAATGGCTGCTTTGACTAATAGCCATAATGGCAGAATGAGTTTTCACTGTGAAATGAGGTGGCTGTGGTGGGAGCTCTGCCAACACACCAAATCGAGCGGGAGGGCTGAGTGCAGCGTAAACGGGTGTTCCATATGCTCGAGAGACTTTTGGAACCAGCCCAGCCTGCATATGCTTCTGTTGGCAAGCTCTTGAATAGGAAGGAAGACATTGTCCTCACCCTACCTAACATGCCTCCCACTCATTTGAAATGCTCATTTGCAAATGGGAGCGTGCAAATCTGAGAATGATAATGGCACAACCAGTCTTGCTGGATTGGAGGAACAAAAGTAAAAATCATTGAGTAGATTTTTAAGCAGAAAATGTATTAATTGAAAACATGGTAAAAAAGCACCTGAGATGCTCTCCTATCCATGATCTGTGTAGCAGCAGAATAAATTTTAGCGTTGCATTAAGGTGCACAGACTTCACTAGCTAGTCCAGGGAACTGCAGTTGGTTGGAAGGTGCTTTGATGAACAAAACACTTGAAACAATAACATCTCCCCTACTTTCCTGTGATTGCAGTGAAAAAGCTATAGTAGGAAATGGTCCACATTAAGGTGAGGAAGAGGATAAAAAATATAGAGAGGATTTTAAGCATATTGCAGAGAGGAAATGGAAGAGGCAGAAATCCTGCATAGCAGGATTTGCAGAGATTAAGAAGCAGAGGGGTGAGCAGAGGAAGACGTGATGGAGCAAGTTTATTAACTAAAAAGGTTTTCCACCAGGATGCCATAGTTTGCCGCCTCTGTCACAAACCAGGGGTAACTGTTCCATCTTCCTCCCTATGAAGTTAGGTCTCATGGTTCCCAACATATTTTTTTTCCTCCAGTATACCTGTCCTCATCTTTTTGAGTTCTGTGCATGTCACGCATACATAGGTGTGTGCTCTGACCTTGCTCTGAAAGTCCCCACTTTCCCCTTCATATGGAGAAAGTCATTTTGTGAAAGAGCTTTGGGGACAATGGTGGGTTGAACCTCAGTGAATAAAGCTATCTTGACCAAAGACTTGATCATTTCTCCTCCTCTGCTGCCCTCCTGCCTTGCTCATCGTGTGCAGTGGAATGTCAGGAAGCTTTTCCAGTACCTGATTTGCAGCACAAGCCTTTCTGCTCTTACAGGTGTTTCTCTGAAGCTTTTCAATGCTGACCTCAAGACACAGAATGCAGTTGTTTTTCCAGCTTCAGCAGCGGTGTTCCCTGCCACTGAAAACTTCCATTATATGTTCCTGCTCCCTGCTTACTCTTGTGCCTTGTACCCATGACAAAACCTTTCCCCTGCCCTCCTTACAGGAGTTTAATTGCCATTTACTAGGACTTTGACAGAGTCCTGGGCTCTCTCTGGTAATCCTTCTCAAACCTTTAATTTATCCACCTCTTCTTTCCTACGTCTCTTTGTTACTGCTTAGTAGTTAAATAGCAGGAGTGGGAAGAATATTACCACAAAGCCTAAGCTGCAATTTCACATCCTTCAGTCTTTTGATGGTAATTCTGGGTGAATTTAAAAGAACCCCTCCATTTCTGTGAAAAGAACATCAAAATATGTAATTTACTAAAAATATAATAATCTGATGTCTTAATGGTTATTTTGAGAAAATCTTTTGGTACAAAATTTGATTAACATATGAGGAGAACTCCTACAGAGGGCAATTCCAATTATGAAAGGGCTTCAAACACTGTTGTTACTGCAAGTTGGGTGAAACTTGAATCTTTGATATATCTTCAAAACTCCGTAATATTTATAGCATAAGTGACAATGTAAAGTATGAGAAGATCAAGGGAGAGGTCTGTAAATCAGGTGAATTTGCTTTAGATTTTGTTGGTGTGGGGAACAAAGTGATCTTCCAGTCACCCTGTGAACCCTTGCAGATATAAATAGTTGTGCTGGAAGAGTGATTCAGAGTAATTCCATTAAATGTGTATGTATGTGTTTATGCCACTGGGCCTCGTGCCAGAAGTGCTGCGGGAGGGTTGTGCATTGTGTAAACCACCTTCAATAACACTTACATTTTCCTTTAACAACTATAATGAAAGGACCAAAGATGCATTTATTTGAAACAACTCAAAAATAGTTGTTTAACTGTTTTCATGGAAAAATATTGCTGTTCATTTTTCTATAAAGCCTCTTTTTTTTCTCCTTTACAATCCACTGGATTGTAATAGAAACAATAAAAGTTGGTGCAACTAAAATGGCTCTGAGAAAGCAAAGAGCTACTTCTGTGAGTTTACTGCAATCAACAGTGATTCTAGCTTTGAAACATCTCTGTTCCAATTGCTTTCGCTTTGTTTGGTTTTTTTTTATTTTTCTTTTATTCATACCTGTGTAACACTTAGGAGGTGGGAAGATCTTGGGTTCCTGAGGTTGGCCTCCTGTTCATGGCTGGGAGTGTGTGTGTGTGTGTATATATATATAATACATATATATATGTGTGCGTGTGTATGCATACGTATGCACGCATTTGGGCACATACACGTAAAGTCCTCCTACTCACCACTGCCTCTTCCCTCTATACTTTGCCCTTGTTTATTCTTTTCTTCAGAGACACAAAAATGAAACCATTTGGAGCTTCATAACTCTTCCACTCAAAAGCAGGAGGCTCTGGCCTGCTGTTCCTCCTACCCACTGCCTGAGACTTCCCATTCTGGGAGTGAGACGTCCAAACATATGTCACACAGCACGGCACGAATACCACACGCAAACAGATTCCTCTGTGTGGGGAGCGGGTACAAAACCCAGCTCCTGGCAGCAAAACCCACTGCCTTAGTCCTCTGGAAAATGCTAAGAAAGAAAAATTGTACCAGGTGAGGGTAGCACCAAATAAAATGCAGCTCCTGAGCAGGACTGAGGGATTCTTGTTGACTTTGGGGGTTTTCAAACCTCCTGAACCATTAGGAAATCTCAGAGGATCTGCAAAACCAGTTCCAATCCATGCTATATTTTTCTTCCTCTTTCCCTGAACTTATAAACTCTTGTGGTTTCTAAGGACAATTCAATATAAAATAAAAAGAAAGCTGGCTAATGGGGGAGTTTTGTTGAATTGGGATGGAAGGCAAAACCAAACTAAAAAAAATGGCTGGCATGAGTTTATGGTCTATGTATACATGGGATTTATACTGACAAGCAGACATATCCCTGCTGGCATGAATCCCAGAAACTACAGTGGCTGGCAGGTCTGCCCAGAAATGGATTGCACCAACAGTGTGAAATGCCTGTTCCCCCTTCTCCTGGGGAGAGCTCCAAACATGATAACTGCAGAGTAATGGAATTTGGCGGAAGAAATTAAAAATTACGCCCTCTCAAGGGAGAGGATGGGATATATTTGCAGGAGAAGATTCAAGCTGTCAAATTTTTCCCTTAATTTCAAAGTTTTCTTCACTCTTCCTTGCAATCTTTCTATGCTGTCTATCAGCAATTTTCATCCTATATGCTCATTGCTAATCTGTTTTCACACTTTACATCTGTTTTTTTCCAGGTCCCTTCCAGGCACCTAAAGTCTCCTAACCCTGACAACAGCCCTGCTAGCAATTAGCTTTGTGGGCTATTACATCAGCAGTTTTAAAATGGATTAATGTTGTTAGGAATGGAAGACTTTTATCATAAGAAATTTCAGAGTATTTTTTTTCCTTTTTTTTCCCCTGCATGTCCATAAGTATCATCTGGGTTTATAGCTTCAAATTGCACGTGGATTTCTCAGGGTGTTATGTTAAAAAAACAAGAAAATCTCACTACTGTACAGGCTGCTAACTCTTCTTTTTTTATTTTTTATCCTCTTTTCAGTTAAATTAGGAGAAAATTCTCTTTAGAGGTAAAAATATGAAAAATATCATTTTAGTAATAACAATAATATTACAATAAAGTTGTGCCTTCAGTAATACAGTGTCAGTGCTCATACTGAGAGGCAGCATCAGGCAGCCCTCTGCAGCAGCCCCGTGCTAGATTTGCTCAGGTGAAATGCAGGGATCTCGTGCTGCTTCTCTGTGACTTTGGAATCCCCGGCTGTGCAGGCTCAGTGCTGTCACCCTGCACTGCAGCTTGGCTCTCCCTTCAGGTGCTCCTGGAACTCACAGCACCCGTCTGAAAGGTCTGCAGCTCTGGCAGGGAGGCAGCACTGGCATCCCTGAGCACCTGGGTAGGAGTTTGCTCAGTGTCCAGTTGTGTCACCATCTTTCTGTAAAAGTGAGGTGACAACACCAGCTCCTTGTCAGAGGTGAATTTTGCAGCTGGTCCTCTTCTCATGAACTGAGGGGCAAGCTGCTTAAGTGTGTGACTGTGGGCTTTGAAGATTCTAGCAAAGGAGGAGGAAGTTCAGTTGCAGGCTGTAACATTTTTCTTTCTGCTTCCCACACGCTCTTCCCACCACCACAGGTGTAACATTTCAGGTAATTTTTCAGTAAATGACATGTTGTTCTTTCTTCTGTTTATACTGAAGAAAAATAGTGTAAGGTCTCTTGTTTTTGCTAGATTTTCAGTACTCAGTGATATTTCCAAAGTTCAGCAGATAAAAAGAAGGTAGAATTAATTCTTCCAGGACTTGGACAGCTTGGAAATATCTTACTGCCCTCTGTCAAGCTTGGCATTGTGTGTTCTGTCTTCCCTGCTGCCTTCTGTTTCATGCCCACCACAGCTGCCTCTGCAGCCTCATGAAGTAGCTAAGAGTTGAAAGTTGAACAGGTGACAGTCATCTTTATTTACAGGTTTCAAATCAGAGCATGGATGATGTTTCTTCGTAGGATATTAAAAAAAAAATATCTCAGAATTGGAGTAAGACATTAAGAGTAAGTCAGTCTCATTTCAAATGCGTAAAAGGATCTTGCTAATCAAGGAGTGGTCCAGGGATTGAAATATGTTGCACAGGAAAAAAACAAACCTGTTAACACTACCAAAGCTGAGCTCCAGGTTTCATCCCTTTCACAAAGTTGATACTTAAGGCCTTTGAGCAACGTTATGATTGTATTTTAAATATGTAGTCTAGTCCTGTGTACTTGGAAAATCCCAGGGTTTTGTTTATTCTCACCTGTCTGCTCTCCTGGTACTCATTGAACTTGTCTGTTGCTACAAGAAAATAAATTATTTATTTTTGAGCTTTGTATATGCCGTAGTGAGAGGAATCTGCATGCAGAAACTGTCTGAGAACAAATATTTTCTGAAGAGGTAAAGCATTTGTATCAGTCAGCTGAGGCCATTCTTGATCTCATTTTAGGTGATAAAGGAGCCCTTTAACCATGGTGAGAAATGTCTGCTTCCTAGAAGTATTCATTTTGCTCACAAGCATTTACAATAAGGAGTGAGTAAAAGGAATTGGAGAGATCTGTTATTCCTCTGTTATTTCTATCTTAGTTTTTTTATCCATTTATCTTTGTAAGTTTTGATTGATTTTAATTTCCAAACTGATCTGCATTTTATATTCATTTTCACCTTTTCACTTGTTTTCTTAAATGATGTGCATTTGATAACTGTCTTAGTCGCTTGTGTGTTCTTTTGCCTGAATTAAATGAGTCTGGCTACTCAAATTTCTAACGTGATTGAAAATTAAATTTGATTCCAAAGACCTCTCTTCCTAAACTCCTCGTTATGGTGAAATTTTAAGCAAGCAAAGTTATTCAACTCAAGTAAAGAAAAGAGCAATCAGTCAATTTGTCTCTTTTATAATTTCCCATATGAGAATTATTCCTGACTATATGAAAATAAATTGCAAGATTCATGAAGTACATTCCTCTGAAGTTAGGGTAACTTCTCCAAAAGCAATGATTAGATGATCATTTTCTTGGAATTAACTCTTTCCTCTTTCGTAATGCTGTCAGGAGATATCTGGAAGAACTCAGTGTGCTAGCTGGGTGTTCCTAAGCTGCTGCTTCACTTAGAGCTGTGAAAATACTGAAGGGAAGAGTTTTCTTCTTCTATTAGATTCTCATCGAGTGCCCTTTTTGCTTATGCCTTATAAAAAAATTGTATTTTTCTAGATTTTCCTCTCCATGGTCCCAAAGTTGTTCTGTCACAGACCATGCTGGAATGAGGTCCAAGCCACGTCTGCTGGTTGTCCTGAATGAGTGATTCAGGTCACTCAATCACTGTCCAAGGGATTAGCAAAAGCGTTTTTAGTGGGAATTTGTAAAAGTGTGACTAAGTTGGATGACAAAGTTCACTCTATTCTTTGCTTCTCTATTGCTTCAAAGGATTCCTAATCTAAACTCAGGGCAATCTGTGGTCTGATTTTACCTTTTGTGATGAGTCAGACACACCTTTCCAGCAGATCTCACTTATCTTCAGCTATGTTTGCTTTTCAGTAATGCTTTTTATCTTTTTTTCCTTCTCTCTTCTTTCTATACATGTCTCTACATCCATGTTGTTCCAACTGCTGTTCTCTTTTGCTTTCAAAAAAGTTTTGATGGGTCTTTTGCCCCTGGAATTATTATTTTGCCCTTTGTGTACCTGAAAGAAAATAAATTGTGAATCTGTTCTAATTCAGATCCAAATGCAGTTTATATGAGAGTGTACATTGTTTGAAAACCTCTGAAATTTAGAAACCAGTAAGCGTAGTTTGAAGACACTCTACACATTTGAAGAAAAAGGCAGATTTGGTGCCCTCTCTTGCTTTCTTGAGTTCAGTGGTAGATTTATGATTGATCTAGAGGAGCATGAGCAATTTTAATGCAGTAAGATGGAATATAAAACAGAGGACGGGACTGAAATAAATTCATTGCTCAGCCTAATTTTCCAATGGGAAAATATCTCAGACAAGCTTTCATGATTCTGAAGTAATTATGATTTTTGTTGTTGTTGGGAAATTTTTTATGGTTTAGTTTTTTGTTGTTGGTTGTTGTTTTGGGTTTTGTGGAGTTTAATTTTTTGTTTAGTTTTGCCTTTTTTTTTTTTTTTTTAATAAAGATCCCTGTGATTAAACCTGGTCTATCAGCTCATTATTGCATCTCCTGGCACCACTGAGCAAATAGGCTGACACAGCACAGCTCCCTGCTGACCTCCCAGCAACGGCTGATAGACTTTGCAAGGATTTTTCATTTCAGGAACATTTGCAATTTCCTGAAATGACTCCAAAGAATCACATCATTTTATTTCATATTCATGTTTGCTTGCATCAGTTATTTTGGGGGTAGGAGAGGAGGGGATGAAATTGTTTTATATAAATAAGTTGGATGTATTTCATAGCGAGCAATGTTCTGACCCTGGCACTGTTGCCTTTCTACCCTTCTATACTGAAATAGGATTTCATTGTGCTTGGATAGCTCAGGTTTCCCAGAATCCCACATGTTCCATTTGTTTTACTATGAAAAAGTATCATTACAGCTCACTTTATGCCTTTTGTTAAGAATTAGCACTCCTGAGAATCAAAAATGAATATGTGAATGTTCACACAATTAAATAATTGCAGGTATTAACAATGAGTTGTCCACCCACAGGCTCAGCAGGTGCTGGAGCAATTATCTGGGAAATGGAGTATTTCTGGTACACAACCTGCAGATACTTTGGTTACTTATTTTCATTAGAATCTTGTTCACAAAAGAAATATAGTAAAAAGACTTTGAGTCCAACTGGTTGAAATCTGTGAAAGACCTTAGAATTTCCCAAATCATGACTAATTTGATGTACATTCTTTTTCATGGAAAAACGTTGTATAGAACCATGAAAAACACTTTATAATCTGCAGGGGGCTTGGGCACAGAAGTGGCCAGTTCATGTCACAGCTGTTTCTTCCCAAGTGACAGCTTTCAGAGGGAGATCTAAAGCACATGTAAATGCACATGGGATTTTTTTCTTTACAGGGTGAGCTCTGCTCTGTTCAACTTCTGCTCTCTCTATTGCGTCCATTTATTTTCCAAGTTGTGGTTCTGTCCCATACTATGGTTGTAATCTCAAAATTTCTCAGTTTGATTAAGGCACACTGAAAGAAAACCCAGCATCAGTGGTTTAGGGGGTATGAGACTGAAATAGAAGTTGGTTGCTCCTTCTCAGGAGTGGTCTCTGTTCTCCCTTTCCTCAGTAGTGCCACAAACACAATCCTAGGAAAATGTAATGAATCTACATACATCAGATGGAAAATAACATGAGAAAACATGATTAGGAAAGGAATTTTTCTTTTTTCCCTTGTGGATAAAAATTGAGACATCTTTGGGCATGTCCCTTCCAGTCCATCACTACAGGCCCCGAATCTTTTTTTCTGATCTGATTATCTTTCTTTGGATGACAAGTGACCTGTCAATTTGAAGGTTCATTTTATAGCTAGATGGACCTGTCATCAGACTACAATTTGTGTTGGACGGCTTTTCAGCCTGAATTTCTGAGCTGAAATAATAGATATGGTTTAGTTCTGAAATGTGGTTGGAGCTGCTCAGTTTCTGTAGATGTAAGTGCTGCTGATAGCTTGGATTTAAGTGTTTTCTTGTTGCAGAATTCTAAAGGGCTAAAAAGAAGTATTCAGTCCTTCATCTGACAATGACTTGATGCCATATCCCATAAAATTCCATTTAAAGCACTTGCTCTTTGCAGCCCTGACAGAAAGTTGGGCCCTGGCAGTAAAGGGCATTGGAATGTCCAGGAGTGATAAAGGTCACATAGCACAGACCAGAAGCAGAAAAGAGTCCTGTGTCAGTGTGAGGTTGGAATTTCTGCCTAGAGAGAAAATGAATGAGGAGTTCACTTCAGCAGAACTGAGTTCAGGTAAAGAAAGGTGACTGTTGATGGGTTAGACCGCAGCACAACAGTGTCTGGCTGTGTCGTGTCCTTGCACCTGGTTTGTGACACGTTATGGTCCAGGCACTGTGGAAACCCAGCTGACAGCAGAATTTTGCCTTGCAGTATTCAAACCAAGGAAGTTATCTCTGGCCATTATAACTGTACTGTATTTTATACATATTGCCAGAAGTTATACAAGGGATTTTAATATTCTGGAGTCGGCAAGAGCACAAGAAGAAGAGGCATTTTTCATTTGTGATGTTAAATCTTTGTGTATTCAGAGCCTATTAAATTGCATGGAACAAGTGAAGAGGAGTTCTGCTGCTTTTTATGACAAAGCTCAGATCATTTGGTAGCACCAGGATTTTAGAAAATGGCCTCCAAGTATTCCACTGGTTTCCAACATAGGGCTGAAGTAACTTTATCCAGGTTGGTTTGATTTTGTTTGTGTGGCGGTTTTTTTTAACTCATAACCTCTTTTAAAAGATACTGATCTTGTCCTTCTTAGGACAAAGGCAAAACCCATCAGTAAGCACAGCAAAAAACTTGTACTAACAAGGGAATGCTTATACCTTCAATCTGAAAAGACATTCAGAAGAGCTTTGCTGGGTAACCTTACTAGAAAGCCAATGTGTTCACAATATAGCACAACTAATCAGTGCAGCACGTTTTAAGATTTTTTAAAATAATATTGTGTCCAAAATCTTAAAATGTTTTGTAGTGCAAACAAATGTGTTGGTTTTGTTTGGGTTTTTTAATGTGCTGTATTGAGGGTTTCAGAAACAACAGAATGAACTAAACCAGGAGAGTTGACTACATTTTGCTGAAATGCAGGAACTGGATAAAATATTGAAAACTTAATGGTAATGGCAAAAGTACTGAATTAATAGCTGGAACATGAGAGCTGCCTGCCAGGATACATAAGAAATTTGGGGTCAGAGGATGAGTAAGAAGAGAGTAAGGGAGAAAAACATTCAAATGTTAGCAATGAAACAGCTTTTCTGGGCAGGAGTAGAAATGCAGAGTATGTTGGAAGCAGCTCAATCCTGTGTGTTCCAACTGCTCAAGTTCCAAATGTGTAATAATTTCTGTGGATAATTCTAAATACTTTATCAACCCTGCACACATATTGACAGTGAAGATCCAAGCCAGCAGAAGCACCATTCCCTCTGAGCAACTGGCCGGATGAGCTTGGCATCTCGTAGTGCTTCAGAAAGGGGTTTTGGGATGTCTTCCTGTACGTGACTGGCAAAAGGACTGGTGTGTACGGGAAGTAATTTTGCACAGAAGGAGAATGCACTCCACTGATTATTCCGATTTTATGACATTTGGCCAGGGTGGAGTGTGAGGAACTGATGAGGGTCCCTGAGACAACTGAGAAAAGCCAGAGTGTGTCCTATCCACTTGGACAGACACGGTCTGGAGTCCCATCAGGTTGAAACCGTGTCCTGGCAAGGGCTGTAACCACAGTGGCACTGAGTGGAGAAGGAAATCCTTCCCTGACTCCTTCTCAGTCTTTTTCAACAGGCTGTTTTGTGGGCAAGAGGGTTCAGGGCTTAGAATGCCAATCTGACACCAGTACCTCTCCACGGCCGGCCTCGCGTTGCAGACAGGGAAGGATTTAGAGAAACTCCTCCCCTCAAAGCTCATTTCCTGCTCTGTAGCTGTGCTCAGCACAGGTGGGGCCTCAGGAATTCTGCTCTGGTTTCACAGCACAGAGGGGCTACACTCAGCACCTGGCTCAGACCTTTGTGTCACACCGCAGTGTGGGCCCATAAAGCTCCTCGGTAGTGCCTTGGCCAAAGTCTGACCCAGCTTTGGGATGCGGGTGGTCCTGCACTTCAACAGCTCAGGCTCAGAGCCACAAATAATGGTCACAGCAAGAAGGTCTGATCTGAAAGATATAAATTGGCCAGTAATTATTTATAGAGAAAGGCCAGCTGAATATTAATTGGAATCAATGGCAATTACTGTGCTAGGAAGAAACAACTTAAGATTAAATCAATTAAAGGTAATGCCTTGAAGGAAAGACAGTGATATTTAATTTAAATTGTTTTAAAGGGTATTTCACACTCCTAAGTTGTTATTTCCATTAGGTCATTTTAAACATTTTACATTGAAAATTGAATTGAATTTTCTCTTCAAAGGCAGAGAGTAAAAGGCATACTGGTAGCTTGTTATTCCACAATATAGAAATTACAGAACCCACTCTTTATTTTAGAGTTCTTTTAAAGTTAAAAAAAAAATTGTGGGGTATCTGAATGGTAAATAATGTGCATGGTTTAAAGGAATATATTTTATTAAATGTTCTGACATTTTTTTTTTTGCTTTTCCTTAAATTATTATTCCAAGAAAAAAAGTCATCAAAGACCTGTTTGGTGGTGGGGTGATGTTGTTGGTTTTTTTTCCCACTGATGAATGACCTCTTTAGATCCAGTATCTACCAAAGTCTATATGGTCCCTTTATTTGTAATATTTTACATTTAGAGCTGGCTTTTCTGAAGTCACATTTTTTTGTTGTTGTTTAGCTTTTAAACATGGAAACCTGGAATACTTGCATACAAAAATAGTCCTTTGCTTCCATTCTATTTTTTTTTAAGGGGGAAGTGGTGGAGGGAGCAATGAAAGAGAGCCATGTTCTATAATTGGTCTTGGTTTTGACTAGCTCCAGACTGGTTTTCAGCATGTGGAAAAAAAGGAGGGGATATTTTCAAAATGTGTTAACTACTGCCATCCCATGGTCCCTTTGCAAAGATTTTAACAGTACTTGGATAAGCAATATGGCATATTTCATATAGAGTGTCTTGATGCAAAATATGATCTTTCTTGAGCTTCCTCTTTGTACTGATGGAAGGAATGGCCTTGTGGTAATAATTTCAAGGGAAATGTTTCCTGAACGGGGTGGGGCGCACGTTGCTTTTTATCTCGTGTTCCTTCTCTATTAATGACAAACCTCTGCCCTCGTTCTGTGCAGGACTGACAAGCCAGCCCCCTTTCTCTCCTGCATGATTTAAAACATCTTGGCACGTGTGCACACAGCAGTACTGTCTCCAGCCCTGTGCTGAGACTGAACACATTCTTTGGAGGTATCTAATAGCGGCTGCCTTAGCAGAAGCTGCACTGGAGTGGTTTGACATTGCCTGAAGTTGTTGAAGTGGCAAGGGAGGAAGGAAGCTCCGTGCAGACCTTGGTTCAGGGTTTGCAGCAGCTCAGCCTCCTCTGTGGGCCAATGTGAGTACAGCTGATTGGAGGGCATCAGCAGAGCTTAGCCAGGTACAGCATTGTATGGAGAAGGTTGGAAAACATCATCCCAAGGCGTTTGTCAGACTTGTTCTGCACAGCACCTCAAGCAGTCACAGCAATCATTACACAGCAAAACCATAATTGCAGGACGCCTTTTCCTGCAGCTTTGCCCCTTCCCTGGGTGATGCTCATTTGGAACATGTCAGCCCACCTGCTTGGGGGTCCCAGCAGCTCAAGCTGCTCGATGGCTTCAATTACTTGTAGCTATTGTTTAGACTTGGTACTGTCTTGGTGTCAGTGCCGCACTACGGAGGTTTGAAGTTTGCTTTGGAGCAGGTGCTGTGTTTCTGACATTTCCTGCCTCTGCTAGCAAGGTGAAGTGGGGAGGGGAGGAACCTCTCCTTAAACCCAGAGAGCCTTCAGCAAGTGTCACTGCAGGGCCACAGGGACTCTGTGCACCATTAACCAGCAGCTGCTTTGCCTCATGCAGACAAACTGGTGTTTGGGCTCTGATCACCTGCAGACACGGACTGTGCAGGCTGGTGCTCTGTAATTAGTTGTTTACAGCAGTGCAGCAACACTGTATTGGTTTTGTCTGAATTAAGGGAAACACTTTTTTATTTGAGAAGGGAGGGAAAAAAGGCTTTTCAGCTGATTTTTACCTTCCTCCTTTTAGATAAGCTTTACAAAGCTATTAATTTTATTCACTTCTTGTACAAAGTTACCATCGTATTTGTTAACACGTGAAGAAATTAGTTTTAAGAGTTTAAAGGCTTCTTAATTTATTAAATATTAATGTCATTAATACATTTGGGAAAGTGCCTCCTTAGTTGTGCTTTGAGGTCAATTCTGTATAATACCCAAATAAACAATTTAGACTTCAAGACTGAAGGCTACTTCTGGAGCTCAGAGCAGATTTTGTACTGGTGTAACCTCTAAGAACTGAGTTCTGTAGTAGTAAAAGATCTGGTCTTTTTGTAACATCACGTACTTGGAGGTTTTCTGTTTCACTTAAAATAGCTTTTCAGGGATGGTGGGTGCCTAAATTTCATTGTTATTGCTGATTTAAACATTGCTTAAATGCAAGCGTAGTGTGGTATAGAGTGTATGTGAAAATTGCAATGACCTTTATTTTAATAGGTTCAGCAAGGTGTTTATCAAACTTTCTCAGGAAACAGCAATTAGGTAACAAACCATTTCACAGAATAATATGTCATAAAAATCTTATTGCTGTAAGTTTTGAAGATTTCCCCACACATTTGGTACAACATTTGTAACAATTCTGAATGGGGCTTGCATTTACTGTGTGTAAGAAAAGTGATGTTTACTGCCTGCACAAGCCTCCAGAGAAACATTCTGTGTAGCTCTAATTCAAACTGCACCAGCTGGGCAGATAAATCATGATGTAAAAATACATCATTTCTATTAGAATATTTTGTAGAAATGAACAAAACTAGGTATGTTTCCCTTCATGAATTTCCCCTAAAAATGCTGAATTTACTATAATTAGTTTTGTTCTCTACAGAAACCGTCATTTAGTAGTAACACTATTAAACAAGTAAAACACAAATTACAAGTGACATTTATATGATCATAATCACTCCTTTCTGGCTGCCAGGAATGTCTTTTTCAGAGAGGAACCTGCATTTTTGCAGATGGCATGAAAAAAAAATGAAGCTTGCAGAACACACCATTATTCCTGCGAGGCCATCAGTTCGTTAGTTGAAGCAGCCAAATCTTGACGAGCTGCAACAGATCAGCAAATGGGAAATGAGCAGGAGTATAAATTCCCAGCAAACTGAATCATTAACATTTGCTGCCTGCATCCTGGAAACACAGTAAATCAAAAGTGTCATGATATATCAAGACAAAATATCATTACTAATTGGGATTAATTTCCTGCTGTGGGATTGCTGACCTTTGCTGAAAGAAAAAAACACCTGCTCATTAACTCCTGTTACTTAATTTCTTTTTGCTTTTTCTTTGAGGATACAGTGAGATTTTAGGATATATGCTCTTCTAAAAAGTACCATCTTGTTGCATTTTTCCTTTTTGGTGGACAAATATGATGTTTTCATTTTAGAGATAACCTTTTTATGGATGCGAGGATGCAGAGGAAGTATTGGATAACAAAGATGAGATTTTGTATAACCTTAAGCAACGTTAGATGGACTTTATTTGTTTCGCTCATGAAATGGAGGAAGATCCACTGTACGCTTCATTGAGCAATTGCTAGTGTTTCCCAAAATGCTCATTGATATTTCCAAAAGTTTCTCAAGTGCTCTCATCTGAAAGTGTGCTGCAGCTGCAAGCCAGCTCCTGTTTCCTCTGCCTGGAGCCATGGCGCTGCTGGGAGGGAAGCTGGGACCCACTGCAGTCCCCACCTGCTGCCACAGCGTGACCTGGGGACACAGCCCACAGCCTGAGGGAAACGTGAGTGTAGAACAGGCTCCCAAAAACGTCAGTCCTCTACCCCTATTGATGCACTGGTTTAAGACATAATGATTTGGGGTTGGTTTTAACTCCTTTGTGCTTAAACAAGACAGAGGACTTAAGAGACAAGCTGGACCTTGAAGGGGAAAGATGGGGCTAGGCCAGGCTGATTGAGGTTGTGGAAGCACGTTACTGTTGTGAAAAGATGGGTGATGTGGCTGAGGAGGGGAGATGTGGTAAATGTGTGTGGACAACGGGCTAGGCTGCCCAGCGTGTCCCAGTTGCACAGGAATATAGCTTGGGTCAAAAACTGGCCCAACCCCGTTGACCTTGGCTCCTTTGTGTACTCCTCCCCTATTTATGGTAAGACACCAGGGGTAGCAGAGGGAGGAAATTGTGGCAAGAAACAGAGCAGAATACCTGAGAATGGAGATGTTCTACCCCATCTCTGCCCCCTCTGCACTCCAGGTCCCGTGTTCTCTAGCTGTCAATTCTGTCTGCCCACCTGCAGAAGAGAACTGTGGGACTGCTGCAGGCTTGACTATTCAGCTTTCCCACGTCCCATTTTCCATCCTTGTGCTCATCTGTACTGCTCTAGTGCTGTCCCTAAAGCTGTTCTGTGCTGGCTCTTTCTGAGGAGATAGTGCATAGTCAGTTAAACTGACAAAATAATCCTCTTGCTCTTGACACCATCAGGTGTTTTGGTGCTTGTTTCAATGAGAAGTCACCATATGCTTGAATCCTTTCCTGCTGACGAGTTGCTCCCAAGTCTCCCTTAATTTGTCCCTAAGCTCTCACCAAATTGTAGTTAAGCATCTATTTATTCTGTCAGGTTTATGCATGTTCTTCATTAATTTCTGATGTTTACTCCTTTGTAGTGATTTCTTGACTCTCCAACACAGACTAAATCATGTTGTCTCTGTAAATACAGGACAATATGAAGTTATTATAGAGCTCCATGACTGTAACAGAAATAGAGAATGGTGCAGTTGTAATGAATTTCTTATGTGATTTAGGTTTCTAATATTGCAACCCTCTTCTTTTACTGACTCCTAAACAATAGTAACAAAACAGACTTGTGCCATTTTCTTCCATTTCTTTTGGTCTGGGGTCATTACTCTGTGTTTATGTACAAAAAAGAAACTGTATTTTTCTTTTCCTATAAGTAAACCTTCTCCCCTTCCCCCCACCCCCTTTTTGTTTTTCTTTATAATGGTGGGAAAAGCTGCACTGGATGCAGAGATCAAACAAGCCCACAATAAACTGATATCCCCAGGTTCTTGCATTGCTCTGAGACAACATCACTAGAATTGTTATATCGACTACAATAATCCAAACATCTACACTGACACTAGAAAGGGAAAAAGAACAATGATCTATAAATAATTAAGAGAAAAAAATCATTTGTTCTCTGTTAAATGCCCAGAGATAAGCTCCCATTTCAGCTGTAGACATGCTACTGCCAAAATTGATAGGCCAAGGTCAGTGGGAGTTTTGTTCAGAGGTCTCCTTGAAATAATAATCTCCTGTTCAGAGAAAAGGACTGGGACCAGCTTTAGGATAAGGGTAAGGCCATAACAAGGGGCCTGGTTTAGCTAATGCCTCGTGAGCTCTGATGTGAATTTCTGTGCATCTGTCTCATGTCCTCACCTAGGTGACTCCACAGTGGTGATTGCAGGAGAGTTCTCCCGTGGCAGAAGTGGGGATTGGGCCACTGCTCGTGCAGTTTTCCCACAGTTTCTTGGAAGCCCTGTGCAATGGGGAATGCTGGCTAGAAATGGAAAGACATACCAAACTACATGAGAGGGTACTATGACAATAGTCACTTATAGAGGTCACTATAGAATTGGCTTTGCCTTCAAAGGATGCAAAAGAATTTGGGTCTTTTTCAAGACTTCTCAAGTTGAGGAAGGCTGTACTTATGCAAGTGGTACATTCAAATGATGGGAAAGAAGTTTATGAGGAAAAATAGAAGTCCTCAAATTAAGTAGCATGCCAGGAAAATAACAACCTTCGCTAACATTCTCTGAGTATTTGACTGTGGTGTGAAAGATGTGGTATGTGGCTGGATGACATTGCTGTTCACAGAGATTAGTGAGCTTATCAAAATAGAAGACAAATATTAAGAAATCCTGTGCTTCTATCAATGACTAAATGAAGACAAAACAAAAATAATCCTCTCATTATGAAATGCTGCTTTATACTTATGTGACTCATTTGTTTGATGTGTGTATAGGATGGCTTCACGTGCATGATAAATGACCACCTTGCCTATTGACTCAAGCTGACTTCATTAACATCCCCAGTACAAGCACCTGCACAGTACTACGTGAATTTAAAATAAAGCTGCTTTATTTTCTATAACTCAGCCTAAAGCCCCATTGCTTCAGTCACCTGCAGCATCACCGTGTACCGAGAGCTGCACAGTGGCTCACTCCAGATGCACAGGCAAAGCCTCCAGTGAGCTCTGCTTTGGTCTTGGCTTCAGATACGTGTAAATACACAGCTAGGGAGGGAAAGACTTTCTCAAGTCACCTCAGTAACACTTTAACTGAGCTGGCAGTACTCCACTGTACCTAACTGATTGCTACAGTGGATGACTTAGGACGTCTGGTTCTTCCAGTGGATCACCTCAGATCTGTGTACGTACAGGCATAGGAATACATCCACATTATTACAGTGCAGCAGGCTATTTAAAATCCTTGGCTGTTACGGACTTTTTCCTTTCACCCAAGCATAGCTGTTGACACAAATAATTGCTTTTTCAGCTGATTTCTGCTGTACCAAACAATGGCAGATGACAGCAGGTGAACGCTGCTCTTGGCTGGAGAGGGTTCTGGTTTAGCAGAGCCTTATCTGTCTGCTCTCATTTTACCATATTTCAACATTCAAAAGCTCCTGCTGAAGACTAAATCTGTCAATTCTGAATGGAATCACCTGTCTGCTTGTCCTATTGCACCTAATGTGTTAAGATGGGCCTTGTTTTCAGAGTGGTTCTACTTGGACTCCTTCAGTCCATGTAATACCTGGATGTTCTGGTCTTCAGATTCTGCCTTTGCATCTTCTTTCCTGTTCTCCTCATTGACCCTCTCACAACTACTGTGTTACTGTCAGGCCAGGGCTGGTTTAAGTCAGTCAGGAATGAATAACTTATGGAAAAATCATCTTTCATGTGTTTTTTAGTGCATCATCCTTTCCTAACTTGACACAGTGCGAAGTTTCACGTGGGCATCATTCTTGAAATCTTCATCTCTTGAGGTGAACTGTTTGGTTCATTGTTTTTCATAAATGGATCAGGATGTAATAAATCCATAAATAAGTCAAGAAGTACAGACCACTCATAGTGTTCCACACAAAAAAACCTGGCCTGTTTTAATCAGGAATAGCAACCAATGAGAGATGCCATGTGAAAGTGCTGGAGAGCCACAGAGATGAACTTGAGCTTTTAACTACCTAGGAAATGTGTCTCTTTATGTTTTCCATAAATGAAAAGAAACTCTACTTTTTCAATTTGACCTCTGTTATTAAGGAAAAAACCCTATGAAAAATGTGTGAATTCAGATGAATGAATTGAAAAGTAGCAATGAAAATGCAAGTATTGGTGATTGTAAAAATAGAATTAAGAGAACTTTGTTGTTTTCCTGTTTTCCCTGATCTTTTATTAACAAACTCCCATCTTTTTACCTGAGGGTTGGGAGGCCCTGGCACAGGTTACGTAGAGAAGGTGTGGCTACCCCTGGAAGTGTTCAAGGCCAGGTTGGATGGGGCTTGGAGCAACCTGGTCTGGTGGAAGGTGTCCCTGTCCATGGCAGGAGTTTGTGACTGGATGAGCTTTAAGGTCCATTCCAACCCGAACAATTCCATGATTCTATAAGAAGCTTTGATAAATAGTTTTATCAACAAAATGTAAAGATTTTTTAGTCATTGCTCTTTTAACAAAATGGCCAGTCTCAGAAAATACAAATGGATTTTTTTCTGGGATGACTGAGTGTGTGCTGCAGTGCAGTGTGCAGGCAGCAGCCTCCTACAAATTGAATGAATTCACGTTTAGGACTCAACATATAACCATGAATGATTATGTGGTTCTCTGTGGTAAAAATTAGCTGGTGCCAGGTGCAGCATGCGTCTTGTCTCCTTGCAGAGAGACTTTTTTTCCCCCATGATATTCTGCCTAGAAAAAACATGTAAAATTTCAAGAGTTTTCCAGAACATTGAGTTCCTCAGCTTGCTTAAAGGTGATTAAATAATTAGCTGAAAACAGAGAAAGACTTCACAAATAATTGCATTCACTGAGCAGTCAGCATAAATTCGTCTTGATTTTTCCCAGAATATTTTCTGGAAAATCTCTTTGAAAAGAAAAAAAAATTTAAGTCCTATGCCCAAGATTCTTTCATTTGTGTGTGTGTGTGTGTTTTGTGTGTTTGTTTTGTTGCTGTAGTTTTTCTGTTTGGTTTTGGGTTTGTTTGGGTTTTTCTTTTTTGTACAGATGAAGAAATGTCTGCTTTCTTGAGAAGACTGGGGTTTGCCTTGCCCTCTCTTACAGGGTTGCATATGGCTCCCTTTGTAAATTGTATTCAAAGGAAGAATTCTCCTGGCAAGCATTTTGCACCTCCAGCTGTCACCACAAATACTGTGGAGTCATTCATAAAAGAGTTCATGAATGAATATGGGGAATATCTTCTATCCTCAAATTCACAGCAGATGAGCACCAGGAAATGGAACCAGGTTCA